>JARQOC010000001.1:421282077-421772077 GCA_033576535.1 Allobates femoralis
CAATAATATTAATAATGGATTAATAATAATAATTAATATTAACACTAATAATAATAATATAAATAAATAATCCTAATGAATAATCAATTATATTGAGCCAAAAAGATATATAATTAGGAATATATCAATATATAATAATAATATTAATAATATATTAATAATAATAATTAATATTAACACTAATAATAATAATATTAATTAATAATCATAATGTATAATCAATTATATTGATTAAAAAAGATATCTTAGCTGATCTTGAAGGGATGAGGTTCCAGCACTGGTCTTCCGACGTCCGTCCCACAGGATCACCAAGGCATAATCGATTAATAATAATAATTAATATTAACACTAATAATAATATTAATAATTAATAATCATTACTAATCGATTATATTGGCCCAAAAAGATGTCTTGTAGGGATGAGGTTCCAGCACTGGTTTTCCGACGTCCGTCCCACACGATCACCAAGGCAGGAATAATTTGTGAGGAAAACTTACAGTAAACACTATTAAATTGCGGCAGGTGGGAGCATAGTGATTGGTAGACAAAGGGCAGTATGGTGATTGGTAGGCAAAATGGGTTGCTACCCAGCAACAGCGCAGTCAGCCACGGAATTTTCGCGGGCAAACCTGCCGCAAGTGCAAAACCGCACTTGCCGCACCTGCAAAACCGCACTTGCCGCACCTGCCGCAAATCCCCCTATACTTTCTATGGGGATTACCGCAACCGCGCCGCAAGTGTAGCGACTCGCAATGG
This sequence comes from Allobates femoralis, assembly GCA_033576535.1. Lineage (NCBI taxonomy): Eukaryota > Metazoa > Chordata > Amphibia > Anura > Aromobatidae > Allobates > Allobates femoralis. The sequence continues at coordinate 421,282,834 of JARQOC010000001.1, forward strand.
CCTCGCGGCCATTGCTCGCGCTACACAGCGAGTCGCAATAGATCCCCATTGAAAGTATAGGTGGAGTTGCGGCAGATGCGGCGGTTGAGGTAGCGACTCGCAATGGCCTCGCGGCCATTGCTCGCGCTACCTCAGCGGTAAATCGCTAAGTTTGTGGCCGAGCCTCTGGTTCTATTTTCGGCCAGCGACTCGCAATGGCCGCTTCGCGGCCATTGCTCGCGCGTGGTGACGTCACAGCGTGACATAGCCACGGCGATTTCGGGGGCCGACACGAAAATGCCTACGGCAATTATAGAGTAGATAAAAATGTTTTAGTTTAAAAAATTTTTTTTTTAGTTTAGTCATAGATATATTTAGTTTAGTGATAGATATTTAAAAAAAAAAATTAGTTTAGTCATAGATATATAGATTTCAAGTACTTAATTAGGAAATAGCCACGTAACATATATAGTTTTTAGTTTTACATCTTAAATCCTTTATTTATACAGTTCATAGTATATTATATATATATATATATATATGAACACATATTTGGTAAAAGATGATAGATGTGTATCATCCAAATTTATGGATTTGGTGATATGAACCACAATCTTAAGCTCCAGCACTATAGGTGCTGAGAAATTTGCATTTCTTTTTTCACTTGGAGAGGTTTTTGTGAACAGCTGAGAGACGGGTGGGATGGCTGTTCACAAACATCTCCATCTCAAGGTGTGTTCTGTACATATAGATACATAGTTTCATATGTAAAAATATGAAAAAATAGAATCAGCACAACCTTATCAAAACAATGGGTGCAATACTTCCTGTATGACGGTGCTTCAGCCGTCCTTTAAAAGATCCAGAAAAAAAACAGGCAGCACTCCAATAGAATCTCAATGTGGATTTATTCCAACCTCATGTGCGACATTTCGGAGTTGATCCTCCTTCCTCAAGCATAGTGCAACATATGAGTGAACAGTCTTATATACATGTCAAGCCTGATAGGCAATTACATCATTTGTACATATAACTCACACACAAAACATTATATGCAGTGCTAAATAGTGTCAACAATGATCTTATCGTAAAGTGCATTGGTAGTGCCAATTCCTTCAGTCCAGCTGAAGATATATATATCATATACAGTATTTCTGTGTTAACAAGTTAATTAGTGACACCTGTGAGATTAAAATCGCAATTAAGATAGTGCAAAATACCTGTTCTATCACAAGCACAGCCACATGTAACGCTGGCCCCATAACGTCAGCGTCTTCCGGGTTCTCCAATGCGCATGCGCGAGATGGTAGCGCGTCATATGACGCTAAGCGGCCACTGCGCATGCGCGATCAGCCGCGGCCATTTTGGAAATTGGCAAATAGCGATTTTTGCCCTTACAGCTATTGTATTTAAGTTATTGAGCATAGAATGTAAAAAAAGCTGTATCAAAGCCTCAGAATATATTGAGTATAGGGACCCAACCATACACTAGATAAGTGGTAAGGAATAAAACAGAGAATAACCCAACACAGGACACTCAATGTATCCTAGTGTGAGCAAAATTATGAAATGATAGATAGTCAATCCACCACTCCCACACTGCTACACACTCAAACCAACCCACTTCATACACATTCATGCTGGTCCCAAAAATCCAAAAAAGAATAACATACTCTCATAATCCAAGAAAAATTTTTTTATTTATGCTGACTTAATCAAAACAATGGGGCTATAAATATAAATAAGTTGGCTTGCTTTCAGATAGGATCAGGTGCACCATCTGAAAAAAATTAAAAAAATCTTTTAGAACATCATAGAATATATAACTCAATAAAATAGTGTCAATATGTACATTTCAATATTATAATAGCGCAAGAGCTCCTCCAGATTAAATAATGTAAAGAAATACCTGGGAAATCATTTAATACAAGGATAAATATAATATCCCATTCATAGTTGTGCCTTCAAGTCAGACTATTTACTTTAAAGTCCACATTTAGACCACTGGGTTTTAATGTCTTTAATTTAAAAATCCACTCCAATTCTTTGCGTTTTAAAATGGCCAACCTATTACCCTCCCGCCTCTGCGGTGGTACATGGTCAATTAATCTAAATTTAATGTCAGTGTCCTTGTGGCCTCTGTCTACGCCAGGGGTCTCAAACTCGGCTGGGTTGGTGGGCCACACATAGAGAAACATTTATAGCAGGGGGCCACATCCCTTGTAGGACTAAGTGATATTTTTAGTAATACCAGAATTTTTTGCTCAATGTAGTAAAGTACAAATCCTGATCCCCTTCTTGTAGTAATGTCCCCATCCTGTAGTAATGTCCTTTTCTACTGATTTCCCCCATACTGATACCCTTTTCTAGTGATGTCCCCCATTCTGATCCCTTTTTCTAGTGATGATCCCTATCCTGATTCCTTTTTATAGTGATGTCCCCCATCCTGATCCCTTTTTCTAGTGATGATCTCTATCCTGATTCCTTTTTATAGTGATGTCCACTATCCTGATCCCTTTTTCTAGTGATGTCCCCCATCGATCATGATCCCCTTTTGTAGTGATGTCCCCATACTGATCTCCTTTTGTAGTGATGTCCCCCATCCTGATCCCCTTTTCTAGTGATGTCCCCCTTCCTGATCTCCTTTTCTAGTGATGTCCCCAATGTCATTCCCCTTTAGTAGTGTTGTCCCCATCTTGATCCCCTTTAGTGATGATGTCCCCATCCCGATCCCCTTTTATAGTGATGTCCCCCATCCTGATCTACTTTTATAGTGATTCCCCCCATCCTGTTTTACCTTCTTTTTACACACTCAAATACACACTCTATCACACTCACACACAAACCCACACACAAACCCCCCCCCCCCACACACACACATACTCTCACACACACTCTCACACATCCTCATACACACTCTTACACTCACACTCATACACACACTGAAACTCGCACACACTTATACACATTTCCTCACTCACCCTCACACACCCTCTCACACACACTCACACTTTTCTCACTTTAATGATGCATCGCTCCAGTGCAGGGGGCCGCCACGGTCCCCGCTGTGCTGGCTTCCGGCCTCCACTGTGCTATGACTTCCTCCAGCCGCTGCGCAGACAAGCTCTGTTGCAGGTGACATTGATCTTGCTGAGTGGCAGAGCTTGTTAGTGCTGCGGACAGAAGTCATCACACAGCGGGGACTGCAGCGGTCTCCTGCACTAGGGCGATGCATCATTAAGTTGTGCAAGGTGCCGCAGGCCGCATAGTGAAGTCCCAGGGGCCGCATGCGGCCTCCAGGCCGCGAGTTTGAGACCCCTGGTCTACGCAGTGTTTAGGTACAGGGAGATCCAATCTTTCTTTGCGTATAGAGAGTTTATGGTTACTAAACCTAGTCCTAAAATCACAAGTTGTCTCACCCACGTACCAAAGGCCACAAGGACACACCAACATATATATCACATATTCGGATTCACAAGTAAGGAAATGCTTTATCCTATATGTCTGATTTGTCCGTTCATTAAAGAAACTACTGCCCTTCAGCATTGCCCTACAGTTAACACAACTTAGGCATGGGAAACATCCCTTTCTATCCGTCCCAGTCAAGGATAACTGTTTGTTCCTCTTAAAGGAACCCACATCAGAACGCACCAATTGGTCTTTTAAATTCCTCCCACGGCGGTACGAGAAGAGGGGGGGTTCCGAATTCAACAATTCCAGGTGAACCTTTGGAGAGAGTCTTCCAATGTTTTTTAATTATGTTTGATATTGCATTACTCTCTTCACAAAAGGTAGAGACAAAGGGAATGCGTTTCACGTCTGATTTAATTTTTTGTTGTAACAGATCTTTCCTCTTTAAACTGTCTAACTTCACTCGGTGATTTTTAAGAATATTTTTCGGGTATCCCCTGTTTTCAAACTTACTAGTCATTACATCCAAAGTTTTATTGAGATTGGTCCCTTCGCTCTCAATCTTTTTTACTCTAATGAACTGACCAAATGGTATTGATTTTATCATATTCTTTGGGTGATGACTAGAAAATAACAGCAAGTTGTTTTTATCTGTTGGTTTCGTATATGTTCGGGTATTAATGATGTTGTTTTCTTTAACCACCAAAACATCCAAAAACTGCAATTGGTTAAGTGAGTAGACCATCGTAAACTTGATGGTTTCATTGATAGTATTCAAGAACCCAAAAAAATCTTGTAATATATTTTCTGTGCCGGTCCAGAGGAGGAAGATGTCATCAATGTATCGCCACCACCCCCTAATAAAAGGTTGGTAGTGGGACACAGTGATGACATCCTCCTCCAAGACATATATCGTAATGTTTGCGTACGAAGGGGCCATATTGGCCCCCATCGCAGTCCCTCTCCTTTGTTCGAAGAACTCGTCTCCATATAGAAAATAATTCCTTGTGAGGACCAATGTCAATAACTCTATTATTAGATTTTGTGACTCAACTGAATACTGTAAAGAATCCAACTTTTTCGTTACACATTGTATGCCATATTGATGTTCAATCGAAGTGTATAAATTTATCACATCAAAAGAGACCAAATAGCATACATCTTCTTTTATTTCCAAATTAGAAATTTTTGTCAAAAAATCAGTGGTGTCTTTAATGTATGAACTAAATTTGGAAGCAATAGGGTTTAATATCCTGTCAAGAAAAATACCTATATGGCTTAGCACCGAATTGGTACCTGCCACAATAGGCCGGCCCGGGGGGTCTATCAAAGATTTATGAACTTTTGGTAGTACATATATAATAGGCGTTGACGGATATTTTACCATCATAAAGTCAAAAATATCCTGAGATATTATTTTTCTATGTATTGCTGGTTCTAATATCTCTTTTAATTTACGCTGGATTTCAAATTTAGGGTCACAATTCAATTTCTTATATACATTAGAGTCATACACCTGCTTATTCAATTCCTTCAAATATGCAGACTTGTCCATGACGACGACACCGCCACCCTTATCTGCACCCTTGATGACGATGTCGCCATCATGGACAAGTGTTCTCAGAGCATCAACTTCCATGGTAGTCATATTAGGTCTTGAATACTCACTCACAGTTCTACTTTTAAGACTCTCAATCTCCTTATTAACCCCTTCCATAAAAGCTGCAATATTAATGGAACAGCTAGGGGGAGTAAACTCACTTTGATTAACCAAATTTTAATTTCTACAGTTAAAGACACACTCATTAACCCTCGTTGTTACTAACGTATTGTTAAACCATTCTTTTAGTTTCAACCTTCTATAAAACGTCTCAAGGTCAATTTTAACCTGAAACCAATCAGCATGGCTAGTAGGGGTAAAACTCAAACCTTTATTCAAAACTCTAATTTGATCTGTAGTAAGTACCTTACTAGATAGATTAAAGATCAGATCATTTCCCTCTGTCTCGTGGTCCTCTGTGATGTATTCGGTTTGATTTTCTTGTTCTCTTTTTCTTTTTTGGGATCTGTGTTGTCACCAACCCCCTCTTCTCGTCCTCCGTTTTTCGGTTTCGGTGCATTTGGACTTATTATTAAAAATAGAACAATTATCAACCCTCATATGGTTTTTAACAATCCCCCATTTTGAACATTGATAACCTTTTTTCCTCCAACCAGTATTATCGCGTTGACAATTGTAAATATTGCCCTGTGCATAATCCTCCTGATCTCGTGTCCACTTCTTTCTTTTGGCTTCCTCCAATTCACTTCTCAATTTGGAGACATGGGCAGTGACATTTTCAACGCAGGTTTTCCAAGCTGCTTCAGACAGTGTGTTTTTCAATTTAGTCTCAGACAATGAAACCATCTCCTTCACTCTAACCAACTCCAACTGTAAAAATTCCATATTTAATAAGATTGTATCAAAAGCATATTTGTTCGATATTTTACAAAACTTGGAACAAAATTCTGCTGAACCCATCATCAAATTCGGTCGCACATTAGAGCGAAGACCTCTTGGTATGATCCTCGCTTTGTAGTATTCGTTAAGTGTGACCAAATGCAGTTCTATTGCTGTTTGACGTTTCAAGTCATTTTCAAACTTTCTCTTTATTTCTGACAAGGAAGGGTTAACTAAAAAGGAGGCTTCACCTCCTACTGCTCCCAATATTCGCTCCACATCATCCAATCCATAGGACAAAACACAAGGTTCATTCAATGTATCTTCCATTATCAAAAGAATTTTTCTTCCCAGAAAAAAAGTGCTAGTGCAAAGATTCAAAAAGCTAGTATAAAAATATGAAAAAATAGAATCAGCACAACCTTATCAAAACAATGGGTGCAATACTTCCTGTATGACGGTGCTTCGGCCGTCCTGTAATAGATCCAGAAAAAAACAGGCAGCACTCCAATAAAATCTCAATGTGGATTTATTCCAACCTCATGTGCGATGTTTCGGAGTTGATCCTCCTTCCTCAAGCATAGTGCAACATATGAGTGAACAGTCTTATATACATGTCAAGCCTGATAGGCAATTACATCATTTGTACATATAACTCACACACAAAACATTATATACAGTGCTAAATAGTGTCAACAATGATCTTATCGTAAAGTGCATTGGTAGTGCCAATTCCTTCAGTCCAGCTGAAGATATATTTATCATATACAGTATTTCTGTGTTAACAAGTTAATTAGTGACACCTGTGAGATTAAAATCGCAATTAAGATAGTGCAAAATACCTGTTCTATCACAAGCACAGCCACATGTAACGCTGGCCCCATAACGTCAGCGTCTTCCGGGTTCTCCAATGTACATGCGCGAGATGGTAGCGCGTCATATGACGCTAAGCGGCCACTGCGCATGCGCGATCAGCCGTGGCCATTTTGGAAATTGGCAAATAGCGATTTTTGCCCATACAGCTATTGTATTTAAGTTATTGAGCATAGAATGTAAAAAAAGCTGTATCAAAGCCTCAGAATATATTGAGTATAGGGACCCAACCATACACTAGATAAGTGGTAAGGAAGAAAACAGAGAATAACCCAACACAGGGCACTCAATGTATCCTAGTGTGAGCAATTCAAGACCTAATATGACTACCATGGAAGTTGATGCTCTGAGAACACTTGTCCATGATGGCGACATCGTCATCAAGGGTGCAGATAAGGGTGGCGGTGTCGTCGTCATGGACAAGTCTGCATATTTGAAGGAATTGAATAAGCAGGTGTATGACTCTAATGCATATAAGAAATTGAATTGTGACCCTAAATTTGAAATCCAGCGCAAATTAAAAGAGATATTAGAACCAGCAATACATAGAAAAATAATATCTCAGGATATTTTTGACTTTATGATGGTAAAATATCCGTCAACGCCTATTATATATGTACTACCAAAAGTTCATAAATCTTTGATAGACCCCCCGGGCCGGCCTAATGTGGCAGGTACCAATTCGGTGCTAAGCCATATAGGTATTTTTCTTGACAGGATATTAAACCCTATTGCTTCCAAATTTAGTTCATACATTAAAGATACCACTGATTTTTTGACAAAAATTTCTAATTTGGAAATAAAAGAAGATGTATGCTATTTGGTCTCTTTTGATGTGATAAAATTTATACACTTCGATTGAACATCAATTTGGCATACAATGTGTAACAAAAAAGTTGGATTCTTTACAGTATTCAGTTGAGTCACAAAATCTAATAATAGAGTTATTGACATTGGTCCTCACAAGGAATTATTTTCTATATGGAGACGAGTTCTTCGAACAAAGGAGAGGGACTGCGATGGGGGCCAAAATGGCCCCTTCGTACGCAAACATTACGATGGGTGTCTTGGAGGAGGATGTCATCACTGTGTCCCACTACCAACCTTTTATTAGGGGGTGGTGGCGATACATTGATGACATCTTCCTCCTCTGGACCGGCACAGAAAATATATTACAAGATTTTTTTGGGTTCTTGAATACTATCAATGAAACCATCAAGTTTACGATGGTCTACTCATTTAACCAATTGCAGTTTTTGGATGTTTTGGTGGTTAAAGAAAACAACATCATTAATACCCGGACATATACGAAACCAACAGATAAAAACAACTTGCTGTTATTTTCTAGTCATCACCCTAAGAATATGATAAAATCAATACCATTTGGTCAGTTCATTAGAGTAAAAAGGATTGAGAGCGAAGGGACCAATCTCAATAAAACTTTGGATGTAATGACTAGTAAGTTTGAAAACAGGGGATACCCGAAAAATATTCTTAAAAATCACCGAGTGAAGTTAGACAGTTTAAAGAGGAAAGATCTGTTACAACAAAAAATTAAATCAGACGTGAAACGCATTCCCTTTGGCTCTACCTTTTGTGAAGAGAGTAATGCAATATCAAACATAATTAAAAAACATTGGAAGACTCTCTCCAATGGTTCACCTGGAACTGTTGAATTCGGAAACCCCCCCCTCCTCTCGTACCGCCGTGGGAGGAATTTAAAAGATCAATTGGTGCGTTCTGATGTGGGTTCCTTTAGGAGGAACAAACAGTTATCCTTGACTGGGACGGATAGAAAGGGATGTTTCCCGTGCCTAAGTTGTATTAACTGTAGGGCAATGCTGAAGGGCAGTAGTTTCTTTAATGAACGGACAAATCAGACATATAGGATAAAGCATTTCTTTACTTGTGAATCCGAATATGTGATATATATGTTGGTGTGTCCTTGTGGCCTTTGGTACGTGGGTGAGACAACTTGTGATTTTAGGACTAGGTTTAGTAACCATAAACTCTCTATACGCAAAGAAAGATTGGATCTCCCTGTACCTAAACACTGCGTAGACAGAGGCCACAAGGACACTGATATTAAATTTTGATTAATTGACTATGTACTACCGCAGAGGCGGAGGGGTAATAGGTTGGCCATTTTAAAACGCAAAGAATTGGAGTGGATTTTTAAATTAAAGACATTAAAACCCAGTGGTCTAAATGTGGACTTTAAAGTAAATAGTCTGACTTGAAGGCACAACTATGAATGGGATATTATATTTATCCTTGTATTAAATGATTTCCCAGGTATTTCTTTACATTATTTAATCTGGAGGAGCTCTTGCGCTATTACAATATTGAAATGAACATATTGACTCTATTTTATTGAGTTATATATTCTATGATGTTCTAAAAGAATTTTTTAATTTTTTTCAGATGGTGCACCTGATCCTATCTGAAAGCAAGCCAACTTATTTATATTTATAGCCCCATTGTTTTGATTAAGTCAGCATAAATAAAAAAAATGTTCTTGGATTATGAGATTATGTTATTCTCTTTTGGAGTTTTGGGACCAGCATGAATGTGTATGAAGTGGGTTGGTTTGAGTGTGTAGCAGTGTGGGAGTGGTGGATTGACCATCTATCATTCCTTCATTTTGCTCACACTAGGATACATTGAGTGCCCTGTGTTGGGTTATTCTCTGTTTTATTCCTTACCACTTATCTAGTGTATGGTTGGGTCCCTATACTCAATATATTCTGAGGCTTTGATACAGCTTTTTTTTACATTCTATGCTCAATAACTTAAATACAATAGCTGTATGGGCAAAAATCGCTATTTGCCAATTTCCAAAATGGCCGCGGCTGATCACGCATGCGCAGTGGCCGCTTAGCGTCATATGATGCGCTACCATCTCGCGCATGCGCATTGGAGAACCCGGAAGACGCTGACGTTATAGGGCCAGCGTTACATGTGGCTGTGCTTGTGATAGAACAGGTATTTTGCACTATCTTAATTGCGATTTTAATCTCACAGGTGTCACTAATTAACTTGTTAACACAGAAATACTGTATATGATATATATATCTTCAGCTGGACTGAAGGAATTCGCACTACCAATGCACTTTACGATAAGATCATTGTTGACACTATTTAGCACTGTATATAATGTTTTGTGTGTGAGTTATATCTACAAATGATGTAATTGCCTATCAGGCTTGACATGTATATAAGACTGTTCACTCATATGTTGCACTATGCTTGAGGAAGGAGGATCAACTCCGAAACGTCGCACATGAGGTTGGAATAAATCCACATTGAGATTTTATTGGAGTGCTGCCTGTTTTTTTCTGGATAGTTTCATATATGGATAGAAAATTATAGATTTAGCTTTAACATCAGCATTTTTCGTCTATTTGTGGAAGTTTTGGTAGAAAAAAAACACAATTTCTGCACTTGCTGCCTAAGGCCTCATCTACAGCACACTTGCCGTAAGCTGCATGCAATTTATATTGAATTTGTGGTTCACTTGCAGCAGGTGCCACATACGTGGTTACGGCAGTTTCGGCCGCAAAAACCGCACTGACCTGTGGTTTTGTAGCGGCTGCATTTCATGCACCTGCCGAGGCCATGTGTGCTGCATTGACGGCAGGTTAACCGCAAGTTCCATATACATTGCATCAGAATTGCTGCAAGTGTGTCGCAAGTAAGCCCTTAGGTGTCAAGTGCGGAAATTGTATTTATTATATCCCCACCTTCTACAAATAGCTGAAAAATGCTGCTCTAAAACAGCTTTTAGTCTTCATAAATAGGAATTAGTTAGAGTAGGGACCCATGAGACGTAGGGCCGCCTTGACGTGGTTTATGGGCAAACACAAACTGGCTGATACGCAGAATATCAATATTGATTTTTTAAATCAAGCTACTTACTGAGTATCAAGTATTAACCAGTCGGTGTGTACCAAGAGCCCTACAATATAATAATTCAATTGTCTAAAAATAATATTCATCTTACAACTATATATAGTTCATGAATAGATATCATGGATTAATTGAATTATTCTTAATTTTTTAACAATAAACTATATATGGATTCTCGACTACCCGATTCTTTAGAATCGGGCCGCCATCTAGTTTATGATAAACATGTAAACCCAGAAACAGCCATGGCATATAACAGGATCCCACCTGAATAATTATATGTGTACAAAATTTATTATTACATACAACACAGTAACAGACAAGGTTTTTAAAGCATAATTAAAACTCCAAAGGAATCACAGCAAGGGTCCATCAATAACATATATGTGGCACAGCAGGTGCTTCACATCACACTAGTCAAAGTGCTTAATCATCAACCAGCAATTATTAATTATAATAATAAGAGATCACAGCTGTTAATTAATGTCAATATCTACACTTATGTAAATCCAATGGGAATGGTCATAGTACAGTAGTCAATGACAATTGCAGGGTAATCAGGAATAAATTATGTACAATTCTATACAATATCAGGCATTGATCATACATAAGGTAATACACCCTCTGGGAGTTGATTTATCTATGGACAAGCCACGTCAGAATCTCTAAGGAACAATGCACATTGATCATACAATACCAAGGTGGTCTTAGGTATGCATACCGATTATGTACTGTACACCCATAGGGAAGCATAAATAATCATAATGGGCAATCAAGACCAGTGATCATTAGTTGCACTAAGGCACAGATAGTAAGTGCCTAGTTGCACTGTTAGTTATGAGTACAGAGTGGGAATAAGCAATACAAACACCCTCCACAATTATCACAATCAAATAAAAATCAATAAGTCATGATATATATGATGAGGTACAGCTAAATGAGCAGGGTTGGGAACGATAGGTGCTGGTAATGCTCCTATACCCAGTGTAGATGCTGGTGTGAATGAATAAAGCACTGACAATGGGTATGTGAACGTCATATATAGTATATAGTCATAATCACCAATAAGCTCAAGCCCCAGTACAAGAGTGGACCCCCAGCAGACCCAACGCGTATCGCTGCCCACTGGCAGCTTCATCAGGGGTGTCTGCCCTTGTTGAAAGTCGAGATATAAATAGGAATTACACTCACGGCGCCGTGCTCACCTGGAGGGGGGCGTGCACCGGAAACACGTCATACCATATGACCGCGTTGCTCGGTAACCCATTAAGCATGGCAGAAGCCAGGAAGTGCATCATGGTCACATGATGCGCTTCCATAGAGATGATGTAAACATCCCTCCCACATCCTAAGGAGGAATGTATTGCACCTTAAAAAAGGGATTAACTGAGTTTTTTAAAGTTTTAGCAGCTGGATCCCAGTGGGAATCCCTATGCAAGGAACAGCTCCAAATATATATCCAATGCGCAAATTTGATAAAGAATAAAGAAAAGAGACTTGTGAGCTTTAGAACCTCCCCTTAGAAATAGATAATCCTCTTCTAACGGCGCAAGATGTAATAATTATACCATATCCCTCAGCCCAGGTACATATCATGGTTTCTGAGGATTTCTGACCATATCATTAATTATGCATAGAGGTATTAAGGATATTGGATACTCTTGACATGTAGTCACAAGAAAGCTGTAACTATTGTCCAGAGATCACAATGAGCCCTAAAGAGCCACAGGGACCAATATAACACCGCAGGCTGCATGTAATATCTAATATATAATTGCCGTAGCGCACTTGCGTCATATTCGGCGCTACTTCCGTCGTCGTGGACGTGGCTGCCTCGCAGCCACGCGACCCACGAAGCATTGGCCGGCGCGAGCAATGGCCGCGAGGCCATTGCGAGCCGTTGCCTGAGCGCGAGCAATGGCCGCGAAGCGGCCATTGCGAGTCTCCGGCCCCGTCCAACGACCGACCACAGCCGAGCCCCGTGGCCGAAAGTAGAACCAGGGGCCCGGCCATAAATTCGGCGAAACACCGCTATGTATCCCTATGGGAAGTGAGGCGCTATGCTGATTTGTCGGCGCAGCACACAGCGACCAATCAGCATAGCGCCTCACTTAAGCGGGAAATTTGAAACTCAAAGTCGTCCATTCTATCTCTATGGGAAGTGAGGCGCGATTCTGATTGGTCGCTGTGTGCTGGCGGTCGACCAATCAGAATAGCGCCTCACTTCCCATAGACATATAATGGATGACTTTTCGTCCATTATATCTCTATGGGAAGTGAGGCGCTATTGTGATTGGTCGCTGTGTGCTGCCGGCGACCAAAAAGAATAGCGCCTCACTTCCCATAGACATATAATGGACAACTTTGCGTTTCAAATTTACCGCTCAAAGTGAGGCGCTATTCTGATTGGTCGCCGACAGCACACAGCGACCAATCTGAATAGCGCCTCACTTCCCATAGCGATACATAGCAGTGTTTCCTACAATGCATGGCCGGGGCCTTGGTTCGATTTTCGGCCACGGCGCTCGGCTGTCGCCGGACTTACCGCGGCTGCAAAGACTCACCTATCTATCTCTATCTATCTATCTCTATCTATCTATTTATCTATCTATCTCTCTATCTCTCTATCTATCTATCTATCGAAGTGGCCATTGTCAGCCGTTGCAGGGGCGAGTCTCCCGCCCCGGCGACGACCGACAAGCGACGAGCCCCGTGGCCGAAAATAGAACCAGGGGCCCGGCCATAAATTCGGCGAAACACCGCTATATATCTCTATGGGAAGTGAGGCGCTATGCTGATTGGTCGCTGTGTGCTGCGCCGACCAATCAGCATAGCGCCTCACTTAAGTGGGAAATTTGAAACTCAAAGTCGTCCATTCTATCTCTATGGGAAGTGAGGCGCGATTCTGATTGGTCGCTGTGTACTGCCGGCGACCAATCAGAATAGCGCCTCACTTTCAGCGGTAAATTTAATACTCAAAGTCGTCCATTCTATCTCCATGGGAAGTGAGGCGCTATTCTGATTGGTCGCCGCCAGCACACAGCGACCAATAAGAATAGCGCCTCACTTCCCATAGAGATATAATGGACGAAAAATCGTCCATTATATCTCTATGGGAAGTGAGGCGCTATTGTGATTGGTCGCTGTGTGCTGCCGGTGACCAAAAAGAATAGCGCCTCACTTCCCATAGACATATAATGGACAACTTTGAGTTTCAAATTTACCGCTCAAAGTGAGGTGCTATTCTGATTGGTCGCCGACAGCACACAGCAACCAATCAGAATAGCGCCTCACTTCCCATAGAGATACATAGCGGTGTTTCCTACAATGCATGGCCGGGGCCTTGGTTCGATTTTCGGCCACGGCGCTCGGCTGTCGCTGGACTTACCGCGGCTGCAAAGACTCACCTATCTATCTCTATCTATCTCTATCTATTTATCTATCTCTCTATCTTTCTATCTATCTATCTATTTATCTATCTATCTATCTCTATCTATTTACCTATCAATCTATCTATCTATCTCTATCTATCTATCTCTATCTATTTATCTATCTATCTATCTCTATCTCTCTATCTCTCTATCTATCTATCAAAGCGGCCATTGTCAGCCGTTGCAGGGGCGAGTCTCCCGCCCCGGCGACGACCGACAAGCATTGAGCCCCGTGGCCGAAAATAGAACCAGGGGCCCGGCCATAAATTCGGCGAAACACCGCTATGTATCTATATGGGAAGTGAGGCGCTATGCTGATTGGTCGGCGCAGCACACAGCGACCAATCAGCATAGCGCCTCATTTAAGCGGGAAATTTGAAACTCAAAGTCGTCCATTCCATCTCTATGGGAAGTGAGGTGCGATTCTGATTAATCGCTGTGTGCTGCCGGCGACCAATCAGAATAGCGCCTCACTTTCAGCGGTAAATTTAATACTCAAAGTCGGCCATTCTATCTCTATGGGAAGTGAGGAGCTATTCTGATTGGTCGCTGTGTGCTGGCGGCGACCAATCAGAATAGCGCCTCACTTCCCATAGAGATATAATGGACGAAAAATCGTCCATTATATCTCTATGGGAAGTGAGGCGTTATTCTGATTGGTCGCTGTGTACTGCCGGCGACCAATCAGAATAGCGCCTCACTTCCAATAGAGATATAATGGACGTAAAATCGCAGATTTTAGATCTGCAGGCTACAGAAAGGTAAGAAAATGATTTATCTTACCTAATACCCTCCTGTGTCTCCGTACAGGGATGGAGGTAGCTGGCTGTCAGACTCGGACATAGATGACCGGATCTGAGAAGTCCTAGCCCTTGGCCCCTTGTGCAGACAAGGTATAGAGCTAGCAATTACGCCCGCTGGCTGGATAATCAATCGTGTTACTGACGTGCCATATGCACATGAGGAAACTGGTTATATAACACTCTCTGGCACTTTTCCAGTACTTAAGGTGTTCAGACAAAATATACATTCCCATCTAACTATAGTCAATCCGCCAGGGATATTGTTTCAAGAAGGATATGCAAGAAAGTTATATGACCCAGATGTTGCCCCACTGAGGTGTTGAGGGGGCCGACACAGTTTGATGTTTTATCTGTTTTATCTGTTTGGTGACAACTATTCCAGTCCCAGTCCTCAGACTGACTCTGACTGACTGACTCCAGTGATGCAACCAGTTCTAGTCCTCTGACTAACTGCCTTCCTAACACCACTGACTAATTCCATAACGTACCCACAGTGTAAGCAAGGTGTGGAGCTTGCCATTACTGCTGACGGCAGATCACTAGAGTGCTAGACGCCCCATTCCAGACAGGGAGACTTGGCTACAGACCCATTTCACCTCTCTTTCCCCCCCCCCCCCAAGGTTTAGAGTGTTCAGGATAAACATTCATGCCCGGCTCACTGTAGGTATCCCAGCTGACTCCCCCCTATTGAGCAAGATAGAAGCAGGACACCTATACAACCCTGCAGATATTCCCCAAGGGTGCCCAGCTGACAGTGCTGACCTTGAGTGTTGGGCAGCCATAGCCAAGATAGAAGTACGGAGACTAGGGTTTTAGGTATACCATGGGTGTTAATCAGTCAAAGCCTCAGCAAGTTACCCCAAAAGACCTGGTGGCAGAGAGGGAAGGGAAGAAGTATGTGAAAAATACTATTAAGTAATTAAGGTCATCTTAAAACTAGTGGGATCCACAATCCATGGGGGGCGCTTAGATGAGAAGGAAGTGATAACAAGTAAGAGAGGGCTTTTGAAGGACGCCAGGGTTTTGGAAGATGCCGAAGCATGGTATAAGACTGCTCGGGATACGAGGAAGTTATTGTGGATTGAACATCATGACCCTGCTACTGGTGAAAACACGTATACGCCACCACCTGACAAGATGGCACTGGCAGAAGCTGCTGCACCCGTGCCTATGCTGACACATTCCAGATACCCACACAGACCCACCACCCTGTGTCCAGTTCTCAATATGGATGGCACACCTTACACTCCAGCAAACCAGGGTGCAGCCACTTCCTCTCAAGCTGCCGTCTTAGCACAGACCAGACCCCGCTCTGCGGCCATATGACCTCCACCAGCAGTGTCCGGGATGTACATGAGCAGGGACGGGGTTGAAACAGGAGATGGAGAGGAGGGGGCTGCTGATGAAGAAGACCAGATGGCATGGGGACAGGAGGGATTCACAGTTGGGCCTGGAGCTAGGTCAAGAACTCTACAGTATCCCTCCCCAGCCTTAATGGATCCCCTCTCATCATTAAGAAATCATGGAGGCATGCCCTTAATGAAGACAGAACAGTCACAATTGGGAGCAGCAGGTGGAGACGAGCAGACACATCACCGGCTACAGTCTACTTCCCCGTCACACAGCACACTCCCCAGGATAGGGGAGGTGGGTGTGGCGCCCCGCAACAAGTGCGTCACAGGAGGGTATTGCAGCCATAAATGCAGCAGCAATATTCTCTGACCCAGCCGCCATCTGGTTAACCTAGAGATCCAAACCCTGCATGCAACACTAGTAGAGGGGACCAACCAGGGTCCTGGTGGGCGGAGTGCAAGGGTAGTGTGTAGGAGAAGTTAACACAACTAGACAGAGAAGAGTAGGAGTCTAGTCTAGACAAGAGAGAGACACAGACTTGAACTTGGAGTAGGAGCGGGGGCTCTGCACCGCTGTGCAGCCCCTGGGCCGTCACCGGTTGGGTGTTAGCACCTGAGGCCTCAACAACCGGGATCGGGCATCACCCACCACGGGTCCCAAAAGACTCCCGTGCCCAATTTACAGCCGGTTCACTGGTACCGAAGCTGGCAGCAGTTCACCTCTGCTACGCGAACCAGAGGCGTGGAGGAGCAGCTTCACAGGAGCACCCCACCACCTGCCAAATTCCAGTCGTCTAACCAGCGGTGTACCCACCGAGGGATCCAAGGCTCCCCAGAACATCCATAACGTACATCTTGGATAGGGATTGAAGCAGCCTCCCCGTACCCGACCTGGTATTCCTGGGCGACAATGGCAAACACTTAGCTAGAATGGAGGAACACTACGGATCTCTGAGGAACACCGATTGCTGCGGAGTCCACCCGGGTCCACTACCCGTCAACTGTATGCCATGTATTGCTTGCTGGTTACAGTAAAGACCCGTTGCAGAGACTTTCAGTGTCCGTGCTTCCTTATGATGGCATCCGTCCGCACACAAGGTAACCGCAGCTGCCGCACAACATCTTAAGCAGCTCCAGCCTCCGGGGATCACCGCTCAGCCTGTGGGGAGCGTTCCATCTTGCTGCTATCCATCCCCCGGAGGTTCCGCAGCGTCGGTAACGATTACCGAACTACTCATAGGTGGCGTCACGAATAAATTAACCCCTTTAATCTGTTCCTACAAGACGTCTTCACTTTTGATCCGCACTCAACCGGGCCTCACTACCGGCAGGCGCGGCCCACCCGTGACAAGGAGGAAGGAGCTACAGCCTGTCTAAACCGGAGTCCCCGGCCACGGTGAGTCATGGGAGACAGACCTTATCAATGTACGGGGGTACGCAGGCCACAACAGGCAGCTCTACGCATGGCTCAGATCAATCACACCGATTGGCACAAAATGAAGACCCTCCACAGCATTCTCCTTGTACCAGGCGAGGCAGATATGTCTCCTGGAAGCCTCAGGAAGCTGCCACATTGGTGAACACCTTACCGGACCCTGACAAGCAACCTATGCCCTTTCACCAGAAGATGAGCCAGATTCAGAAGACTCACGCTGCCTCATGGGAAGATCTTATGGGATTGGCTGAAATCAAAGCAGGAGACTCCTTCTGGCCAGTAATGCGCCCAGCTCTGGAGCCTGCACCAGGTACTCAGGAATATCGTAGAACATTTGAGTCTGGTGTAGCTTTCTTACTCAAGCTGTATGCCTGGGCTAAGGACCGTCTGGCAGAACAAGCAACCTCTGTCCAAGACATAATGCAAGAAAAAGGGGAAAGTGTAGAGAATCAGATGTTCACAGACCAGGGATTTGATCACCATGAGAAGTCCCATCAACAGATATGGATACAAGCCTTCGTCCAATGTCTTCTCGAATCCATACAGAAGCAGGTCCAGACAAGTAGAACTGAATACAGACTATTGGACCCAGATATATTATATTATATTTCAGGCAGGGCCGGCCCTACCGCTGTGCGAGTTGTGCGGTCGCACAGGGCGCCGCCTGCCATGCATCAAAGGGGGCGCCAGAGAGACGGATATTTATGGTCTCTCTGCGGCTCCCTCCCTACCGGTATTCCCGAGTGTGACTCGGGGTTAACTTTAGCTGACAGAAGCGGTAACCCCGAGTCACACTCGGGTTTACCCGCAGGCAGGACCGGGACGACAACTAGGCGCGCCATCTAGTGCAGGGCGCATTTTTGCCCGCCCCCTGGGAGGCCCCGTGCTGGCCGCCGGCGGCCGCGGCGCGTCAGCCAGAGAGGGAGGAGGGCGGGAGTCCGACTTCCTGTCCCTCGGCTCTGCCCGCCCCTCCTCTCCTCCTCCGTACAGCCAGCGCCCAGCAGACGCACGGGCACGGTGACGGCGGTGGCGCGGTGACCGGTGAGTGTGTAAAGGCGCGCCCCTCCCCCCCAGTCCGCATACTAGGCCCTGTATTCACCACCACTGGGCCCTGCTGTATACACCACCTCCACCACTGGGCCCTGTATACACTAGCACTGGGCCCTGTATACACTAGCAGTGGGCCCTGTATACACACACTACCACTGGGGCCTGTATACACCACCACTGGGGCCTGTATATACCACTGGGGCTGCTGTATATACTGCTGGGGCCTATATATACCACTGGGGCTGCTGTATATAGTGCTGGGGCCTGTATATACCACTGAGGCTGCTGTATATATTGCTGGGGCCTGTATATACCACTGGGGATGCTGTATATACTGCTGGGGCCTGTATATTCCACTGGGGCTGCTGTATATAGTGCTGGGGCCTGTATATACCACTGGGGATGCTGTATATATTGCTGGGGCCTGTATATACCACTGGGGCTGCTGTATATACTGCTGGGGCCTGTATATTCCACTGGGGCTGCTGTATATAGTGCTGGGGCCTGTATATACCACTGAGGCTGCTGTATATATTGCTGGGGCCTGTATATACCACTGGGGCTGCTGTATATATTGCTGGGGCCTGTATATACCACTGGGGCTGCTGTATATATTGCTGGGGCCTGTATATACGACTGGGGCTGCTGTATATAGTGCTGGGGCCTGTATATACCACTGAGGCTGCTGTATTACCCCTGGGGCTGCTGTATAACCCCTGGGGCTGCTGTATTACCCCTGGGGCTGCTGTATTACCCCTGGGGCTGCTGTATTACCCCAGGGGCTGCTGTATTACCCCTGGGGCTGCTGTATTACCCCTGGGGCTGCTGAATAACCCCTGGGGCTGCTGTATTACCCCTGGAGCTGCTGAATAACCCCTGGGGCTGCTGTATAACCCCTGGGGCTGCTGTATAACCCCTGGGGCTGCTGTATTACCCCTAGGGCTGCTGTATTACCCCTGGGGTCTGTATATACCACTGGGGAGGCTGCTGTATACCACATTGCTGGGGGCTGTATACCTGTGCTGGGGTCCACCCTCGGCTTATACACGAGTCAATAGGTTTTCCCAGGTTTTGGGGGCAAAAGTAGGGGGGTCGGCTTATACACAGGTCGGCTTATACACGAGTATATACGGGTAGTAATCCTACAATGTCTGCTGGACATGGTATGAGGAGGTTTATGGCTCAGTCAGTACACACTCCATACTTCATGGTATGGGGAGGGTTTATGGCTCAGTACACACTCCATACTTCTTGTTATTAACCAGTTAATGCCCTCTTGTCCACCGCACTGCAGTTTCAAAAGAGGAAGACAGCGAGACAGGCAGCGACACACGGCGTCAGAGAGTCCCTGACCTCCAAATAGAAGATCCTCAGATCCTGGTATTGTGACATAATATTAAGAATAATACTTTTTGCATTTATATTACACTATGAACTCCACAGCACTTTACATACATCATGAACACTGTCCCCATTGGGGCTCACAATGTAAACAACCTATCAGTAAAGTAAAAGTAAAGACGCCTCATGTAGATAGCGTTTCAGGATCTTTTTTGCAGGTGATTTTCTTTTTATAAATACTTATATTGCAGCATGCTTTGTGTGAGGCATTTTTAGGCGTTTTACATTATATGGATAAAAAAAACCACACTAGACAAGTGATAAAGCCAAGCATCGTCCTAGCAATGTGTGCCCCAGGTCTCCATGGTTTCACATGACGTTATTTCACATGAGACCTGCAGCCAATCAGCAGCTGTTTCATTATCCCTTCCTTCAAAACTGTGATCCAGAATAAATGAGAGCTGCTGCTGTTCCCTGATTTCCTCGGGATGTCAGTTTTATATGAGGAAAGAGTGAAGGTGCCACTGATTGGCTGCATGTCTCATGTCACGTGGTCTGGGGGCGCCAAAGGGAAATTTTGCACAGGGCGCAATGTAGCCTGAGGCCGGCCCTGATTTCAGGTGGCAAGGGTCATAGAAATGAACAAGCCTACAAAACCTCCCCGGAACTGTAATGTTATGGTGTCTCAGAACCCAGGAAACAGGGGGGCCAAGGAATGGAGTCACCTGCTACAATTGTGGGAAGATAGGCCACATAAAGAGGAACTGCAGATCTTCTCAACATCGCAGTCAGACAGCTGAGTCCAGAGCACCGTTGCAAGAACAGCTGCCGCAGGACTTCCCTCCACCGCCGCCTGTTCCCTCCACCCAGCTATAGGACATAGGCAAGCCGGATCCACCAACTTACGATATGCTCTGCAAAACCAACAGACAAGCTTGCGGCCCGACTCCTACTGTATGTTTGGAGGTAGAAGGAAGGCTCTATCCCTTTCTTAGTGGATACCGGTGCAGCCAGAAGCGTGATAAGATTTGCTGACTTACCTGACTCAGACTGCCTCACAGAAGAAACCATCCCATGTTTGGGTGTTGATGGAGTCATCAAATATACCTCTATGACCCACCCATTGCGTGTCAGCCTGCAACCCACACAGAGCATGTTATCTCGATTGGTGGTGTGCAACACCTGTCCAGTGAACCTACTGGGAACTGACTTACTGATGAAGTTACACGCCAATATCTCCTTTCAGGAAAATGGTGCTGTCACATAGGGCTGGGCGATTAATCGAATTAATTCGATTAATTCGCCCCCCTGCTGTGGCCACGACTTGGATTTATGCCAAATCGTTAAATTCGATTAAAAATGGCGGCCGGAGCGCTGCTTAGAAGATCCGGGCGGCTAAGAGTTAATGCGTGTTCGCGCAGTGAGCGGGGCTGACAAGGAATCTCGCGACATTTGGTAAGTTCGGCCGGCGCGATCTCACAGGCAGCGGCGGTCTATGTAGTGTGAGGCGGAGACACCGGGTGGCAGTAAGAGGGGAACTGGGGGGTCACGGAGGGGGGGACAGCGCTACTGAGGGGACAATACAGCGGAGGCATCCTGTTGTGTGTGTGTAATCGGTGTATAAACCGAGCTCTGTCCATATATAGTCCTCCCTCCGCTATATACTATATACCTGCTGTGTTCTATATCCCATCCCCCTCCTTTTATATACCGGTGTTCTATATCCCATCCCCCTCCCCTCCCTATATATTATATACCTGTGTCCTATATCCCACCCCCTCCTTATATATTCTATACCTGCTGTGTCCTATATCTCTTCCCCTCCTTATATATTATATACCTGGTGCTGGGTCCTATATTCCATCCTCCTCCCTATATATTCTATACCTGGGTCCTATATCTCTCCCCCTCCTTACAGATTATATAATACCTGGGTGACTGGTCCTATATCCCTCCCCCTCCTTATAGATTATATACCTGGGTCCTGTATCCTCCCCCCTCCTTATATATTCTATACCTGCTGGGTCCTATATCCCCTCGCCCTCCTTATATATTCTATAATATATATAAAAAATAGAAAAAAAAAATCGAGATTTAAATCGAAAATCGTCCATAGGTTTAAATAAAATCGAGATTTTGATTTTTCCTAAAATCGCCCAGCCCTACTGTCACACTTACTACTGCTCTGGACCAGGTAGAAGTTTCACAGGTTTTTGGCCTCTTTCACTTTGCTGAAACGATACAACCTACGGATGCAGCCTGGCTTTTCACAGATACCAAACATCCTGTGGGCCCTGAAGACATTGGAAGGCTCCCAGTCCAGCCAGTGGAAGTCAAGCTTAAACCAGGAGCCCGCTTACGCCGTATGCACCAGTACCCTCTCTCCTTTGCTCAATCAGATGCTATCACACAACAACTGATTCCTTACCTCAAGAATGGAGCAGTCATCCCTACCAAGTCACCATGCAACACCCGACTGTTTCCAGTCAAGAAGAAAACACCAAAGGGACAACCTCCCGAGTTTCGCATGGTGCAAGATCTACGGGCAGTGAATGAAGCCACAGTCTTGGATACTCCAATTGTGCCCATCCCCCACACCCTCCTATCATCAATCCCACCCACATCCTCCAGGTTTACGGTGGTGGATTTGGTGAATGCCTTCTTCAGTGTCCCTCTGCACCCACACTGCCAGTATCTCTTTGCCTTGACTCACGACAATCAGCAGTACACGTGGATGGTAATGCCTCAGGGGGCCCAGAATAGCCCTTCCATGTTCAGCCAGGCAATGTCCACTATCCTGGAGCCCTGGAAGATCACTCACCCAGCCGTCACGCTCTTCCAGTATGTTGATGATCTTCTCCTGTGTTGTGACTCCCTCCAGGAAGCACAAGAAGAATCCATCTCCTTCCTACAGTTCCTTGCCTACAATGGGTGTAAGGCATCCAGAGAAAAGCTACAATTTTGCTTGAACAAAGTTGTGTTTCTTGGGACACTGTATATCACATACCTGTGCCAATCAACCACACTCAGCTACAGTCTTTCCTTGGTCTTGTGCCCTATTGCCGTCCTTGGATCCTGGATGCATCAGTCCACATGCAGCCTCTCTATGACTGCCTCAAAGACATTCCTTTCTGTCTGACGGCTGATGCCATTGATGGATTCTATATGCTGAAGGATGCCATCATATGCTCTCCTGCCCTTGGACTCCCTGACTACAAGAAACCCTTTTGCCTGTTTGTGATGGAGAATAAAGGACATGCCACTGGAGTCCTAACACAGTTCCATGGGGGAAGACAGCGCCCACTGGGATACTACTCTGCCAGATTGGACCCAGTTGCCCGTGGAGCACCTACGTGCAACCCACCTACTGCTGGATAAGACTGCTGATGTTTTTCTGGGCCACTGTCTGAAGGTGAAGGCTCCACATGATATCACTGCCATTCTGGCCCAGACCCAACCTAAGCATCTCTCTGCTGCACGTCACCTATGGCTACAATGTTCCCTTCTACTCCCAGACAATGTGACAATCTCCAGGTCTGAACTCTGCAACTCTTCTCCCTCTTCCAAAGGGGAAATGTGACGTCTCTGACACTTCGGTGGATGAGGAAGCCGACTTTGAAATGGCTCAGCACGACTGTCTTGCGCTTATGTGACAAGAAACCTCCGGATTTGACAGAGAGATACGCCACTGGAAGACCCAGATTTGACTCTCTTTGTGGATGGATCAAGATATGCGGACCAAGAAGCACAGATTCACATGGGTATGGCGGTGGTCACATAAGATACTGAGTTGATGGCCAAACCACTACCCACGTCCCAGTCTGCACAGGAAGCAGAATTGGCTGCATTGACCGAAGGTTGCAAGATGGCAGCTCAGAAGAAAGCGAACATTTATACCGATTCCCACTATGGATTTGGCATCTGCCAGGACTACGGGCCTATCTGGAGGGCGAGAGACTTCATTACAGCCAATGGAACTCCAATACGCTACCATAGAGCAGTGAAGGAATTGCTAGAATCCTTGCTGATGCCAGAAAGAGTCGCGGTACTTAAGGTAAAGGCACACACTGGAGGAACCTCAAGAGAAGCCGTGGGGAATGACTTGGCTGACAGGGCAGCTAAGGAAGCAGCAGTGAAGCCACTCATCACAGATCCCTCCAACTTGTATCTCTTGACAGACTCAGGACAAGCAGAAGATTCAGACAAGAAGGAGATGGATGAACAGTCCTGGGAGAACATGGTCCTGACCCTGCAGAAGCAAGCATCCAATGAAGAGAAGGGAAAATGGATCCAGGATGGAGCTGTGCAAGATGAGAAGCATCTGATACTACTGAAAGGAAAACCATGCCTCCCATGAGCCCTCTACCCAATGATTGCCAGATGGGCCCATGGCACCACCCATCAATCAAAAATGTAGATGCACAATCTTGTGAGACAGTATTACCACGCACCTGGCTTTTCAACAATGGCAGCAAATTACACCAGAGGATGCCTAGTCTGTGCCCGGTGTAACCCAGGAGAAACAGAGAAAACTCCACAGAAGTGTACACCTAGACCTTTGAACCCTTCCAACTTATACAGATTGACCACATTCAAATGCCGCCCTCAGAAGCTTTCCCTGTGAAGAACCAATCTGCTAAAACCACTGCAAAGAAACTCCTCTCAGAGATAGTGTGCAGATATGGAGTCCCAGAAACCATAGAGAGTGACCAAGGGCCAGCATTCACAGCCAATATGACCAAAGAGATATGGCAGGCCCTGGGGACAGAGTTAGCCCTTCCTACTCCGTATCATCCCGAAAGCTCTGGAAGGGTCGAGAGATTAAACGGGGTATTAAAGGCAAAAATGCTGAAAGCAGCGCAGGAAACGGGGAAGCCGTGGCATGAAAGTCTTCCCCTCACATTGTTCAGTGTCAGACACACCCCAGCTAGTGCAACTAAGCTAAGTCCCTATAAAATTCTGTTTGGAAGTGCCCCCAGACTAGGGTTGTATTTCCCCCAACAGTTGACCCTACAGTATGACAGTTTGAGTAAGTTTGTTATTGAATTAACAAAGCATTTGGCTAAAATACATTCTCGAGTCTTTTCCTCTCTCCCAGATCCTCAAAACCTGGAAGGAACCCATCAGATCCAGCCAGGAGATTGGGTTCTCATCAAAAGGTTCAGCAAATGTGCCCTCGAGCCCAGATACGACAGCCCCTTCCAAGTCCTGCTGGTCACCTCCACGGCTGTGAAGGTTGAAGGAAGGCCTACATGGATCCACGCATCCCACTGCAAGAAGTCACCAGAAATGACATATGAGGATAAACTAGCCCTCGAGACAGGATTCACTGATTCCAACATTTGGTTAGAATGGCTAAGATATTCTGCTGAGTCAGAATCGATCATCCTGTATAGTTTGCTCCACTGGCCGGCCCCACTTGAGTACTGTACCTTTCCCAATAGACCCAAGGGGGAATTTAGATGATTTTCACTGTATCCTAACCCTGTATACTGATCACCCAGGCAAGCCAAAAAGGTGCCAAGCATTATCACACCATTACCCTCCCTATCTGAAAGCAGAACCGGTTGGCCATGGGATCATCCCTTATGCAGGAAACTACACTTGTTTTCAACGCAACGGCATCGGCCTAGGAGTGGGAAATATGCCACCAAATTACTGTAGTAATATTATTAAGGTGTTCCCCAGTGGCTTGTACAATGACTCCCTGTTGATACAGGCCTATACCACCAGCACACTACCAGAAAGCAAAAGAGATGCTACAGGACATGAAGAATGCAGGGGTCATTAGAGACAGTTGTAGTCCCTGGGCAGCACCACTGGTCCTGGTTAAAAAGAAAGACGGTAGTATGAGGATGTACATAGATTATAGGCAGATCAACAGAGTAACACACAAAGATGCATACCCGTTACACCGCATAGAAGAGTCACTAGCTGCACTAAAGTCTGCCAATTACTTTTCAACCTTGGAACTTACTAGTGGGTACTGGCAGGTCTCCGTTGCTGAAGAAGATCGTGAGAAGACAGCCTTCACGACGCCAATGGGGTTATGCGAGTTCAAAAGCATGCCATTCGGGTTATGCAATGCACCAGGAACATTCCAGAGAATGATGGAGTGCTGCCTAGGCTACAGAAACTTCGAGATCGTGCTGCTGTACCTGGACGATGTCATAGTATACTCTCAGACCTATGAAGATCACCTACAACATCTGAGTGAAGTGTTTGAGTCGTTGTCCAAGTATAGTATGAAATTGAAACCGTCAAAGTGTCACTTGTTGAAACCCAAAGTCCAGTACTTGGGACATGTGGTCAGTGCAGAAGGCGTAGCACCCGACCCGGACAAGGTTACAGTCATCAAGAACTGGCCAGCGCCAACCACCTTCAAAGAGATACGTCAATTCTTGGGACTGGTCGGGTACTACAGAAGATTTATCAAGGGCTACACGAAGATAGCAGCACCCATGCAAGATCTCCTGGTAGGTCAATCCAAGAAAGGAAAGATCAGAGGTCCTCCGTTTCGGTGGGGGCCAGAAGAAGAACAGTCTTTCCAGAAACTGAAGGATGCCTTAACTGGAGAAGAGATCCTGACCTACCCTGATTACAACCTGCCGTTCCTGCTATATACAGATGCAAGTAACGAAGGCTTAGGAGCAGTCTTAGCTCAGAAACAGCAAGGCAAGAAGAAAGTGATAGCCTATGCCAGCAGAAAACTCCGTCCAACAGAGAGGAACCCGGAGAATTACAGCTCTTTCAAGTTGGAGTTCCTAGCCCTGATATGGGCAATCACAGAACGTTTTAAGCACTACCTGGCGTCCTCCCCAATCACAGCTTTCACTGACAATAACCCTCTAACCCACTTAGAGACTGCCAAGCTGGGAGCCCTGGAGCAACGTTGGATGGCAAGATTGTCAAACTATGACTTTACTGTCAAGTACCGGGCAGGTCACAAGAATGGCAACACTGATGCCCTGTCCAGAATATAATGAAGATATGCTGGCACCTTCATCCGATGTAAAGTTTTACTTTATTATGTAACTCACAACATTAAAATAAAATCATCTTGGTGGCTGAACATGCTCCGTCAGACGCGTTTCGATAAAAATCTTTATCAATGACAAAGAGGCAACAAGACAACATACAATATATATATACACAAGGAACATTACACCTGTGAGATTACAAACGAGTGTCACCTGAATGGGTTAAGTAAAACACAATGGCTTGAATGGTCTCATTATAGAGTATTAGAGAGGAGTTCACTAAAATATAAAGGAACTTCTTTATATCACAAAATGAAGGATAGCAACAGAAATACGAAAACATATACATATGTATGATGTGTATACACAAGAAACAAGGCAATGGAATGGAGAAACAGTAGCAATACAGCAGGGAGAGGGGATTCACTTAGTGCAAAATATTATACACAATTGTTGGATATGCTGCTCTTTATCGTGAAAAACTTCAGAAACCATATTTGATATCATCAAAAAATCATAACAGTGCACTGTGTGCAGATAAAAGATTAATTGGTTAACCAATCCAAAAAAGTGAACAGTATATAACCTGGGTTATGCAGAGAATAGGAGCCTGTCCCGATATAAAGATGTATATGGACAGGACTAATTAATTCAACAGAAACAACTGGTGGATGCTCTAAAAGAAGAGAATATATATGAGCATTATGAAAACAAACAAAAATTCCACTTTTTTTAATAAAAATACATTAAATCGCTCCTATAATTCATTCCCCCAGGAAATCTGCTGTTCAAGCATAATATCCAGTAACTTTCACGATTTAGCATATCTCGGATGCGATCCCCTCCTCGTATTGAGCTCCTCACCACCTCCAATCCTTTAACAAATTACTGGTGTGGGTGGGTGGTTAATCGTGCCAGAAAAATTGTTGAGAGTAAAACTAGAGAGCAGCTGATGGACTGTCATAAACAACATAATCAGTATCTCTCATCTCAAAATATGATACAACCCATTACCTTTTCCACCCCGTTCAGCACCGACTATAGCGGCATCGTGGATATTTTACATACATATGTTCCGATGCTGTATCAAGATACATCATTGCGTAAGGTTCTAAATAATGGATTTAGGTGCGTTGCTAGGAGGGGTCACGATCTTGCCAGCTATGTGTCACTGAGTCTCTTTAAACCAGCAGACTGCCATAATAAATCCACTTGGCTACGATACACTGGCAATTTTAAGTGTGGTCAGCCTTGGTGCAACCTATGCAGGTATATGAAGAAAACAGATATATTCCAGGATAGATCTAGTGGCAAAACTTATAAAATCAAAAATTATATTAACTGTGCAACCACCTTTGTAGTTTACATGGCCTCTTGCACGTCCTGTGATCTAGATTACATTGGTTGTACCAGTCGGCCTCTAAGGAGACGTATTTCAGAACATATATCAGCAGCTAATCCCTCATCTTCAGGGAATAGACGCTCTATGTCAGGCCTATCTAAGCACTTTTCTGAACATCACGGTGGCAACACCAGTAATTTGTTAAAGGATTGGAGGTGGTGAGGAGCTCAATACGAGGAGGGGATCGCATCCGAGATATGCTAAATCGTGAAAGTTACTGGATATTATGCTTGAACAGCAGATTTCCTGGGGGAATGAATAATAGGAGCGATTTAATTTATTTTTATTAAAATAGGTGGACTTTTTGTTTGTTTTCATAAAGCTCATATATATTCTCTTCTTTTAGAGCATCCACCAGTTGTTTTATGTCGAATTAACTAGTCCTGTCCATATACATCTTTATATCGGGACAGGCTCCTATTCTCTGCATAACCCAGGTTATATACTGTTCACTTTTTTGGATTGGTTAACCAATTAATCTTTTATCTGCACACAGTGCACTGTTATGATTTTTTGATGATATCAAATATGGTTTCTGAAGTTTTTCACGATATAGAGCAGCATATCCAACAATTGTATATAATATTTTGTACTAAGTGTATCCCCTCTCCCTGCTGTATTGCTACTGTTTCTCCATTCCATTGCCTTGTTTCTTGTGTTATACACAT
Source organism: Allobates femoralis (assembly GCA_033576535.1). Taxonomy (NCBI): domain Eukaryota; kingdom Metazoa; phylum Chordata; class Amphibia; order Anura; family Aromobatidae; genus Allobates; species Allobates femoralis. The sequence continues at coordinate 421,311,908 of JARQOC010000001.1, forward strand.
TATACATACAGTATGTATATGTTTTTGTATTTTTGTTGCTATCCTTCCTTTTGTGATATAAAGAAGTTCCTTTATATTTTAGTGAACTCCTCTCTAATACTCTATAATGAGACCATTCAAGCCATTGTTTTTTACTTAACCCATTCAGGTGACACTCGTTTGTAATCTCACAGGTGTAATGTTACTTGTATATATATTGTATGTTGTCTTGTTGCCGCTTTGTCATTGATAATGATTTTTATCGAAATGCGTCTGACGGGGCATGTTCAGCCACCAAGATGCTTTTATTTTAATGTTGTGAGTTACATAATAAAGTAAAACTTTACATCGGATGAAGGTGCCAGCATATCTTCATTATATTCCTTGACTCGGGCGGCGGCCGGCCGTCAGCTGCAGCACCTGACTGGATCTTCTGAGAGGGAGGGGAGAGCCCATTCCTTTCCCTGTTTCCTGTGAGTTTGCCCTGTCCAGAATGCCTAACCTCCCAGAAGAAGGAGAAGTCATAGATGAACTGGAAGAAATAGAATTGCCAGCTTTCCACTGTACAAGTACAGCCTCATGTCGTCAGGCAAGTCAAAGGCGTAAAGAGAGAACCGTGAACCCGTTACCCCACCATGACTGGAAAGAAACTCAAGCCAACGATCCAGATGTTAGCTTAGTCAAGGAGCTGATAACCCAAGAACACTCCAGTCTGAGTTCAGATGCTTCCTAAGATGCCAAACGCCTGTGGAGGAGAAAGGAAAGTTATTCGTCTACCAAGGAAAGCTATGCAGACGTTACCTGAACCCCAGAACTCATGAACTTATCTGGCAGATAGAAGTTCCAAAAACAGATGTCAAAATGATCCTAGAAGCTTACCACGATGACGCAGGACACTTGGTTGGAAGAAACTAGAGATGCTGTTAAAAGACCCTTTCTACTGGGTCGGCATGAGAGGTTCTATTGAAAGATGGTGCAAGAACTGTGGACCATGTCACCTGAGGAGAAAAGACCAGCAAAGTCAGAAGGTTCCGTTACAGCCAATCATTACCAAGAGACCTCTTGAAATAGTAGCTCTAGACCATGTGAAGTTAACACCAAGTAGAACAGGGTACACTTATGCACTCATAATGGTTGATCACTACTCAAGATTCCTTGTAGTAGTACCAGTCAAAGACTTAACCGCAGAAGTAGCAGCTAAAGCTTTCCAGAGTTACTTTTATCGCCTGCATGGGTATCCAGATCAAGTGTTGACAGATCAAGGACCAGCATTCGAGTCAGAACTATTCCATGCGTTCTTAGGATTATATGGGTGTAAGAAGATAAGGACCACACCGTATCATCCACAACCAAATGGTCTGTGCGAAAAGATGAACAACATCGTAATCGACATGCTGAAGACTTTACCGCTCGATGAGAGAAATCAATGGCCAGAAAAGCTACCTGACCTTGTGGATATCTACAACCACATCCTTGTCAGTTCAACCAGCTACGCACCAGCCTATTTAATGCGAGCAAGACCAGGAAAACTTCCAATTGACTTAGAGATGGGAACAGTCGAACCAACCCAAGATTCTCCAGATGAAAATTGGAATTATCATCGCCAAGAGCAATACAGAAAAGTCCAAGAGAGTGTGGAGAGAAATCTAGATCAAAGCAGAAGCAAGCAGGAACATGATTTCAATAAACATGCCTCAGCAGAACCCTTATTACCAGGTGAACTAGTTCTCAAGAGAAAGAGAAAAACAAACAAATTAGATGACCATTGGGAAGCAGAACCATACACAGTAATGCCATTTAATTTTGACAATTCCAAGACTTGTGTAATCAGTAGAGATCAAGGAAGAACAACTGCAACTGTATTGAGAGATCACTTAAAGAAATGTCCTGATCAATTGAAACCCCAGCAAGTAACCTATCCCTCATCAACAGTTGAATAACCCAGAGAAGATGTAGTCCACACTGAAATTGGAGATTTACCAGCAGACTGGCCTCAATGCAATGGAGCATTTATCATAACAGTTATTTCGTTCTATCAACCAGTAGAAAATCAAGTCCTAATTCAACCCGTTCAAGAAGAACCAGAACCAAGAAGACAAGAAGAACCCGTTCAATTGCAAGAAATGCAGCCTGTTGTACCGGAACCTGAGATTCCTGCAATCGGTGAACCTGTCAGTCCATTAGATAGATTACATGCATACTACGGTATTCCAGAATCACGTAGATCCAATAGAGGAAGAGATAGTGCAAGCACTACACCAGAAGCAGACATAGACACACCAATACTGCGCAAATCTACCCATAGTACCTTTTGACAGTTACCATTAAGATTTAGAGAATAAACTGTACAGTATCAAAATGAGAAGTGTAAATAAGTGACCTTAGTCCGCAAGTGTGAATAGTAGTGTATAGAAGGGTGGAGGAACTGGGCACAGCCCCAAGCATATCAAGTTGGGAATAGAAAGTGCCAGGGGTAGTGAAAGAAGGTAAGACCCGGCCTCCTAAGCAGAGACACCCATAGGGAATTTGTGTAAAGTTTAAAGTGTGTACCCGTAAATGTGTTTAAGCCATCAGAGACTTTACTGCTGGACTTTACCTCTTTCCCGTTTGTTTGAACCCGGACTACGGTCACAGGACTAGTGTGACAAAAACTGCTTTCCCTTCCCTTTCCCCAGCCTGCGGCAGATGGACTAGTGCCGTAAGGACTGCTTATTCATATTTTTCCTTCTTTTTCAGTGCTTTTTGTATATTTTCAATTTGAGACTCTGTAAATACCAGTTATTAAATGTATAAATTGTTTGAAGTTGTAAACAAAAAACTTTTGCTCAGTCTGGGAGAACTTAGGTTAACTAGGGGGGAATGTGGCACCCTGTGCCAGGTCACCACAGATTCCCTTGGTACATGGAAGGATGGTACACAGCAAGCAGATTCCACTAACAAACAACATCTTTCACCCCAGACCTGTAGGGGGAGCTCCACTGGTTGCCTTAAGCCAGTTCCCCCTATAAATACGGGTCCTGGAGGGAGAAACACCAGAGTGTGCAGTCACTACAGAACTGTGAAGAGCTGAGTGAGCTGAACTGGTACAGGAGCCGTGCTAGGCCCTTACCAGAGACACCTGAAACAGTGGTAGACCCTCAGAGTAGGGGGTCACAGGAAAAGGAGAGTAACGAGTACAAGAAGGGGCAGAGGAGTCATACTGACTCACCCTAACAGAGTTCCGGTCACTGGGTCCGAGCTACAAGGACACATTATAGACCTTGCAGAGAAACCAACACTACAAATAGGGGGTTTAGCTCCCCGGACACCCGAAGCACCACCAAATGAGAGCCCGGAGTCTAGGCCAAGACAGGAATCCCATAGAGTGCCCTCAGTGCAGCAAATCTGGGTGTGAAGAGACACACAAAGTGCAGTAACGGTTTGGTCAGGTTTCATGCCTGCCAGACTCCAGCAGAGTAACAGACACGAGGAAGCCTACAACTCGGCTTGCTGTGGAAAGTCCTGAAGTGTTTACCTCATCTCCGGTCGAGTGTAGCCGTCAACATCAGTAAAGGTACCAAAAGACTTTATGTGTGCGTGCCCCTCCTTCCAACTACACCACACCGACCGCGCTACCCTATTCCCTGAACTCCATTATCTGCCCCGGGGCCCCCCCCGCTCGTCCTGTAGGGAGCAGTTCCATCTAGCTGCCGCACATCACCCCGGAGGCCAAAGCAGCGCTGGTGCCATCACCGGACCCCTACAGGTGGCGTCACGACAGGCATTTTATTAACTATTGCCATCAATCCCTTTTTCATCTGCATCCCCCGGGCCCACGGCCTCAGGCACCACCACCCGTGACTACCACCAGAGACCTGCACCTGAGTGACCGAGTACCCTACGGGCCTGGGCTGGACATTTACAAGGGCAATGTCTCGCAAGGGGAGGCTATTGCAATAAAGTGTCACTATTCCACACGGGCGATCCGGATGGCAAACCAGCCAAGTGGGCCGGGGTAACGCTCGTATGTTATCTGTTCTCCTCTGTAAAGATCACGGGAAAAGAACACATCATCAAACAGTCCTGATTCCCTTAGGAAACCCCATCCATCTTCCTGATAGACGGAGACTAAAGTTCCAGATTTCCGCAGTTCGATGGGAAGTGGGGGCTGAGCTCGGGCCTCATCTCGCAATCTCCTGGTGGCCTGCTCTCTTTGGTACCAGTCTTCTCATCGCTGCTGCATCGCTACCTGGTCTCTCTCATCCAGGGCTGGCCGGGTGCTCTGTAGCGACTCGTACTGTGGGGGTGATGAACTGCCGCTGGATGCTCTGGGTGCTGCACGTGTCTCCGCAGAGCCGAGGATGGTGGGAACTCCTTGCTGGTGGTCTACCAAGCCACTTCCGGAGTGCTCCCTGCCGAGGCTCTATTTAATTATTCGTCGTCATCGTTGTCTTCATAGAGCTCCTCTACTTCCACGTCTGGTGCTGTGGGTGATTGCGCTGTCTCCAGCTGGAGACAACTGCTGGCCCGGGATGGTGGTGGTGTCGGGGGTTCTGTTTGGGTCCCCGAGTCCCGGGTCTGGACAGGTGGTGGTGAGAAGGCGTGGTACTCCTCTACCGCTCTTTCTGCAATTGCTGCCTCCCGTGCCTCACGGGCCGTCCTCAGAGCTGACAGCTCGAAGGTCTGCTCGGCACTCCACCGCCGACACACCCAAGTCAGTGTTTGTTCCATCTCTTGGCGGAGCCGGGTGAGCGCATCCCGCCAGTAATCAGCGTCACCTTCGATGGTTAACAGGGACGCTGCTGCTGGGTGCGGGTCTGCTCCTCCAGCTCTCTCACCACGTCTCTCCACCGGGGTGCTGCCATGCTGTCGGGTACAAAGGAGTCTGATGGCGTCTGTCCTTCTTTTCCGGTTTGTACAGCTATGAGCGGGCACTCCCTGGGAACGTCCTGTGGGCCGCCCCCCTGATTGATGGCAATCGGGATGGCCACACTTTTTGGCGCCTCTGTCTAGGCCCCCCTCCCTCTAGGGGCTGCGGCACGCCCCCGGGCCTGCACATGGTGTTTAGCTCATGGCGACATCTTGGGTCCTCGTTCTATAATGGCGGGAACCCATTTTTGGCGCCAAGCAAAGGCAGAAAAAGTCAATTTCAAGTCCGAGTTCAAAGGCGCACAGTACCCGGTAGTACCGGGCACGATATCCTGTTCGTGACGCCAGTTTTGACGCACTCAGGGCAGGGTACTCAGATCTTAGGCTGGCAGTCTGGAGGTAACGAGTAGCTGCCTGAGACTGTGGCCCTGGTGGTCAATGAATAAGGGGGAAATATAAAATAAAGAGTTTGTTTGTGACGCCACCTGCAGTACCTGGTGATGCTCACCAGCGCCACCACAATCCTCCGGTGGTCGATGGTATTGCGGCAATAATGGTGTAGTCCTCCGCAGGCAGGACTGGACCGCCGGGGCAGCGATTCTGTGAAAGGAATCAGTTTGTGCAAAGAACAGATGCAGCACAGACGAGAAGTCACTTCACCGGGTACTTTACTGGAACTCAACAGTCATTACAGTTCACAGTGTAGTAAGATGTTGTTAGACAAATGGCTACAGGTGGCTGCAAGTAGATTTTATGGTTGTTAGACGGATCCCTCAGTGTGTGCCTTTCTTGTTCCACTTGTTCCCCTGCATCCCAGTGGCGGTGTGAAGCCTGACTTCTTATAGAGCATGTCTGACCTCCTGCTGTTCCTCTTTACCTCACTTGCTCCCGACGGGTGAACCTTCTTTTGACACGGCAGCACCCGGGACTCTGTGACTCTCTCTGCACAGCTGCTTGCCAGCGGTGTCTGATTTACTCTAGTGAGTGCTTTAGGAGTCAGAGCTGTATCTGGAGATACCCCCGGTCTACGGATTCTCTGCGGTCCTTAAAGGTTGCCACAGGTGCGGGCTCCGGTACTCGGTTTTTACTTTGAGCAAACTCCTCCAGCTCTTTGAATCCCTTGCTCCCTTCTCTTCCTTCTGGGATCTATTCCTCTGTCTCCTTTCGTCTTTCGTGCCTCAGGTTCCCATCCTGAACTTTTCTAACTCTCCAAGCCTTGGAGACTTCGACGGGCCTTAAGGTCTGCAGCCAAAAGGACCTCGATCCAAAGACCTCCTTTCTCCCCCTGGGGGCTACTATATACCCTCTTGGGGTCCCTCCCACCGTGTCTCTAGTGTGGGGTGTGGGTATAGGGTTCCACCTACTGTCCATGAATCTACTTGCAGTGGGGTGACTACACCGCTTTTTTGAGTGTAGTACCCCTTTTGTGGCACCTACATAGTGGGGCGCCACAAGTGTGATGCTGCACAAAAACACAACCAGCTGACACTCCCGTGCAGAGAGGAAAAGACCGTTCAGGGTCACTGATCTGCGTCTCATCCGAGAGACTCGCATGTAAGTAGGATAGTGTGTTTCCAGCCTAAGAATAGTGTCAGGCAACCGCAATCTGATCCTGTAATCACAGCTGCAGAAAAGAGAGACAGATTAATCTCCACTTCACCTCCATTGCTGACTTTGCCACATATCGCACTGCATTCAGATTATATCAGTGCAGTGCAATGTTTTTCAGTATACACACCCATAGACTTGCCAGCGTCCAGGAAAGGAACAATTGCGTTAAAAGGAAATTTTTTTTTATTAAATCATGTTAAAAGACCAGATTACAGCAGTGTCATAGGTAGGGGTGAACCTAGCCTCTCTGCTGCCTGAGGCGAACTGCAAAATGCTCCTTTTCCCGCTAGTAATTTATTTTTTAATCGGTAAAAATAAATCTGGTTCATACAGATTTATATTTATCCTGTAAAAATAAGCAAATGGTGAACATTTTAGTTTACAGAAACTGAAAAAAAGATGTCCACACAAGGATGTCAGCGCCATCACACGCACATACCACACAGAAGAATCCAGAACAAGAATCATTAATGGCAATGGTGGCTTGGCACAAGCATACAGACACATAATGATGACTGGCAGAGCTGTTGTCCTTTAGGTAGACATAGTCCTGTATCCCTATAGCACAGGAGGCAGCACTGATTGCCAACCTCTGGCATATGCCTACACAATTCTGGACCGCTGCCTAGCACTAACTAGTCAGATATGTCACCATGCAGCACTGTCCACACACTACAGGCAACAACCTGCAGTCTGAGCATCAACAAGTCGCCACTGCACTAAGCTGGTAAAATGGCGCTTCTCCTTCAACAGACCACGCTTCCTCCCAAATTGCCTAGCCAATCACAAGTGGCGCACACGGGTCTGTCTGGAATTAATAACAGGGTCCTTCCTATTGGGTTGAGCAAAAGGTATTGGAGCGGGACTGGGGAAGAGTACCACTGACCAGCTGCTGCTCAGGAGAAACATGGCTGGATGCCTGTAGGTACTGAGGGGAGGCACTGGACCTGGTGTGTAAATTATGGCCAATTAGTCCTGCAGCAGAGGGACAATGCATCCTGCATCATAGAACTAATGGAGCTCCAGAGTAGAAGTTCTAATTGGGCACCCCCCAAAAAAATAATATTTGGCTGGGTCACATAGGTACATCCCTCACATTTCAGCACTTACAAAGTAATTTTCCTCCTAAGCCCCTAGATTCCCCTTTCATTGCCCTTATAAAGTGTGATGCCAACAAAAGTGCCCCACAAACACTGTATGATCCCCACAGTGCAATCTTCCACACACACAGTATGATGACCCTACTGTACCTCCTTCAACTACCGCAGTGCAGTATGATCCCCAACTATGACACCCGCCCAGCCCTCCATGCATACCTCCCAACTTTTGAAGAACAGAAAGAGGGACAAAAGATGTGGCGCACGTAGTGTGCCACGCAAGTTTTAGCCACGCCCCTAACCACGCCCAAGCCACACCCATTTACAGGTGACGAACAATCAACAGATGCCCTTATTAATATTAAACTTCTGATTATTGCATTTTTGCTGCATTTTTTTGCCTTTTCCATTTCATTTGATGCGTTTTGGTGCAGTTTAGTACTGCGATGTCGCGTTCCTGGTGCGGACAAGACTGTGTGATGTGTGCGCAGGCATATGCCTGCGCACAAATCACATATGGCAGTGAAAGTGTGTGCACGATCATGCACAGTCAAGCGCAGCACCGTGCGGGGCTTGCGGTGCTGCGGTCACATTGCGGATCCCCTCCGCAGAACGCTGCGGAGGGGAACACAAATGTGAAGGTAGCCTAACTCATACAGCACACGCATTACTGACACACATGCATCACTAACTCACGCATCACTCACACACTACACGCACCACTCACACACATGCATCACTCACAAGCATCACACAGCACACACATTCCTTACACACACGCATCACTCACACACTACAAACATCACATGCATCACTCACAAACAGCACATACATCACTCTCAGCATCACACACACATCACACATACTGTCATACATACATGAACACATATATACTCACTCTCTTCTTCAGTGGCAGTACAGCAGTGGGGGGAGGCCTGAAGTTGGAATCTTCACGCAGGAGGCCTCCATCTTCTCTCCCCCTCCTCCTGCTCTCGACAGCAGAGCAGTTAGTGAGATTACAGGAGGGAGGGGGCTCCTGTGGCTGCTCTCCTCTCCCCTCTCCTCAGGGCAGACTGCCTTGTGTTTGTCCCCCTCCCGCACAGACTTGGCCCGCCCACCTTCTGCTACAGACTGACGTCCCTCTCCCCTCACTGATGCTGTGCAGTACACTCACTGCAGAACGATTGATGAATCCTCAGCAACAGCTGGGGTGAGGCGGGAGAGCAGTGTGCGGAGGTAACTGCTGAGGTCGCAGGGCAGTGTCAGCAAACCCCGCATGTGTACGAGCGGCACGAAACTTTATTAAAAACAAAAACAAAAAAGACACTTGAACTGGACATTTGGGGCAGAGCACTGATGATCCATGACACACAGTGCTAAAATGTCTATGGGGCGTGGCCGGCAGCTCACTGCAGTGCGGGCAGTGGTGTAGCAACTGTTTGTGGCGCCCGGGGTGGTCGAAAAATGTGATGCCCCTTTGGTTGTTGATAATCCAGAAGTATACATAGTATACACTGTCTGCCCCTATATACAAGAATATAACTACTATACTAAAACACAAAGAGAAGGGGTGCAATTGGGGGGTAAGTATTGGGCCAAATGGCCACTCACCTATTGGGGTTGTCACTGTGCACCACCACCTCTGCACAACCCCAGTTAATGGCAACAAGCAGGACTCAAGTAGGGCCCGGGGCCGGAGCAATTTTTTGCCGCTGTACTGTGGAGTTCATAGTGTAATATAAATGCAAAAAACTTTATTCTTAATATTATGTCACAATACCGGCATCTGAGGATCTTCTATTTCGAGGTCAGGGGCTCTCTGACGCCGTGTGTTTCTGTCTGTCTTGCTGTCGTCCTCTTTTGACACTGCAGTGCGGTGGACAAGAGAGCATTAACTGGTTAATAACGAGAAGTATAGAGTGTGTACTAACTGAGCCATAAACCCTCCCCATACCAGTAGGATTACTATATGGATTTTAGTATTAGGGTACGGACACACTGGCGTGAAACTCTGATAAGTGCAATGTGTGATTTTCTCGCATTGCAATCAATCTCTGAGAGCAGATTGTCGAGTGTCGGACGCTTTTTTCTCATCCAGATTCAGGATGAGAAAAAAGTTGCAACATGCTGCGACAGTATGTGATTCATGTACAAGACTCGCCAATGCAAATCTACAGGTCCGACAAAATCACGGACCGCACACGGACCATCTGAGAGGCATCCGTTTTCTTCACTGATACATTCTCATTCTGTAGCTGAGAACACTGTAAAATGTTCCTGTAAATGATTCTACAGTAATAGCTTCTGAGAAAAAACACGGATTGCACACGAATGTGATCTGAGAAAAATGTCGGAGACTCGCACAGCAGTTGCCAAATGGACCAAAAACCAGATGACACTCATCCGACTCTCCTGGATGAGAAACAGACCGATTTTAAGGCGGCGGGAGACAGTGTCCTCAGCTCCGTGCTGTGCACAGTGTACCACCGTGTCCTCAGCTCCGTGCTGTGCACAGTGTACCACCGTGTCCTCAGCTCCGTGCTGTGCACAGTGTACCACCGTGTCCTCAGCTCCGTGCTGTGCACAGTGTACCACCGTGTCCTCAGCTCCGTGCTATGCACAGACAATATACAGTACACTGTCTGTGCACAGCACGAAGTTGAAGATATGGTGGTACACTGTGCACAGCACGGAGCTGGGGACATGGTGGTACACTGTGCACAGCACAGAGCTGAGGACATCCCAGAAGAGGCACAATAAACACAGACAGGCGGCGGGAGAACATTGAGCCCGCCCAGGAGAACTACAACTCCCAGCACCCATCACACTGCCCAGAAACCATACAGTAATGCCAGAACAGGCAGGAGAACTACAATTCTCAGCATGCAACACCCTGCCAACACAGGAAGGTGGAGGCTGCCGCATGGAGGCAGAGACATCTGGTACAGCTGCCATTATCACCACACACAGCCCCACTCCTCCTGCGCACCCGTCCTCCTCTCCTCTGTCCCTCCTGCACCCCCGTCCTCCTCTCCTCCTGCACCCCCGTCCTCCTCTTCTCTGTCCCTCCTTCTGCTCCTCTGTCCTCCTGCATCCCCGTCCTCCTCTCCTCTGTCCTCCTGCATCCCCGTCCTCCTCTCCTCTGTCCTGCACCCCCGTCCTCCTCTCCTCTGTCCTCCTGCACCCCGTCCTCCTCTACTCTGTCCTCCTGCACCCCCGTCCTCCTCTCCTCTGTCCTCTTGCACCCCCGTCCTCCTCTCCTCTGTCCCTCCTGCTGCTCCTGTGTCCTCCTGCACCACCGTCCTCTTCTCTGTCCTGCTGCACACCCGTCCTCCTCTCCTCTGTCCCTCCAGCTGCTCGTCTTCTCGGTCCCCCTGTTCCTGTCCTTCTGCCCCCCTGTCCTCTTCTCCTCTGTCCCCCTGTTCCTGTCCTTCTGCCCCCCTGTCCTCTTCTCTGTCCCCCTGTTCCTGTCCTTCTGTCCCCCTGTCCTCTTCTCCTCTGTCCCCCTGTTCCTGTCCTTCTGCCCCCCTGTCCTCTTCTCTGTCCCCCTGTTCCTGTCCTTCTGCCCCCCTGTCCTCTTCTCTGTCCCCCTGTTCCTGTCCTTCTGCCCCCCCCTGTCCTCTTCTCTGTCCCCCTGTTCCTGTCCTTCTGCCCCCCTGTCCTCTACTCTGTCCCCCTGTTCATGTCCTTCTGCCCCCCTGTCCTCTACTCTGTCCCCCTGTTCATGTCCTTCTGCCCCCCTGTCCTCTACTCCTCTGTCCCCCTGTTCCTGTCCTTCTTCCCCCCTGTCCTCTTCTCCTCTGTCCCCCTGTCCTCTTCTCCTCTGTCCCCCTGTTCCTGTCCTTCTGCCCCCCAGTCCACTTATCCTCTGCCCCCCTGTCCCCTGCACAGTTTCCCTCACCTCTCCAGGTGCATAGGGGGCCGGCTGGGTGGAGGAGCCGCCAGCACCGCAGCCGCCTCCACCGCACCAGCACTTGGAGCCATCACGGAACAGGAAGCAGCAGAGCTCCCAGTGGCTTCCTGTCAGCGTGATCGCTGAGGGGCCGGGAGCTGGGCAGTACATGTGGGCGCCGGGCGGCAATGCACTGCCAGCGGCGGCACCCTCCCCCACAAAGACTCCAGTTTTCATATGGAGTCTGGGGGAGGGAGGCAAAGAAAAAAACAAAAAAATGCTCATGCTCCCCTGCCGTGTAAATACAGCCCTGCTTCCGCCCCCACACACCTGCCGCCCGGGGCGGACCGCCCCCCCACTTTACGCCACTGAGTGCGGGAAATGTAACATCCCGGCCGGGACAGCGGGGCAGAAGCTCAAAATCGGGACTGCCCCGCTGGATCCGGGACGGTTGGGAGGTATGGGTACAGGATAATGACACTCGGGGCGCAGGATAATGACACTCGGGGCGCAGGATAATGACACTCGGGGCGCAGGATAATGACACTCGGGGCGCAGGATAATGACACTCGGGGCGCAGGATAATGACACTGACACTTTGTGATAAGGGATAATTATGTTGACACTTGTTCTGATATCATGGGTCAGCTGGGTGCTGAGGGAAATCAGAACATGGGAAAGCTGAGTGCAGAGGAAAATGTGTATAGCACAGCAGGGGATGGGAAAGAGCTTGTTTCCCTCAGCACCCCATCCCCTGCTCTGATATACACCTTTTCCTCAACACCCAACTTTCCCAGACTCTTCTATCCTTTTTCCCTCAGCACCCAGCTTTCTCATGCTCTTCTATCCTCTTTCCTCAGCACCCAGCTTTGCCATGATATCAGAAGATGGGAAAGATGGGTGCTTAGGGAAATCAGAACATGAGAAAGCTGGGTGCTGAGGAAAAGAGGATAGAAAAGCCTGGGAAAGCTGAGTGCTGAGGGAAAGAGGGTAGAAGATCATGAGAAAGCTGGGTGCTGAGGAAAGAGGGATAGAGGAGCCTGGGAAAGCTGGGTGCTGAGGAAAGAGGGATAGAGGAACCTGGGAAAGCTGGGTGCTGAGGAAAGAGGGATTGAGGAGCCTGGGAAAGCTGGGAGCTGAGGAAAGAGGGATAGAAGAGCCTGCGAAAGCTGGGTGCTGAGGAAAGATGGATAGAGGAGCCTGGGAAAGCTGGGAGCTGAGGAAAGAGGGATAAAGGAGCCGGGGAAGGCTGGGTGCTGAGGAAAGAGGGATAGAGGTGCCAGGGAAAGCTGGGTGCTGAGGAAAGAGGGATAGAGGAGCCAGGGAAGGCTGGGTGCTGAGGAAAGAGGGGTAGAGGAGCCTGGGAAAGCTGGGTAGCTGAGGAAAGAGGGATAGAGGAGCCTGGGAAAGCTGAGTGCTGAGGAAAGAGGGATAGAGGAGGCTGGGAAAGCTGAGTGCTGAGGAAAGAGGGATAGAGGAGCCTGAGAAAGCTGAGTGCTGAGGAAAGAGGGATAGAGGAGCCTGGGAAAGCTGGGTGCTGAAGAAAGAGGGATAGAGGAAGGAAAGCTGGGTGCTGAGGAAAGAGGGATAGAGGAGCCTGGGAAAGCTGGGTGCTGAGGAAAGAGGGATAGAGGAGCCTGGGAAAGCTGGGTGCTGAGGAAAGAGGGATAGAGGAGCCTGGGAAAGCTGGGTGCTGAGGAAAGAGGGATAGAGGAGCCTGGGAAAGCTGGGTGCTGAGGAAAGAGGGATAGAGGAAGCTCTGGGAAAGATGGGTGGGCTGAGGAAAGAGGGATAGAGGAGCCTGGGAAAGCTGGGTGCTGAGGAAAGAGGGATAGAGGAGCCTGGGAAAGCTGGGTGCTGAGGAAAGAGGGATAGAGGAGCCTGGGAAAGCTGGGCTGGAGGAAAGAGGGATAGAGGAGCCTGGGAAAGCTGGGTGCTGAGAAAGAGGGATAGAAGAGCCTGGGAAAGCTGAGTGCTGAGGAAAGAGGGATAGAGGAGCCTGGGAAAGGCTGAGAGTGACTGAGGAAAGAGGGATAGAGGAAGCATGGGAAAGATGGGTGCTGAGGAAAGAGGGATAGAGGAGCCTGGGAAAGCTGGGTGCTGAGGAAAGAGGGATAGAGGAGCCTGGGAAAGCTGGGTGCTGAGGAAAGAGGGATAGAGGAGCCTGGGAAAGCTGGGTGCTGAGGAAAGAGGGATAGAGGAGCCTGGGAAAGCTGGGTGCTGAGGAAAGAGGGATAGAGGAGCCTGGGAAAGCTGGGTGCTGAGGAAAGAGGGATAGAGGAGCCTGGGAAAGCTGGGTGCTGAGGAAAGAGGGATAGAGGAGCCTGGGAAAGCTGGGTCTCATCTGCTTCTCATTCTCTGTGCAGTATCCTGACATCTGAACCTCATTGTGTGAGTTATTGTTCTCAGTCATTCACTCCATATGTCTATGATGTCAGCCTGTCACCACACGTGTGTGTTATCAGCTCTGTGTTCCTTCCTTATCACCCCTTGTGTCTGCTATGTGTTATCAGCCTTCCATGTCTTGTGGTGTGTCCCTCTGCTTGTGATACCTGTTCTTCTGGATGCTGTGCTCATGGGTCCTGTCAGTTCCCCCAGTCAGAGGCAGACAGACCTGGCTCCAGGGTAAAGCAGAGCCCCTGTGTCCCGGGGAGGCATCCATCCATCGCTGCTGCTGGAGAGAAGTTCAAAGAGGCCGCGCTCAGCCTGGATTGGGGGAGTGAGCTCCTCCCCTCACGTAGTGCAGGAGAGCGGTCACATGACTCACTCTCTGCACTGTGATTGGAGCTCCGTCCTCAGTGCTTGCAGGAGACATCCGGGGAGATATTCAGGGCTGCAGCCCCGGATGTTTGATGCCAGTGACGCCCCTGACGACAGGGGACGGAGCGTCCAGCAGCCATGGTAACACACAGCGCTGTGAGGGGGCGTGTCCTGCAGATACTCACTACAGTGCGGGAAACTTAGGCTATGTGCACACTGGGAGGTTTAGCAGCGGTTTAGCAGCGGAAACCGCCGGTCGGTTTCCATCAGGTTTATGCAAATTTATGTTAATCCAAAAGCGGCTTTTGGATTAACATAGAAACCTATGGAAACCGACACCCGGTGTGCACACACCGGCGGTTTCCACATGCTCATCCGTTGCTAACCCGCTGGGTTCCCAGCGGGTTAGCAAAGAATGATCATGTTCTATAAACCGGCCGATTCTGCAGCGGCTGCAAGCAGAATCATGTGCTGCTTCCAGCCGCTGCAGAACCGACGCCACTAACCCGCTGTGCACCGCCGCACACCCGCCCGTCTTCCGCAGCACGAACCCGACAGGAAGCCGGTGGACGGCTCCGGAGCTTCCTGTCGGGTCCCGCCCAGCCGCCGCCGCCCCTAACCCGCCCCCGTGTGCACATACCCTTAGTCTGCCGGGCAGGACAGCGGGACCACGCCCCCAAATCGCGACTGCCCCGCTGGATCCGGGACAGTTGGGAGGTATGCTCCATGTAGTATAATCAACCTATGTACAGCATAATGGCCCCCAGCACCAGTATTTATAGGGGATCCTGCCTAAGGGCAGCAGGTGGTGCTCCCCCTACTGTGCCGGGGTGGAAGGTGAGGTCTGTGTTTATTTACCCGCTATGGAAACCCATCCATGCTGTGGGTGAGTCTGTGGGTACCTGTGGTTAGCAGAGCGCAACATACACACTCGGCTCCACTCCGTACACCTCATACACATACGGCTCTGCTTCGTACACCTCGTACACACATGCGGCTCTGCTTCGTACACCTCATACACCCTCTGCTCTGCTCCGTACACTTCGTACACACTCGGCTCTGCTCCATACACCTCGTACACACTCGGCTCCGCTCCGTCCACCTCATACACACTCGGCTCGGCTCCATACAACTCGTACACACTCGGCTCCGGTACATACACCTCGTATACACTCGGCTCCACTCCGTACACCTCATACACATACGGCTCTGCTTCGTACACCTTGTACACATACGGCTCTGCTTCGTACACCTCGTACACACTGCTCTGCTCCGTACACTTCGTACACACTCGGCTCTGCTCCATATAACTCGTAAACACTCGGCTCCTGTACATACACCTCGTATACACTCGGCTCCCATCCATACACCTCGTACACTCTCAGCTCTGCTCCGTACACTTCGTACACACTCGGCTCTGCTCCATACACCTCGTACACACTCAGCTCCGCTCCGTCCACCTCATACACACTCGGCTCGGCTCCATACAACTCGTACACACTCGGCTCCGGTACATACACCTCGTATACACTCGGCTCCACTCCGTACACCTCATACACATACGGCTCTGCTTCGTACACCTTGTACACATACGGCTCTGCTTCGTACACCTCGTACACACTCTGCTCTGCTCCGTACACTTCATACACACTCGGCTCTGCTCCATACAACTCGTAAACACTCGGCTCCTGTACATACACCTCGTATACACTCGTCTCCCATCCATACACCTCGTACACTCTCAGCTCTGCTCCGTACACCTCATACATACTCGGCTCCGCTCAGTACACCTCGTACACACGCGGTTCTTCTCCATACACCTCGTCCACTCTCGGCTCTGCTATACCCACACTCAATCCTTCCTGACCCCACACATAAACCTCACCTCATCCACGACTGAAGAGCTGATCATGTGACCCCCTGACTCTTCCCCTCCATTGACATCATCACAGGTCCTCTCAGCACAGAGCAGTGTGCAGCTCTGTGGAGAAGAAAGTCGGCTCTCAATGCAGAGGGGCAACATGTGGCCGGCGGGGAGAGACCAGCGGCGCCCTCCTGCATGCTGAGCCTGCGCCCGGGGCAGATGCCCCGCCAGGCACCCCCTGGATATGCCACTGACCAGGTCGCAGCGGAGGCGGCCAGGACTATAGGAGTGGGAGCAGCGTCTGCAGGGGGCTGTGCAACCACCAGGCGCCACTACGGATGCCGCCCCCTGTCTACTAGCAGGGGTTGCCACCTGAGGCAGGCATTTCATGTTGCCTCATGGATGCTGCAGCCCTGGTCATAGGGACATATTAGACCATTATATACAGCATAGTAGGATAAATCCATAGATTTATGCTTTTCAGTAGGCATTTCCTCCGACGAAAGACCCAATCTCTTTTACTCCTTACGGACGTCGCTGAAGCAATACAGCCTTCACAAGCCAGCTTATTAGAAGTGACCAACAGGGAACTTTCTCTACCTGGGTGAGCTGATTTTTTTTCTTTTCTATCATAGACTTGTATGGCTGCATGTAATCCAATACTCGCTGCCAAACGTAGCATTGACGCACCCCAGGGCAGGGTACTCAGCTCTCAGGCTCAGTCTGGGATGTCACGGGTGGCTGCCCGAGACTGTGGCCCTGGTGGTCAATGAATGAGGGGTAAAAATAGAATAAAATGTTTGTTTCATGACGCCACCTGCAGTACCTGGTGATGCTCACCAGCGCCGCTATTGTCCTCCGGTGGTCGGTGGTATGGTGGCAATGATAATGTAGTCCTCCGCAGGCAGGACTGGACCGCCGGGACAGCGATTCTGTAAGGAAACAGTTCATGCAGGAAAGAATGCAGCAGAGGCGATAACTCACTTCACCGGGTACTTTACTAGAAAACTTTCAGTCATCGTTACAATCTTTCAGTGCAGTAGATGTTATAACGACAAATGCTACTGGGGGCTGCAAGTGGAATTTCTGGCTGATAGATGGATCCCTCACTGTGTTCCGTTCCTGTTGCTTTCTTTCCCTTGCCTCCCAGTGGCGGTGAAGTCTGACTTCTTAAAGACTAGTCCGACCTGCTGTTCTTCGTTCTCCTCTCCCCTATACCCGTCGGGTGAACCTTCTCTGGTCTCTGCAGCGTCCTGCTGTCCCTGATTCCCCTCTTTATGGGCTCTTTGGGAGTCGGGGCTGTATCTGTAGACCTCCCCGGTCATCGGATTTCTGTGAGCCTTATAGAAACTCACAGGTGCGGGCTCCGGTACCCGGTTCCTTTCCAGGGGCAAACTCTCTGGCTACTCTGCTCCCCACTTAGAGTGAACTCCCGTCTTGAGTTACTTTCTCTCTTCCCTTTCCTTCAGGGATCTGTACTTTTCTCAGTTCCGTGGGCCCCTCAGCCGAGGGGACCCTCCTTGCTCCCTCAAGGCCGGCTGCCTGGCTCCCACCAGCTCCAACTTTCACTCACTAACTAACTACTCACTAGTTCCCCCTGGAGGTCACTATCTTCAGTCCTGGGTCCCTCCCACCTACTGACTAGTGTGGGATGCGAGTCCTAGGGTTCCACCTACTGGCTATAATTGCAGTGGGATGACTGGCTATACTTGCAGTGGGATGACTACACTGCTTTTATGGGTGCAGTACCCCTTTTGTGGCACCTACATAGTGGGGAGCCACATACCCCCTTGATGAAATATACTCGTTCGCGAGTATCACATTTGCCAACGGGAAGTGAAAAATATTTTATAAGTAATAAATACCAAAGGGTAACTATATACAATTTAAGAATACTTGGGTTTCTTCCCATTGCTGGGAGGCGCATTTCTTATAATGTTGCACATATAAAACAATATACATGACACATTATTACTCTGGCCCAACGGGACCGGTACTAGCTATGCGGGCCCAGCGGTAATCTCTAGTCCAGCACAGTCCAGTGTGTGTTACCACCGCTGGGCCACTCCTCACTCATCATCAATCAGGGAAGGGACAGTTCAATATAAAAGTCTATGGCGTCGTCGAGACACATTCTTCATTCAGGATAGGGGCTAGTGCAAAAGTTGGGGGCTGTTTACAAAAGAACAATGTCTCTCTGCGGGAGTCTATTAAAGCATTATTGTTAGTCTACGCGGGCAATTCTGATAGCGAACCACCCAAGTGGAGCAGGGTATCATTCGTAGGTTACCTGTTCTCCACGGTATAAGTCACGCCGGGGGTGTCCTTTTCTCAAAAACGACTCCACATCCTGCGGGGAAAAGAAAATGTCGTCCATTACTCAGGGTTCCCTTGGAAAACCCCATCCGTCCTCGTGGTACACAGAGACTACAGTCCTGGACTTCCGCAGCTCGATAGGTAGTGGGGGCTGAGCATAGGCCTCGTCTCTGTCTCCTCGTGGCCTGCTCTCTCTGGTACCAGTCCTCCCTCCGCCGCTGCCTCGCAACCTCTTCTCTGTCGCTCAGAGTCGGCCGGTCACTCGGTAGCGACTGGTACTGTGGGGGCGGTGAAGTGCTGCTACAAGAAAGTTTGGGTGCTGCACATGCCTCCGCGGCACCAAGGATGGCGGGAACTCCCCATCGGTGCTGCTGCCATGCAGTCCACCACGCTGCCTCCGGGGTGCTCCCTCCCAAGGCTCCGTCCGGTTCCTCAAAGCCATCCACGTTGTCATCAGGTTCCTCGTAGATCTCTTCCACCTCAACATCTGGCGCTGTGGGTGTTAGTGCTGTCTCCAGCCGGAGACAGCTGCTGGCCCGGGATGATGGTGGTGTTGGGGGCTCCATCTGAATCTCCGAGTCCCGGGCCTGAGCGGGTGGAGGTAGGGAGGCGCGGTACTCTTCTACCGCTCTTGCCGCAACTGCTGCCTCCCGTGCCTTGCAGGCCGTCCTCCGAGCCGACAGCTCGAAGGTCCGCTCAGCGCTCCACCGCACACCTATGTCAGCATCTGTTCCATCTCCTGCTGGAGCCAGGTAAATGCATCCCTCCATTAGTCTGCGTCACCTTCAGTTGTGAGTAGGGACGCTGCTGCTGGGTCGCCTTGCTCGGCGCGGGTCTGTTCCTCCAGCTCCCTGACCACATCTCTCCACTGGGTTGCTGCCATGCTGCCGGGTACAAAGGAGTCTGATGGCGTCTGTCCTTCTTTTCCGGTTTGTACAGCTATGGACGGGCACTCCCTGAGAACTTCCTGTGGGCCGCCCCCCTAATTGATTGATGGCAATTGGGGCAGCCACACATTTTGGCGCCTCTGTCTAGGCCCTCCTTCTTCTAGGGGCTGAGGCAATCCCCCGGGCCTGCACGTGGTGTTTACTTCATGGTGACGGCGCCATCTTGGGTCTCCATGCGGTAATGGCGGGAACCCATCTTTGGCACCGTGCAAAGGCAGAAAAAGTCAATTTAAAGTCCGAGTTCAAAGGCGCACAGTCCCCAGTGTTACCGGGCACGATATCCTGTTTGTGACGCCAGAATTGACGCACCCCAGGGCAGGGTACTCAGCTCTCAGGCTCGGTCTGGGATGTCATGGGTGGCTGCCCGAGGCTGTGGCCCTGGTGGTCAGTGAATGAGGGGTAAAAATAGAATAAAATGTTTGTTTCGTGACGCCACCTGCAGTACCTGGTGATGCTCACCAGCACCGCTACAGTCCTCCAGTGGTCGGTGGTATGATGGTGTAGTCCTCCGCAGGCAGGACTGGACCGCCGGGACAGCGATTCTGTAAGGAAACAGTTCATGCAGGAAAGAATGCAGCAGAGGCGATAACTCACTTCACCAGGTACTTGACTAGAAAACTTTCAATTATCATTACAATCTTTCAGTGCAGTAGATGTTATAACGACAAATGCTACGGGTGCTGCAAGTGGAATTTCTGGCTGATAGATGGATCCCTCACCATGTGCCCTTCCTGTTCCTTTCTTTCCCTTGCCTCCCAGTGGTGGTGAAGTCTGGCTTCTTAAAGACTAGTCTGACCTCCCGCTGAGGGGACCCTCCTTGCTCCCTCCAGGCCGGCTGCCTGGCTCCCACCAGCTCCAACTCTCACTCACTAACTAACTACGCACTAGTTCCCCCTGGAAGTCACTATCTTCCCTCCCGGGTCCCTCCCACCTACTGACTAGTGTGGGATGCGAGTCCTAGGGTTCCACCTACTGGCCATAGTTCCACTTGCAGTGGAATGACTACACTGCTTTTATGGGTGTAGTACCCCTTTTGTGGCAGCTACATAGTGGGGTGCCACAGCATGCTACAATTTGTTCCTCAGCACGATTTTGGTTGAGGAAAAAATAGCAGATAAACACTGCCTCATGATTAACAACGGTGCGAGTGAAATCTGATGTTTTATTAGATTGCACTTGTCTGTTCAAAAAACGCAAGTGAAATTGAGGCCTAATAGATATCCACAGGGGCGTAACTAGAACTGGCAGGCCCCCATAGCAAACTTTTGAACAGGGCCCCCTCCAAGACACGCCCCCAATGACACGCCCCCTTCAAGACACACACCCTTACCGAATCGGTGTTAACAGTCTGACGCCACCCAGTTTACCGTATATACTCGTGTATAAGCCGACCCCCCTACTTTTGCCCCCAAAACCTGGGAAAACCTTTTGACTCGTGTATAAGCCGAGGGTGGACCCCAGCATAGGTATACAGCCCCCAGCAGTGTGGTATACAGGCCTCCCCAGTGGTAGTATACAGCAGCCTCCCCAGTGGTAGTATACAGTAGCCTCCCCAGTGGCATATACAGGCCCCAGCAGTATATACAGCAGCCCCAGTGGTATACAGCAGCCTCCAAAGTGGTATATACAGCAGCCCCAGTGGTATACAGCAGCCTCCCCAGTGGTAGTATACAGTAGTCTCCCCAGTGGTATATACAGGCCCCAGCAGTATATACAGCAGCCCCAGTGGTATACAGCAGCCTCCCCAGTGGTATATACAGCAGCCCCAGTGGTATACAGCAGCCTCCCCAGTGGTATATACAGGCCCCAGCAGTATATACAGCAGCCCCAGTGGTAAACAGCAGCCTCCCCAGTGGTATATACAGCAGCCCCAGTGGTAGTATACAGCAGCCTCCCCAGTGGTATATACAGGCCCCAGCAGTATATACAGCAGCCCCAGTGGTATACAGCAGCCTCCCCAGTGGTATATACAGCAACCTCCCCAGTGGTATATACAGGTCCCAGCAGTATATACAGCAGCCCCAGTGGTATACAGCAGCCTCCCCAGTGGTATATACAGCAGCCCCAGTGGTATATACAGGCCCCAGCAGTATATACAGCAGCCCCAGTGGTATACAGCAGCCTCCCCAGTGGTATATACAGCAGCCCCAGTGGTATACAGCAGCCTCCCCAGTGGTATATACAGGCCCCAGCAGTATATACAGCAGCCCCAGTGGTATACAGCAGCCTCCCCAGTGGTATATACAGCAGCCCCAGTGGTATACAGCAGCCTCCCCAGTGGTAGTATACAGCAGCCTCCCCAGTTGTATATACAGCAGCCTCCCCAGTGGTATATACAGGCCCCAGCAGTATATACAGCAGCCCCAGTGGTATACAGCAACCTCCCCAGTGGTATATACAGCAGCCTCACCAGTGGTATACAGCAGCCTCCCCAGTGGTATATACAGGCCCCAGCAGTATATACAGCAGCCCCAGTGGTATACAGCAGCCTCCCCAGTGGTAGTATACAGCAGCCTCCCCAGTTGTATATACAGCAGCCTCCCCAGTGGTATATACAGGCCCCAGCAGTATATATAGCAGCCCCAGTGGTATACAGCAGCCTCCCCAGTGGGTATATACAGGGCCCCAGTGGGTATATACAGGGCCCCAGTGGGTATATACAGGCCCCCCACTCCTCTCTTGCTGCTGCACACCTGTAAAGGAACACATCATACTTACTTATCCCTGCCGGCTGCCGCTGTCGCCGCTCTGACACCGCGCTCCTCCGGGTCTTCATGCTTCCTCCTCCAGCGCACAGGCAATGACGTCATTGCCTGCGCCCGCCGGTCACAACCAGGAAGAAGGCGGATGAAGCCGGAGCGCGGTGCAGAGCGGCGACAGCGGCAGCCGGCAGGGATAAGTAAGTATGATGTATTCCTTTACAGGTGTGCAGCAGCAAGGGAGGAGTGGGGGGCCTGTATATACCCACTGGGACCCTGTATATACCCACTGATCGCAGCTGACCGGATAGCAGCGTAGCGGCGCTGGGTCCGGGCCCCCCACAAGCGCCGGGCCCCAAAGCGACCGCTACGTCTGCTATGCCAGTAGTTACGCCCCTGGATATCCACATCTGGGGCCCAGTGGCAGTGATAGCATGGGCCTGTATGCTTTCAAATGCCAGGTTTAAACTTCAGTATCAGTTTGCCCCTGTAGATAGGTGATAACGTTTTATAATATCAATACCCTTTTAAGTATGTGTATGCCTTTCCCTCTAAGTGTGTGTGTAATACCCTTTTAAGTGTGTGTATGCTTTGTTTTCTTTGACAAAGAAACCTAAAAGCATTGCAAAGCATTGCATAGCCCAACCAACTGTTCCATTCTGTTTTACCTAAAATAACCTTTACATTGTACACTGTAAAATGATCTCCCTGAACCTAACTGCTGTGTGCACAGTTAATTCCTTTTGTATGTCTTTAGCAGTGTGACCTGATGTCTAGTATTGGCAAGGCATGCTCCCCGACCAAATTACAGTAACTTGTATAATCAGATTGTTTGTTGTCTTCAGCAAATAAAAATACAGCTGTATTTGCACCTCAAAAAGACTATTGCAAGAACCTATTTACGGTTTTCATTTATTTAATATAAGACATACTAAAATGCATATGAGGTTTAACTAAGGTATTATGACCCACTATTGATTTTACCTTGGAGGGTGGTTGTTGATGAACATAGGAGAAATTTTTCATGATTTAGTAAAGTCATGAACAAGTGATAATGTACATCACTTGACATTATGCTTATACTAGAAATGGGCCCGATGCTATTGCATCAGGAGGGCAGTCTCTGTGCCTGTCCCCCCTTGCACACTCTCTCCTCTCTGTGCTGTCTCTCCTCCTGGGCGCTCTCTCTAACTTGTGTCTTTCTCTTCGCTCTGTGTGCTCTCAGCCCCTGTGTGTGCTGTCTCTCCATGTGTGCGCAGTCTCACCCCATGTCTCTGCCTCTCCCTACCATACAGTGCTCTCCACTGTGCTAACCACTGAGTCACCACACAGTGATAACCACTGAGCCACCGTATACAGTGCTAACCACTGAGCCACCACACAGTGATAACCACTGAGCCACCGTATACAGTGCTAACCATTGAGCCACCGTCACTGTACACTTCTAACCACTGAGCCACCGTACAGTGCTAACCACGAAGCCACCGTACAGTGCTAACCACGGAGCCACCGTGTATTGCCATCCACTGAGCCACCATATACAGTGCTAACCACTGAGCCACTAAACAGTACTAACCACTGAGCTACTGTAGAGTGCAGACCACTGAGCCACCATACAGTGCTGACCACTGAGCCACTGTACAGCGCTAACCACTGAGCCACCATACACTGCTCACCACTGTGATCTGGTCGACAGGGTAGGGGGTACTCGGATACCGGGACAGGGGGTTACTTTGATGGGGGATCACGGCTGTTCGATTCCCGGTTGCGTGCCCTGGACCCTCAGTGGTAGGGATGGTGGGTGATGATGATGGGGAATGGTAACGTGATGCCACCTGTGGTACCTGGTGATAGGCCTACCAGCGCTGCGGCCGGCCGCTGAGGTGATGGAAATGCAGCTTTGGTAGTGTGGCGTCCCTGCGGTAAGGCGCCACAGGGAGGTATTGCAGTATGACAACCAAATGTGATATCTCTGTAAGTTGCTAGTTCAGGGTTAAACCTGTGGAGTTTGTACTTACACCCACCTAAAACCACACGACTTAGAATAGGGGGGCCGGTAATTTAGTAGGTCCCAAAAGGGTGGGGGTGGAGCCTAGGATAGAGTAGTGGGAGGGAACGTTGAGTTAGTTAGACGGTTCTGGGAAGGCAGTCGGAGAGGACAGGCCTTACAGCACAGCCAACAGGAGGGAGCCCCATCTTCAAGTGGGGGCCCAGAACAGCAGGAAATGGACCAGGACTGGTTGGAGCCAGCTGGTCGTGTTAATGGAACACCGGCAACGCAGGAAGCTGAGGCAGATAGAAGTTCAGCTCTCTCTGCAGACTGATGAGCTGCAGGCCCATAGAAACCGGGTTGCTGACAGCACCACCAAGTACCTCGCCCCTCAGGACCTAGAACCGGTTCAAGACACTACAGGAGAAGGGCCATAAATTGCGGTGCCGGAAGGAGGCTAGCTGGGGCTTCCTATTCGGACCGGTGGGGCACAAACCTTGCCTGATAGATACAGACCGTGGGACTGGCGGGAGAGCTCTGCGAGGGTGGTAGGAACTAGGAAGAAGAAAGGAGACCCTGAAAGACACAGAACGCGAACATCTATCGACTCCATAAGGGGAACCTTGAGCTGGCAACCCTCACGCTGTAAACCAAACTGTACCGTGTTTCATTTTGCTATCTACCGGTACCTACTAAAGTGGAGTTAAACTTGAACTGGTTTCCCGTTGTTCTTCCGCCGGTGCCTGGAGGGCTCAGCACCATCAGCAGCTCAGCAGAGGGGTAAGAACTGCAACACTAACCATCACTACAACTCCCCTCATCATCCCCATCCTCCTCACCGCTGCCCTGAGG
Source organism: Allobates femoralis (assembly GCA_033576535.1). NCBI lineage: Eukaryota > Metazoa > Chordata > Amphibia > Anura > Aromobatidae > Allobates > Allobates femoralis. The sequence continues at coordinate 421,336,763 of JARQOC010000001.1, forward strand.
TAATAGGTCCACCTGTAGGGCGCTGCTCCACACTCTGCTGCACCCACCATCACCTCAGCGGCCGGCTTGCAGCACCGGTACCATTTTACCAGGAACTACAGGTGGCGTCACGATCCCCTGTAAATACTCCCTTCTCCCCCACCATCATCTACTCAAATGATAACCAGGGCACGGAACCAGGATTCCGATCACCCGTGATCTCCCCATCCAGCCGCCATCAGTCCCGGTGTCCGAGTACCCCTAGCCCTGGCCTCATCAGTAGTACAGCTCCACACAGGTGGAGGTTTACGTCAGGGCAGCAGAGTGGATGAGGGGAGTAGTAGTAGCGGCTCTGCTGTGAACGCCGCAGGCGGCAGGGAATCAGGCACACACACAATAGTCTCTGTTTCGGTACCTTTTTACTGATTTCCGGTAACAAGCACGGTTCAGAAGGGTAACCGGGTTTCGGTGCAGCTTGGGACATTCACCTTGAAGAGAGTTGTGAGGCCTCCTCTATTAGTGTGTGCGGTGTTTTGGGTAAGCTATGCCAGAAGCTGAACCTGCCGCTCTTTCTCCCTCTCAGGGTGCTGTTCCACAACTGACAATGAGGACCTTTCTGTGGGATCCCTATTCTCTGCTTAAGTCTCTAGTCCTATGCTTGGTCAGATTTGGAGTCTTCTATTCTTTACTTCAGGGGGAATAGATCCTCCTGGTCTGTCTGGGCTTTCGCTGCTACACTGTAGATGAATAGTAGCTTCGGACTCTGGTGTCCGGTGGGTTTAAGGGATACCAGGTATGTTCCTTTCTTCTTTCTTCCTACCTCTCACTTCTCCAACTGGCCTCTGTCCCTCTCCCAAGGGCTCAGCACAGCTGGGTCAGGTTTTCCTGTTTCTGGTCCTGGCTTGGTCCCAACAACCAGCTCCTTCACTAACTGCTCTTTTCACTGCCGAGTGCAGACTAACTGACTCCTCCCCTCAGGCCTGGATCTTTATAAGGGATTTGGCTTAAGGACAGCCAGTGGGGCTCCCCCTCCAGGTCTGGGGTGGAAGGTGTTGGATGCTGTGCGTGACAAGGTGTATATCCCTCCCTGCACCGGTGGGTCCTGTGGCAATCCCTTGCAGGGGTGCCACAACTGAGCCCCTCAGTGCTCACCACTGAGCCACCGTATGCAGTGCTAACCACTGAGCCACCACACAGTGCTAAACATTGAGCCACTGCACAGTGCTAACTACTGAGCCACTGCACAGTGCTAACCACTGAGTCACTGTATACTTCTAACTACTGAGCCACCATAAGTGCTAACCACGGAGCCACCGTACAGTGCTAACCACAGAGCCGCCGTACATTGCCAACCACTGAGCAACCATATACAGTGTTAACCACTGAGCCACTATTCAGAAGTAACCACTGAGCTACTGTAGAGTGCAGACCACTGAGCCACCATACAGTGCTGATCACTGAGCCACTGTACAGTGCTAACCACTGAGCCACCATACACTGCTCAGCACTGTGATCTGGTCGACAGGGTAGGGCGTACTCGGATACCGGGACAGGGGGTTACTTTGATGGGGGATCACGGCTGTTCGATTCCCGGTTGCGTGCCCTGGACCCTCAGTGGTAGGGATGGTGGGTGATGATGATGGGGAATGGTAACGTGATGCCACCTGTGGTACCTGGTGATAGGCCTACCAGCGCTGCGGCCGGCCGCTGAGGTGATGGAAATGCAGCTTTGGTAGTGTGGCGTCCCTGCGGTAAGGCGCCACAGGGAGGTATTGCAGTATGACAACCAAATGTGATATCTCTGTAAGTTGCTAGTTCAGGGTTAAACCTGTGGAGTTTGTACTTACACCCACCTAAAACCACACGACTTAGAATAGGGGGGCCGGTAATTTAGTAGGTCCCAAAAGGGTGGGGGTGGAGCCTAGGATAGAGTAGTGGGAGGGAACGTTGAGTTAGTTAGACGGTTCTGGGAAGGCAGTCGGAGAGGACAGGCCTTACAGCACAGCCAACAGGAGGGAGCCCCATCTTCAAGTGGGGGCCCAGAACAGCAGGAAATGGACCAGGACTGGTTGGAGCCAGCTGGTCGTGTTAATGGAACACCGGCAACGCAGGAAGCTGAGGCAGATAGAAGTTCAGCTCTATCTGCAGACTGATGAGCTGCAGGCCCATAGAAACCGGGTTGCTGACAGCACCACCAAGTACCTCGCCCCTCAGGACCTAGAACCGGTTCAAGACACTACAGGAGAAGGGCCATAAATTGCGGTGCCGGAAGGAGGCTAGCTGGGGCTTCCTATTCGGACCGGTGGGGCACAAACCTTGCCTGATAGATACAGACCGTGGGACTGGCGGGAGAGCTCTGCGAGGGTGGTAGGAACTAGGAAGAAGAAAGGAGACCCTGAAAGACACAGAACGCGAACATCTATCGACTCCATAAGGGGAACCTTGAGCTGGCAACCCTCACGCTGTAAACCAAACTGTACCGTGTTTCATTTTGCTATCTACCGGTACCTACTAAAGTGGAGTTAAACTTGAACTGGTTTCCCGTTGTTCTTCCCGCCGGTGCCTGGAGGGCTCAGCACCATCAGCAGCTCAGCAGAGGGGTAAGAACTGCAACACTAACCATCACTACAACTTCCCTCATCATCCCCATCCTCCTCACCGCTGCCCTGAGGTAATAGGTCCACCTGTAGGGCGCTGCTCCACACTCTGCTGCACCCACCATCACCTCAGCGGCCGGCTTGCAGCACCGGTACCATTTTACCAGGAACTACAGGTGGCGTCACGATCCCCTGTAAATACTCCCTTCTCCCCCACCATCATCTACTCAAATGATAACCAGGGCACGGAACCAGGATTCCGATCACCCGTGATCTCCCCATCCAGCCGCCATCAGTCCCGGTGTCCGAGTACCCCTAGCCCTGGCCTCATCAGTAGTACAGCTCCACACAGGTGGAGGTTTACGTCAGGGCAGCAGAGTGGATGAGGGGAGTAGTAGTAGCGGCTCTGCTGTGAACGCCGCAGGCGGCAGGGAATCAGGCACACACACAATAGTCTCTGTTTCGGTACCTTTTTACTGATTTCCGGTAACAAGCACGGTTCAGAAGGGTAACCGGGTTTCGGTGCAGCTTGGGACGTTCACCTTGAAGAGAGTTGTGAGGCCTCCTCTATTAGTGTGTGCGGTGTTTTGGGTAAGCTATGCCAGAAGCTGAACCTGCCGCTCTTTCTCCCTCTCAGGGTGCTGTTCCACAACTGACAATGAGGACCTTTCTGTGGGATCCCTATTCTCTGCTTAAGTCTCTAGTCCTATGCTTGGTCAGATTTGGAGTCTTCTATTCTTTACTTCAGGGGGAATAGATCCTCCTGGTCTGTCTGGGCTTTCGCTGCTACACTGTAGATGAATAGTAGCTTCGGACTCTGGTGTCCGGTGGGTTTAAGGGATACCAGGTATGTTCCTTTCTTCTTTCTTCCTACCTCTCACTTCTCCAACTGGCCTCTGTCCCTCTCCCAAGGGCTCAGCACAGCTGGGTCAGGTTTTCCTGTTTCTGGTCCTGGCTTGGTCCCAACAACCAGCTCCTTCACTAACTGCTCTTTTCACTGCCGAGTGCAGACTAACTGACTCCTCCCCTCAGGCCTGGATCTTTATAAGGGATTTGGCTTAAGGACAGCCAGTGGGGCTCCCCCTCCAGGTCTGGGGTGGAAGGTGTTGGATGCTGTGCGTGACAAGGTGTATATCCCTCCCTGCACCGGTGGGTCCTGTGGCAATCCCTTGCAGGGGTGCCACAACTGAGCCCCCTCAGTGCTCACCACTGAGCCACCGTATGCAGTGCTAACCACTGAGCCACCACACAGTGCTAAACATTGAGCCACTGCACAGTGCTAACTACTGAGCCACTGCACAGTGCTAACCACTGAGTCACTGTATACTTCTAACTACTGAGCCACCATAAGTGCTAACCACGGAGCCACCGTACAGTGCTAACCACAGAGCCGCCGTACATTGCCAACCACTGAGCAACCATATACAGTGTTAACCACTGAGCCACTATTCAGAAGTAACCACTGAGCTACTGTAGAGTGCAGACCACTGAGCCACCATACAGTGCTGATCACTGAGCCACTGTACAGTGCTAACCACTGAGCCACCATACACTGCTCAGCACTGTGATCTGGTCGACAGGGTAGGGCGTACTCGGATACCGGGACAGGGGGTTACTTTGATGGGGGATCACGGCTGTTCGATTCCCGGTTGCGTGCCCTGGACCCTCAGTGGTAGGGATGGTGGGTGATGATGATGGGGAATGGTAACGTGATGCCACCTGTGGTACCTGGTGATAGGCCTACCAGCGCTGCGGCCGGCCGCTGAGGTGATGGAAATGCAGCTTTGGTAGTGTGGCGTCCCTGCGGTAAGGCGCCACAGGGAGGTATTGCAGTATGACAACCAAATGTGATATCTCTGTAAGTTGCTAGTTCAGGGTTAAACCTGTGGAGTTTGTACTTACACCCACCTAAAACCACACGACTTAGAATAGGGGGGCCGGTAATTTAGTAGGTCCCAAAAGGGTGGGGGTGGAGCCTAGGATAGAGTAGTGGGAGGGAACGTTGAGTTAGTTAGACGGTTCTGGGAAGGCAGTCGGAGAGGACAGGCCTTACAGCACAGCCAACAGGAGGGAGCCCCATCTTCAAGTGGGGGCCCAGAACAGCAGGAAATGGACCAGGACTGGTTGGAGCCAGCTGGTCGTGTTAATGGAACACCGGCAACGCAGGAAGCTGAGGCAGATAGAAGTTCAGCTCTATCTGCAGACTGATGAGCTGCAGGCCCATAGAAACCGGGTTGCTGACAGCACCACCAAGTACCTCGCCCCTCAGCAGGGGCGGGCCCCTGGGCTGGTGGTATAGTCCACCATTAGGGCCGCCCCTTGTAGAAACGGGCCGGCCGCGGGCGTCGCTTTGCGGCCGGAGCGTCGGTTTGCGGCAGGTGCGACGCTTTGCGGCTGGAGGAGGTAAGGTCAGCTATGACAGCACCCCCCCCCCCCGCTTCTCAAGGCTGCTGGACCTGACAGCACCCCCCCCCCCCCCGCTTCTCAAGGCTGCTGGACCTGACAGCACCCCCCCCCGCTTCTCAAGGCAGGGCCGGGGATAGCAAACTGCCACCCAGGGAAAGAGGCTCCAGCCAGCCCCTGCCCCTCAGGACCTAGAACCGGTTCAAGACACTACAGGAGAAGGGCCATAAATTGCGGTGCCGGAAGGAGGCTAGCTGGGGCTTCCTATTCGGACCGGTGGGGCACAAACCTTGCCTGATAGATACAGACCGTGGGACTGGCGGGAGAGCTCTGCGAGGGTGGTAGGAACTAGGAAGAAGAAAGGAGACCCTGAAAGACACAGAACGCGAACATCTATCGACTCCATAAGGGGAACCTTGAGCTGGCAACCCTCACGCTGTAAACCAAACTGTACCGTGTTTCATTTTGCTATCTACCGGTACCTACTAAAGTGGAGTTAAACTTGAACTGGTTTCCCGTTGTTCTTCCCTCCGGTGCCTGGAGGGCTCAGCACCATCAGCAGCTCAGCAGAGGGGTAAGAACTGCAACACTAACCATCACTACAACTCCCCTCATCATCCCCATCCTCCTCACCGCTGCCCTGAGGTAATAGGTCCACCTGTAGGGCGCTGCTCCACACTCTGCTGCACCCACCATCACCTCAGCGGCCGGCTTGCAGCACCGGTACCATTTTACCAGGAACTACAGGTGGCGTCACGATCCCCTGTAAATACTCCCTTCTCCCCCACCATCATCTACTCAAATGATAACCAGGGCACGGAACCAGGATTCCGATCACCCGTGATCTCCCCATCCAGCCGCCATCAGTCCCGGTGTCCGAGTACCCCTAGCCCTGGCCTCATCAGTAGTACAGCTCCGCACAGGTGGAGGTTTACGTCAGGGCAGCGGAGTGGATGAGGGGAGTAGTAGTAGTGGCTCTGCTGTGAACGCCGCAGGCGGCAGGGAATCAGGCACACACACAATAGTCTCTGTTTCGGTACCTTTTTACTGATTTCCGGTAACAAGCACGGTTCAGAAGGGTAACCGGGTTTCGGTGCAGCTTGGGACGTTCACCTTGAAGAGAGTTGTGAGGCCTCCTCTATTAGTGTGTGCGGTGTTTTGGGTAAGCTATGCCAGAAGCTGAACCTGCCGCTCTTTCTCCCTCTCAGGGTGCTGTTCCACAACTGACAATGAGGACCTTTCTGTGGGATCCCTATTCTCTGCTTAAGTCTCTAGTCCTATGCTTGGTCAGATTTGGAGTCTTCTATTCTTTACTTCAGGGGGAATAGATCCTCCTGGTCTGTCTGGGCTTTCGCTGCTACACTGTAGATGAATAGTAGCTTCGGACTCTGGTGTCCGGTGGGTTTAAGGGATACCAGGTATGTTCCTTTCTTCTTTCTTCCTACCTCTCACTTCTCCAACTGGCCTCTGTCCCTCTCCCAAGGGCTCAGCACAGCTGGGTCAGGTTTTCCTGTTTCTGGGCCTGGCTTGGTCCCAACAACCAGCTCCTTCACTAACTGCTCTTTTCACTGCCGAGTGCAGACTAACTGACTCCTCCCCTCAGGCCTGGATCTTTATAAGGGATTTGGCTTAAGGACAGCCAGTGGGGCTCCCCCTCCAGGTCTGGGGTGGAAGGTGTTGGATGCTGTGCGTGACAAGGTGTATATCCCTCCCTGCACCGGTGGGTCCTGTGGCAATCCCTTGCAGGGGTGCCACAACTGAGCCCCCTCAGTGCTCACCACTGAGCCACCGTATGCAGTGCTAACCACTGAGCCACCACACAGTGCTAAACATTGAGCCACTGCACAGTGCTAACTACTGAGCCACTGCACAGTGCTAACCACTGAGTCACTGTATACTTCTAACTACTGAGCCACCATAAGTGCTAACCACGGAGCCACCGTACAGTGCTAACCACAGAGCCGCCGTACATTGCCAACCACTGAGCCACCATATACAGTGTTAACCACTGAGCCACTATTCAGAAGTAACCACTGAGCTACTGTAGAGTGCAGACCACTGAGCCACCATACAGTGCTGATCACTGAGCCACTGTACAGTGCTAACCACTGAGCCACCATACACTGCTCACCACTGAGCCTCCTCAATGCTCACCACTGAGCCACCATATACAGTGCTAACCACTGAGCCACCATACAGTGCTAACCACTGAGCCACCATACAGAGCTAACCACTGGGCCACCATACATTGCTAACCACTGAGCCACCATACATTGATGACCACTGAGCCACCATACATTGCTCACCACTGAGCCACCATAGATTGCTCACCACTGAGCCATCATACAGTACTAACCAATCACATCAGCTAGTGGTATTGAAATGTGGCACCAATACCACTAGCAGCTGAGGAGTCTTTAAATCTCCCGCCAATACCGCACTGCTTAGCTGATTGGTCGCGCACTACGTGGTATTGGCGGGAGATTTAAATGTGGCCGACTCTCATCTCCTGCCGACGGGAGATCAGTGGTGGGCGCCGCTAACTTCCCGGCAGTGGGAGATGAGCGGTTGCCACTGCACGGAAATCAGCGGTGAGCGCTGCTGATTTCCCAGCGGCCTGCTGCTCAATGCTATTCCGCCGGGAGATCAGTGTCGGGTCCGCTGACCTCCCGGTAGCAGGAGATGAGCGTCGGGCAACTATGAACCTCCCGCCAATACCGCTCAGCTGATTGGTCACGCGTTGGGCAGCACACGACCAATCAGTTGAGCAGGGCGGTATTGGCGGGAGATTTAAAGTCCACTCAGCTGATCTCCGGGCGGCCCACCGCTCACTGGTATTAAACCGGGAGATCAGCACCGCTGACTTCCCGGTGGCGGGAGATGAGTGGCTGCCACTGATCTCCCAGCGGCCCGCCGCTCACTGCTATTCAGCTGAGCGGTCTTTAAACCTCCCGCCAATATCGCTCTGCTTAGCTGATTGGTCTCGCGAGCAATCAGCTGAGCAGTAGTGGGTGGAGATATAATGCTGGCCAGCATTACTGCACTGTTCAGATGATTGGTCGCTTGCTACTTGGCATGCGACCAATCAGCTGAGCAGTGCGGTATTGGTGGACAGCGGTGCTGCTGACCTCCCGGCAGCAGGAGATGAGCGGATGCCACTGCCAGGATATCAGCGGCGAGGGCCACTGATCTCCTGGTGGCACACCACTGACTGCTATTCCACCTGGAGATCAGCTGCAGATCTCCTGGCGAAATAGCAGTGACGTGTATGTCACTTGCAGAGGCGCAGTTCGTGGCCACAGAACACGAACTGCACCTGTGCAAGTGTCATTGCCGCGGTGCCTTATGGGATTCGCGTACAGCACCCAACTGGCAATTATGTATTTAGATAACCATTGTCACGAATGGTTAAAATTCTTAAATCATTATGTCTAAATATTGACTCTTAAGGCTGGGTTCACATTTGCGTTTGGAACGCAGCATAACAGAACGCATGCGCACTGCGCTCCTATGTTTAACATGGGAACGCATAGTAGCTGCGTTTGGCTGCATTCGGTTGCGGATGCGTTCGGATGCGCATAATTTATGCACCCTCTGAACGCAACATGTTGCATTTTTTGTACGTTCACGGGCACTTGTTTTATCAGCAAGCGCCCGCAAGCGCACAAACAATGCATGGATCTCAATGGATCCGCAGTGTCCTCCACATGACAGCGCAGGAGAATGCTGTGGATCTCATTGAAATCACTCCTGGTGGCCAATCAGCAATATCGGCGGAGGCCGGGAGGAGGAGATCTCTGCCGATGATCTCCGCCTCCCAGCAGCCGCCGAGATCGCTGATTGGCTGGCCGGGCACCATACTGATGTGAACGCATGAAGAGAATCTCCGCTGCGTTCACATCAGTATGGCAGCGTTTGCCATGTGTTTGCATCTGCATGCCCTCCGCATGCAGACACAAATGCATAATGTGAAGACAGCCTAACTCAGTTCTGTACAGTAGCTTTTATCCCAACTACTTAAACAGATTGTCCCACAAAGTTCATTTTAGTCAAAAGATCTTGGAATAAAAATAATTTCCACAATAGGATGTGATAAAATAAAATGTTCCTATGCTGAGACAATCTTATAAATGGACCCATATATGTACAATGTAATGGCCATGCCTGACTGTACAGGGACATGGTCTGATCATACCACATCTTCTCGGCAGGGGAGGAAGTAAAAAAAGTATACAGACATTACAGCGTGGAATCACAAATAATTATTTCTTTGAGGTAAAACATTTTTAACCCCTTCACTCTGAGGGTCATTTTCCCTTTTTTCATTTTTTCCTCCACTTCTTCATAACTTTTTTATTTTTGTGTCAATATAGTTTTGTGAAGGTTTGTTTTTTGTGGATTGATTTTTAGTTTTGAATAACATCATTCATTTTACAAGACAGTGTACTGGAAAACAGGAGAAAAAGTCTAAGTTCTGTGAAATTGCAAAAAAAAAAAGTATAATTTCACAATAATAATTTTACTATGTTTACTATATGGTAAAACTAACCTTCCAGTATGATTCTCCTGGTCGGTACAAGTTTGTGGATACCAAACATGTGCAGGGTGGCCATTTATATGGATACATCTAACTAAAATGGGAATGGTTGGTGATATCAACTTCCTGTTTGTGGCACTTTAGTATATGAGAGGGGAAAAACATTTCCAGATGGGTGGTGACCATGGCACCCATTTTGAAGTTGGCCATTTTGGATCCAACTTTATTTTTTTCAATTGGAAGAGGGTCATGTGACACATCAAACCTATTGAGAATTTCATAAGAAAAACAATGGTGTGCTTGGTTTTAACGTTACTTTATTCTTTCATGAGTTATTTACAAGTTTATGACCATTTATAAAATGTGTTCAAAGTGCTGTCCATTGTGTTGGATTGTCAATGCAACCCTCTTCTTCCTCTCTTGACACACTGATAGCAACACTGCAGAAGAAATGCTAGCACAGGCTTCCAGTTTCCAATGTTTCAGATGCTGCACATCTCGTATCTTCATAGCATAAATAATTGCCTTCAGATAAACCCAAAGATAAAACTCTGAAGCCGGCGTCACACACGTCAATGTCGTCAGCAATCTGATCGCTGGCGACATTGACGGCAGATCGCTGGTGAGCTGTCACACAGGCAGACTCACCAGCGATCATTGACCAGCAACATTGTGGAAATGAGTTAAATATTGTTTCCACGATTTCTTGCTCCCGCTGCCAGGCTGCGGTTAGCGAGAGCAGGCTGGTATCCATGGTAAACTGCGGGTAACTAGGGTCCCTAGTTACCCGCTGTGTACCTTGGATACCAGCTGGTGAGCGGAGAAGGCTGGTAACCAAGGTGTACATCGGGTATCTAGGCAGCACGCTGTCTAGTTACCCGCAGTTTACCATGGATACCAGCTCCCAGCGCTTGCTGAAAGGCGCTGGGAGCTGGCTGATCGTGTACCCCGGTGTCACACACAGCGATGCTGCGTGTCCACCGGGCGACCATCGCCAGGTTTTCGGTCCAGTCCGAAAACCTGGCGACCATCAACCAGCAATTTATCGCTGGTTGATGCGCCCTGTCACATGCGTCAATATCGCTGCAATGTCACGTGCAGCAGCGATATTGCACGTGATATTAACGCGTGTGACGGCCCCTTAACAGGGTCAGATCAGGAGACCTTGGTGGCCATTGAATTGGCCCACGACGACCAATACACTATCCAGGAAACTGCTCATGTAGGAATGCTCAGACCTGACACCCCAAATGTGGTGGTGCACCATCTTGTTGGGAAAACTCAGGGAACGTGCCATCTTCAGTGCATAAAGAGGGCAACACATCATCATGTAGCAATTTCGATATCCAATGCCATTGAGGTTTTCATTGATGAAGAATGGCTCCACTATCTTTGTACCCCATATACCACACCATACCATCAATTTTTCATGTTCCAACAGTCTTGGAGGGATCTATCCAATGTGGGTTAGTGTCAGACCAATAGCTGTGGTTTTCTTTGTTAATTTCACCATTCACAAAAACGTTTGCCTCATCACTGAACATAATGTTCTGTGTAAACTGAGGGTCCTGTTCCAATTTTTCTTTTGCTCATACTGCAAATTCAGTGCACCGATCTGGGTCATCCTTATTGAGATGCTGCAGCAGCTGGATTTTGTAAGGGTGCCATTTGTGAGTAGCTAATATCTGGATGGGATGTTCAACTGATGCCACTCTCCAGTGACATGCAGCGAGTGCTATGCTGTGGGCTCTTGCTAAATGAAGCTAGGACAGCCACTGATGTTTCTTCATTAGTGACAGTTTTCGTACGTCCACATTTTGGCAAATTCAACACTGAACCTGTTTCACGAAAATTGGCAAACAGTTTGCTAACTGTAGCATGGGAGATGGGTGGTCTCGTAGGGTGTCTTGCATTCAATTCTGCTGCAATAACCCATGTACTGTGTTCACCAGACATCAACACAATTTCTATCCGCTCCTCACGTGTTAACCTCTGTGACATGTCAATGGCTGTAAACAAAGAGAAACTTGAAAATAACTCATGAAAGAATAAAGTTATGTTAAAACCAAGCACATCATTGTTTTTCTTATTAAATTGAAAATAAGTTTGAAGTGTCACATGACCCTTTTCCCATTGATAAAAATAAAGTTGGATCCAAAATGGCTGACCTCAAAATGGCCACCATGGTCACCACCCATCTCAAAAATTTTCCTCCTCCCATATACTAATGTGCCACAAACAGGAAGTTGATATCACCAACCATTCCCATTTTATTTGGATGTATCCATACTGTATAAATGGCCCACCCTGTATACTTCTACTTTTATATAAGTAGTGTGAAAAATTCCCGTAGCTTTCTCACTTTTCAGGATCTGGAGTTATTTCACTGCTTATTTCTTGCATCTTGAGCTGACATTTTTAATTACCGTATATACTCGTGTATAAGCCGACCCGTGTATAAGCCGACCCCCCTACTTTTGCCCCAAAAATCTGGAAAAACCTATTGACTCGTGTATAAGCCGAGGGTGGACCCCAGCACAGGTATACAGCCCCCAGCAGTGTGGTATACAGGCCCCCCCAGTGGTATACAGGCCTCCCCAGTGGTAGTATACAGCAGCCCCAGTGGTAGTATACAGCTGCCCCAGCAGTAGTATATAGCATCCCCAGCAGCCCCAGTGGTAGTATATAGCAGCCCCAGTGGTAGTATATAGCATCCCCAGCAGCCCCAGTGGTAGTATATAGCAGCCCCAGTGGTAGTATATAGCAGCCCCAGCAGTAGTATATAGCAGCCCCAGTGGTAGTATATAGCATCCCCAGCAGCCCCAGTGGTAATATATAGCATCCCCAGCAGCCCCAGTGGTAGTATATAGCAGCCCCAGCAGCCCCAGTGGTAGTATATAGCAGCCCCAGCAGTAGTATATAGCAGCCCCAGTGGTAGTACATAGCAGCCTCAGCGGTAGTATATAGCAGCCCCAGCAGTCCCAGTGGTAGTATACAGCAGCCCCAGTGGTATACAGGCCCCAGCAGTATATACAGCAGCCCTGGGGGTATACAGCAGCTGCCAGGGGTAATACAGCAGCCCCCTGGGTTACCCAGCAGCCTCCTGGGGGTACCCAGCAGCCCCCAAGGGGTATCCAGCAGCCCCCTGGGGGTATCCAGCAGCCCCCTGGGGGTACCCAGCAGCCCCCAAGGGGTATCCAGCGGCCCCCAGGGGGTACCCAGCTGCCCCCAAATGCTGGCACTCACCCCCCTCCTGCTTATCTTACCATCCCGGTCTTATGATCAGCGCCGCTCCTCGGTGCTCTGTCCTCCGTCCTCGCTGCATCCGGGATCTCCGGCCGGCGCGCGATGACGTCATATGCCTGCGACGGCCGGGGATCCCGGATGTAGCTGGACGGACGGAGCACCGAGGAGCGGCGCTGATCAGAAGACCGGGATGGTAATATAACCAGCGGGGGGGGGCCCTTACAAGGGGGGACAGTGCCAGCATTTGGGGGGCATATATGAACTGCTTCCCCCTGCCGCTGATTGACAGGGGGAAGCAGTGCATATATAATGAGCGGCCCCACGTGACGGGGCCGCTCATACAGTAGCCTCCCCCCGCCTCCTCCAGCCTCCACAGCCCCGGACACAGCCCCCACCCGTATTGACTCGTGTATAAGCCGAGGGGGAGACTTTTCAGCCCAAATTTTGGGCTGAAAAACTCGGCTTATACACGAGTATATACGGTATACTATTTTTTAGTAAATGCAATGTTTTGATCACCTGTTATTATATTTTGTTTCAACATTGTGGTGATCAAAAAAAACATAATTCTGGCCTTTGATTTTTTCTTTTACTACTCCCGTTTCCAGTCACAATCATTTACTTCATATTTTGAGAGATCGGCCATTTTTGAATGCGGAGATACCAAATATGTGTATTTTTACTTTTTTGATATATTTTAATTTTCAATAGGACATAAAGGGAGTGATTTGAACTTTTATGTTTTCCTTTTTTTCATATTTTTGAAAAAAGTTTTTATTCTTTTTATTGATTTTATTAACACCTTAGGGCGCTTGAAGAATGCAGTGTCTGATCGCTTCTGCTGTTCAGAGCGATGGTCTCTGAACAGCAGAAATGCCGATGATCAGAAGAACTTCACCATCACAGCTACAGGGGTCATCGTTTGACCCCTCACTGTCATGACAACCCATCAGTACCCCGTGATTGTGTCACAGGATCGCTGATGGTGGTGGGGCATGGCACAGTTCCAGGCAGTGTGTGTTAGTTCATGCTGTCAGAGGTGGACAGCACGATCTAACTAGTAAACAGGCAGATGGGAGGATCTGTTAGCTGCAGATATCGACAGATCATATCAATTGACGCGTGCAGGGAAAGATGCAAGCTCATTGCTTGAGCTCACAACAAATTCAGGAATATGACCAAGGAAGCATAGGTAAGTTCTTGGTTGTGAAGGAGTTAAAAACAGGCAAGGAAATATTTTACTTAACAAAAAGAATGTTATGATCCTGTGCTGTAATGTCTTTATACTCCTTTGCATTCTCCTTTGCCTGGGAGATGTGATATGATTAAACCATATCTCTCTAAGGTCAGACACTGCCTTTACACAGTACATAGCAAATTGTCACTTCAGTGAGGAAGTAGACAAAAGCCCCTGTCACATATAACGAGATCGTTAACGATATCGTTGTAACGTCACAGATTTTGTGACGTAACAATGATCCCGCTATCGATTGCGTTATGTGTAACACGTACCAACAATCTGGCCCCTGCTGTGAGATCGTTGATCGTTACATACTGCTCTGGGTCATTTCTACGTCGTTGCGCACCCGCTGGGAGCGCTACATCGTTGTGTTTGAAAGGGACAATGACCAACGATCTCAATGCTACGCTATGGAGTGACAATTCCCAACGACCTTGGTATAATTCTGGATTGTTGCTGAAGTCGTTGGTGACATTGCTGGTGAGATACCTGTTTGATATCTTACCAGCGATGTGAAAAACGACGCACCAGCGATCTCGGCATATCGTTATGTGTGACAATGCCTAGTGCGCTAGTGCTACTTATTGAAGGTAGTAATCCTAAAAGTCATAAATGACTCTTTAAGGCTAGCCTCACACCACGGTTTTTGCCTGTCTGTGTGGATCCTGTATTTTGTAGGAACAAACGGACAGAAACGAACAGGACAGGATGTGTAGAAAGTGTTGTCAAATATGGTCCTGGATTCTGTTATTACAGGATTCGTTTTCTGAGTAGGAGGGGCGGGAGGACAGTGCCGTAAGTATAAACTTCGGGTCCCTGGGGCAAAACTTCATAGTGAGGCCCCTCCAGCGCCGGACTGGGGTGTCCGGGGCCCACCAGGAAAATTGACTCCAGGGGCCCACCCACTCGGGCCCACCCATTCTTCAGCTAAATACAAGTACCTGTTATCCGTTATACCTATTATAGTGTAGCGTGGACTGTAAAACCCAGGCGACTCCTGCACATCACTGTGCGCTCACCATTACTGTGATGTACAATTACTGTAGTTTGCATTAAAGGGATATTTTGAAAACAAGTTCCCAGCGATGCACGGGTTAGGAAGGTGATCACTTATTTATTGGTGGAATCCGCACCATCAGAAGAATGTGGAGCTTTGAACATTTGATGAGTTTTTTCCCTCAGTATTTGTCAAAACCAGGAGTGGAGCAATCAGAGGTAATTGTTTTCTGCATTTCTCACCCTCTCCTGGTTTTGTCTTATAAATACTGAGATGAAAATTTCACCAAATGCTCAACTTGCTTTCTCTGGCGAACCCTTGTAACTGCATCTCTGCTGCTGTGTCACAGGACAGGGAGGGGTTAAACATCCAAGTATTTAATATCTATTGGAAATAAAGATGTTTCCCCTTAGGCTGGGGTCACACACAGATATCTGGGCAGATATTGTTCACAGACCTCTGGTTGCAGTGAAATCATGGACACATGGTTCCATTTTGTGGCTGTGTACAAATGGAGCAATCTGTCCATGATTTCACTGCAACCAGAGATCTGTGAACAATATCTGCCCAGATATCTGTGTGTGTGACCCCAGCCTTAGTGATATCAGATAAAAGAAATGTCTGACCACAATCCACTCTACCAAGACCAATAATACCACATACAAGGCAGAAATACCATGACACCGTGACCAGATCACATATTACCATGACATAGTGCCCAAATAATGCCACATACAATACACAAATACCGCTACACCATAACCAAAACACGTAATACTATTACATAGTGATCAAATGCTACCACATATAAGGTATAAATACTGCCACAACATGAGACCACATATTGCCACCACATAGTGTCTGAATAATACTACATACAAGGGACAAATACCGTCATGTCATGACCAAAGCACATAATGCCACCACATAGTGACAAATAATACTAAAATAATAAAATTGTAAAAAAGCTCTGTATATAGTGTCAGTGTCCAGGCAATGCAATGATCACCATTGATATTATACACAGTAGCTCTGTATATAGTGTCAGTGTGTGTGTATAAGTAATACACATACTCACCAGTGATGTGTCTAGGTGAAGACTGATATCACGTTTTCTATGCAGGACTTATCTCTGCAGAAAATAACATAGTTAGCTATACCTGACTCACTTCCAGAGCACAATCCACACTTTTCCCAAAATTTCTACACTAATTGAAATGACAAAAAAAGAAACATAGCGCCGCACTACACAGTAACAGTGCTCCAGTGTCATTCTGTGCCTGCTCATCCTTGTTGACAGACATAATTGTCTGATGGCAACGATGTAGCAGAGCTGAAGACAGAAGACCCGTGGATTTCGTCGGAATGAGGATTTTTTTTTTTAATTAAAGATGGAGTCCCTAAATGTGGTTTGTGTTTTATTTTTAATTAAAAAAAATTTCTGTTTTTTTTTTCTGTTTACTTGAAATTAATGGTGGACATGTCTAATTTGGCATGACACCATGAAGTTTGGGCTAAGTACCAGCTGATAATACAAAGCTGGCCTGGTACTAACTTTTTTATTACCCAAGGTGCCACTCACCACCAGAGCCACTGGAAGAGCTGGCTAAAGTGCCTGGAAATGGTGCTATGAAGAATGCGCCATTTTCAGGGGTGGCTGCGGGCTGCGATTATCAGTGTGGGGGGCCAAGAATGCTTGGGCCATACCATGCTGAGAATCCCAGCCCCCAGCTGCCTTGTTTTTGCTGGCTGGCCATGAACATATGGAGGGAGCCCACGTATTTTTAAAAAAAAAAATATTTTACATAAGTTTAAAACAAATATTAGGCTTCTCTGTCTTTTGATCGCCTGCCAAGGTAAAGCCAGGCAGCTGGGGGTGGCAGGCCGTAGCTGTCTGCTTTATCTGCAGTGAGAATCAAAAAGTCTGTGGAGCGCTACATCATGTTTTTAAAAATGATTTTTCACACTTCTATATGTGACAGACCCAACAGCCAATCACAGATGCTGTCAAAGAGGATGGGCGTCTATGATTGGCTGTTTGAGCAATCTACAATCAGCCCATACATTCTAGTATGGTAATATGTTTGGGCTGCTTTCAGGTTACTCAAGCAGCCAATCACAGACGCACATTCTCTGTGTCAGTGTCTGTGATTAGCTGTTGGGTCTGTCACACACACAGAAGTGTGGACAAAAATAAACAATAAAAAAAAAATGACATAGCGCTCCACGGAATTTTTGATTATTAGCGCAGATAAAGCAAACAGCTACAGCCTGCCACCTCCAGCTGCCTGGCTTTACCTTGGCTGGGGATCAAAAGGCAGGAAAGCCCAATGTTTTTTAAAAAATTATTTTAAAAAAAATGCATGGGCTCCCGCCATATTTTGATTGCTAGCCAGTTAAAACTAGGCAGCTGGTGGCTTGGATTCTCAGCATGTTAAGGCCCAAGCATTCTGGGCCCCCCACTCTGAAAACGGCAGCCCGCAGCTACCCCTGGAATTGGCTCATTCATCGTAGCGCCATTTCCAGGTGTTTTATCTGGCTCTTCCAGCGGCCCTGGTGGGGGGTGGCACGGTGGGTAATAATGGGATTAGTACCAGCTTTATATTATTAGCTTGTACTAAGCCTGAAATTCATGGCGTCACGCCAAACTAGACATAGCCACTGAATTTCTAGTAAACAGAAAAAAAACAACACAGAGAAAAACCTTTTTTTTAAGAAAAATCAAACACAAAACACATTTAGAGACTCCATCTTCAATAAAAAAAATCCTCGCTCCGACGTAATCCACAGATCTTCTGTCTTCAGCTCTGCTACATCATTGCCATCAGGCAAATATGTCTGCTGACAGAGATAAGCAAGCACAGAATAAAGGCCCCGTTACACGTTGCAATGTTCCAGCGATCCGACCTGGCCTGGATAGCTGGAACATCGCTGTGTGGTCGCTGGTGAGCTGTCAAACTGGCAGACTCACCAGCGAGCAGCGATAACACTGGTAAACAAGGTGCACATCGGGTACCTAAGCACAGCGCTGTGCCTAGTTACCCGATGTGTACCTTGCTTACCAGCCTCCTCCCACTTACCCCGCCTGTCAGAATGAACATCGCTGGTCATTGGACCCTGTCACACATGCCAATGCATGCGTGACAGCGGCAGACCAACACCCGAAAAATGGTCCCGGCCATGCCGCAATGATCAGCTAGCTGATCGCCAGTCGTTGCAGCATGTCACACACAGCGATATCACTGCGAGGTCGCTGCAGCGTCACAAAACTGGTGACATTGCAAGGATATTGTTAGCGATATCGTTGTGTGTAATGGTGCCTTTACACTAGAACACAGCTGTGAGAGAAGTGCTTAGCTGGCCTCCACCTGGCGACCATGTTTTCCTGTGCGTTGCAAATAATGCATACTTTCAAACGCATGCCTATTTTTGCAAGCGCTAGCATGTATTTTTGCAATGCAAGTCTTCGGTACATTGCATTTGTGCTGATTTACACCGGATCCGTTGTAACACACAGCATAAGTTCAATGTTAACCCAGCCTAACAGCAGTGAGGAGGGGAGACGGAGCCCTGGAGACTGCCTAATCAGTCTACTGGTGGTACTATTATGCCCATTTCCCAGAATGTCCTCCCAGCCTTTATGGTACTATTATGCCCATTGCCCAGTATGTACTGCCAGCCTCTGTGGTACTATCATGCTAGTACTACCACCAATGGCTGTTAGGATATGTTGGGTGGGCATGATAGTACCGTAGACACTGGCAGGACATACTAAGCAATGGGCATGCATGATAGTACCACCCGAGGCTGGCATGACATGCTGGCCAATGGGCATGATAATCATGGCCATTGCCTAGTAGTATGTCTTGCCAGCCTCAGCCAAGGGTCCCAGAAAGTTACCTCCACATCCGTCCTGCTGCTGGCTCGGAGTCCTGTACAGTGCAGCATGTAGTGTGAATGCCACACTATGGAGATGCTGCTTCTACTACTGCCAAGTGGAGGTGAGGGCCACATAGAGATTACAGGGACCCCATAAGGGGCGGACATAAAGATCATGGGGCCAATCAGGGGAGTATATAGGGATCAGGGGTGTACATAGAGATCATGGGGACCCATCAGGGGCATACGTAGAGATCATTGGGCCCCATCATGGGTGTATATAAGGATGAGGGGCGCACATAAAGATCTTGGGGCCCACTCAGATGCGTACATAGAGATCATCATGGGGACCACTCAGAGGCATACATAGAGATTACGGGGCCCACTCAGGAGCGTACATAGTGATTATGGGGCGCACACAGAGGCGCACATAAAGATCTTGGGGCCCACTCAGATGCGTACATAGAGATCATCATGGGGCACACTCAGAGGCATACATAGAGATTATGGGGCCCACACAGAGGCGCACATACAGATAACGGGGCCCACTCAGGGGCATGCATAGAGATCATCATTGGGCCCACATAGAGATCATGGGGCCCACTCAGATGCGTACATAGAGATCATCATGGGGCCCACACATAGGCGCACATAGAGATCATGGGGCCCACTCAGAGGTGCACATAGACATAATGGGGCCCACCCAGATGCGTACATAGAGATCATCATGGGGCCCACTCAGAGGTGTACATACAGATTACAGGGCCCACTCAGGGGCATGCATAGAGGTCATCATGGGGCCCACACATAGGCGCACATAGAGATCATGGGGCCCACTCAGATGCATACATAGAGATCATCATGGGGCCCACTCAGAGGTGTACATACAGATTATGGGGCCCACTCAGAGGCGCACATAGAGATCATGGGGCCCACTCAGATCTCCCACCGAGCCAGTCCGCCCCTGGGCCCCTCAACATTTCAATTACTAGAGGTTGTGCGGAACGTGGTGAAGCCTGATACGCATTGTTGTATACAACACACAGGCTTCACCACGTTTCGCAAGACCTTTAATAGATTTTGTTTATGATGCAAGTTTTAGAAGTTAAATATTAAGTGAATATGTCTGGAAAATTAATAAGGTGAATAATTCCAAATATTGCACAATTTTCAAATAACTATATGTTTATTAAATATTAAGTAGTTTTAAACAGTATATATTTAAACTTTCTTCACTTAAGCATAACATTACTTAAAGATTACCAATTTGTTCAGTTTTAAACAGCTACTTAAACATTTGTTTCCTAACTTTCAGAGAAGCAAATTCATCAATTATTTTGTCAAAGTTGATCTGTTGAGCTCGATCATTCTCAATTGAAAGTAAAGCTAAGCTGCTGAGTCTTTCTTGAGCCATAGTACTTCTCAAATAGTTTTTTATGAGTTTAAGCTTAGAGAAGGAAGTTGGGGGTCGTCTTATACGCCCAGTCGTCTAATACGCCGGAAATACGGTAATACTAAATACTATCTACCTACACATACACTACAACTACTATATGCGACGTATACTGCACTGACGATGCGACACTGGCCGCTGACCGATGAGCAATGGCCAATGAGCAGTTCAGCAGTTGGGGTAAACAAGACCTCAGTGTCAGTGTACGTCGCGTCGTGGCTACTGCCTGAACTATTGGCTGAGTCACCGCCTGGCGCGACACCACACAATCAGCTAGCAGTCTACTGTCTGCCATAGAGCTCCTGTTACTAAGCAAAATAGCGTTTCCCCGTTTAAAGTATAAACGAAAAAAAGACATTTACTCTTACACTTTCATAGATCTTTTTGTTATTTTTTTTTTTACTTTAAACTCGAATAATATAGGAGCTGGGTATTTTACGAGAAATTAAAGTATTAAAATACAATTTTTTTACCATCAGTTTAGGTTCCATTGGGTGGTTGGGGCCCCGGGGCAGTGCCCCGGCTGCCCCGGTTATAGTTACGGCCCTGTGGGAGGAGGTGAATTTCATGTGCTGCAATGTAAGAGATGAGAGAGAGAGAGAACAACAAGGGGTAAACACAGTCAGCAATGCAAGAGGGTTAATACAGACATAGGGAAGCAAGGGTTAATGCAGAGATAGGGAGCAAAGCAGTGAATCAAAGGGTTAATTGCTGGAAGAGAATGGGTTAAAAGCAGCAGAACAGCAGAAGTAGGAGGAGATACTTCAGACGCTGTCTTTGCTGATTTTTGGTGATTGCAGATAGGATGGGGAAAGGTGCAGGGCTGGGAGTGAGTTAAAATTTGCTCCTGACCATGCTGAGTTCCCTAAACTGGAACCATTTTCCGGGTCTGGTTTTATTACAGGATTCTGCTCCATAGACCAATATGTTATTTAAACTGGACAGCTTCGGACTGTCTGCTTGTGTCTGTTTTTTTCACCGGAGCCCAAAAACGGTGCAGTCTCCAATTTTGGGGGTGGTAAAAACAGGACACAAAAAGATCCTGGACTGAATACACAAAATTGGATGGCCATATATGACCAATCCAGCACCATAGGGATTCATGGGAGCAGAGGTGTAACTAGGTTTTCTGGCACCTGGGGCAAAGATTTATTTTGGCGCGCCACCCCCCCCCACCACCGCCAATTTTTATTTGATGCGTAGCTCTATTGAAACTCTCACTTGCTACGTAAAGCTACATACAGCTGTGCTGTGTGTGCAGCCTGTGCGTGCTCTATATACAGCAGTGCTCTGTGTGTGCAGTCAGTCCTCTATATATCTATATACAGTATATATACAGTCATGGCCAAAAGTATTGACACCCCTGCAATTTTGTCAGATAACACTCAGTTTCTTCCCGAAAATGCTTGCAATCACAAATTCTTTGGTATTATTATCTTCATTTAATTTGTTTTCAATGAAAAAACACAAAAGAGAATGAAGCAAAAAGCAAAACATTGATCATTTCACACAAAACTCCAAAAATGGGTCAGACAAAAGTATTGGCACCCTCAGCCTAATACTTGGTTGCACAACCTTTAGCCAAAATAACTGCGATCAACCGCTCCCGGTAATAATCAATGAGTTTCTTACAATGCTCTGATGGAATTTTAGACCATTCTTCTTTGGCAAACTGCTCCAGGTCCCTGATATTTGAAGGGTGCCTTCTCCAAACTGCCATTTTTAGATCTCTCCACAGGTGTTCTATGGGATTCAGGTCTGGACTCATTGCTGGCCACCTTAGAAGTCTCCAGTGCTTTCTCTAAAACCATTTACTAGTGCTTTTTGAAGTGTGTTTTGGGTCATTGTCCTGCTGGAAGACCCATGACCTCTGAGGGAGACCCAGCTTTCTCACACTGGGCCCTACATTATGCTGCAAAATTTGTTGGTAGTCTTCATACTTCTTAATGCCAAGCACACGGTCAAGCAGTCCAGTGCCAGAGGCAGCAAAGCAACCCCAAAACATCAAGGAACCTCCGCCATGTTTGACTGTAGGGACCGTGTTCTTTTCTTTGAATGCCTCTTTTTTTCTCCTGTAAACTCTATGTTGATGCCTTTGCCCAAAAACAGAGAACATTCTTCCAAAACGTTTTAGGCTTTCTCAGGTAAGTTTTGGCAAACTCCAGCCTGGCTTTTTTATGTCTCTGGGTAAGAAGTGGGGTCTTCCTGGGTCTCCTACCATACAGTCCCTTTTCATTCAGACGCCGACAGATAGTACGGGTTGACACTGTTGTACCTTCAGACTGGAGGGCAACTTGAACTTGTTTGAATGTTAGTCGAGGTTCTTTATCCACCATCCGCACAATCTTGCATTGAAATCTCTTGTCAATTTTTCTTTTCCATCCACATCTAGGGAGGTTAGCCACAGTGCCATGGGCTTTAAACTTCTTGATGACACTGTGCACAGTAGACACAGGATCATTAAGGTCTTTGAAGATGGACTTGTAGCCTTGAGATTGCTTATGCTTCCTCACAATTTGGTTTCTCAAGTCCTCAGACAGTTCTTTGGTCTTCTCTCTTTTCTCCATGCTCAATGTGGTACACACAAGGACACAGGACAGAGGTTGAGTCAACTTTAATCCATGTCAACTGGCTACAAGTGTGATTTAGTTATTGCCAACACCTGTTAGATGCCACAGGTAAGTTACAGGTGCTGTTAATTACACAAATTAGAGAAGCATCACATGATTTTTCTAAGGGTGCCAATACTTATGTCCACCCCCTTTTTTATGTTTGGTGTGGAATTATATCCAATTTGGCTATAGGACAATTCTTTTTGTGTTTTTTTCATTGAAGACAAATTAAATGAAGATAATAATACCAAAGAATTTGTGATTGCAATCATTTTCAGGAAGAAACTGAGTATTATCTGACAGAATTGCAGGGGTGTCAATACTTTTGGCCATGACTGTATATACCTTATATATACAGTGTGTCCCTCATATATACAGTTTGCACACCTCATAGTGTGTGCCTAATATATACAGTATATATACACCCCATAGTGTGTGCCTGATGCATACAGTTTATACACCTCAAAGGGTACCATCACACCTGGACATATCGCCGGCGATTTCACAGGCGATGCTGAGGCGTGGCCTGTCGCCGGCGACATCGCCAATGCGTCGCCTAATATAAATGGGCAAGGGCGACACGTCTGAGTGGTCGCCTGGTTTCACATCACAGCTCTGAAACCAGGCGACCATTCTTGGGCGATGTGTGCTGATCGCCCTGTGTAACATCTCATGAGCGATGTCAAGGGCGACAGCCCACATCGCCTACAGCATTCCGGTAGGCGTTCAGGGCGTATTTACTAGCTCTGGAGCGTTCCGATTGGTTGTCTCGTTCCTCGGCGCAATATTTGATGATGTGTGCGTCCAAAGGTGTATTACCCAGGAGCGTAGTGATGTAGCCTCTGTGTTTGTGGCTATGTTCAAAAGTGCAGAGATGCCACAAATGTGTGTTAACATAAACGCAATTGTCATTACATCCCAACTAATGTCTGCATAAGCGCTGTAGTGGCAACCTTCCTGTAGTACATGATGCAAAAGCATACAGTGAATCCTGTGGCTTTTGCGACGCCTCTGGGCCCCCGTTACCATGTGACATATCTCCCGTGTGTTCATTCGCCAGAGCATTGTCAATCTTTTGGCGCCGCCTTCCTGGTGCTTTCCCTTCCCCTGCAGAATAGTAAAAATGGTGGCACCCAGACGAGCTGCAGTGTGGGGAGAGCCTGAGCTCCTTATTTTAATTGGTGTAGGTGACACCAGGGATTACTGGTGTCACCAGCACTACACCCATCCACGCCTCCACAAGCAGGATGTCCTGTGGAGGGTGCAGAGGCGTCTGGAGAGGAGGTTGGGGTTGTGCGCACCCCAAAGCAGATCTGAAAGAAGATCGCAGATCTTAAATACAAGACGCCCGGACGCATCACCCAACTGCGTACCAGGATTGCCCAGATGAGAGGTGAGTAGCCTGACAACATACACATACCCTTCTGTGTAAAAAAAAAAAAAATATGAAGGCCAGCACATGCCACTGTACACCCCAACATATATAGGGGCAATGTATGTGAGAGCTTCTTCATGACTCTGCAGCTGCAGGATCATCTTCCTGCCACATCCACATACACCCTATAGTCCCCTGTAGTCTACTTTATATAGCCACATATTGTCACATGTGTACCCTACCCCCCACATATGACATAATGTTGGTGTATCCTGCCCTTCTTTCAATCTCACTCATCCTGACCTAATGAACTTCAAACAGCACTGTTTATTCAGTCCCCACATATCTGGCCATGTTGTTCTTGTGACAAAGTATGTTGTTGCCTCAACAGGTAGGGATAGAAGCCCTGAGCAACCCCCATCCCCTGCTGTTGGACCACCACAGAGCCAACCAGGCTCGCCGGCCAAACCGCCAGCAGAAACGCCACCACATCCAGAAGGGCCGACATCACCCCACAGACCATCAGGCTCAGATGGGACCCCAAGGGCTGCACCCACCCCGCCCTTAGAAGGAGAGATATCAAATGGGGCCAATTCGGCACAGTGGTCCCCTCAGGACCCCACAAACGGCCAAGAAGGTGGTGCACTATATGTGTCTTTCTTGTTTTTTTCCCCTTAATTTGTATGTCGGGACCTTTGTTATGGCCTAACAAATACACATATGCTAATAATAATTGGTGTTTGTTTGCAACCAATCACACGTCTTCAAGGCATCACACAACATAATGTTAATGCCTATCTCCGAGATGCGGCTCAAAATTACACCCACATCGCTAATGTGGTGGCTCTGTGTGACGCAGAAGCGGCGACCAGCGACTTGATCACCCCTGGGCGTTGGGCGACACTCAGGCAATTTCCCGTAAGGTCGTCACCCGAGCGTCACCTGAGTTGTCGCCCCGTGTAAATGGACGTCGGCGACCTTGGGCGACACGCAAATACGTGCGCACGCACGTGCGTCGCCTGTGGAATCGCCGGCGATATGTCCAGGTGTGACGGTAGCCATAGTGTGTGCCTTATACAGTATACACCTCATACTGTGTGCCTAACATATACACAGTATACACCTCATAGTGTGTGCCTGATGTATACAGTATATACACCTCATAGTGTGTGCCTGCCTGATGATGTATACATATATAAATGCACCTCATAGTGTGTGCCTGATTGTATGATGTATACATATATACACGGTCACGGTGTGTCGTGTCCACTTTCCCAGCCCAGGACAGACACCCCCATGCCTGTTTAGGATTTACACGAGTCACAAAAATCCACCGGAAACCAGGCAGGACTCAGTCAGGAGGCAGGCAGCAGCTCCTCTTCTTGTCTTCTCTGTCCGACTTCAATGTACGCGTGCGCTCACTGCGTGCAGCGCACCGGATGACATCAGTCGCAGCACGACGTGACACGGGGGTAGGAACTGCTGCCAGACCTGATGATGGCGCTGGCGCCCCCTCTGAGTTGCGCCCGGGGCAAAGGATTCGGCTGCACCCCCGATACGCCGCTGCATGGGAGGCAAAAACTGATCCTGCTCTGTCCTTTTCAAAACAGACATAACAGGATGCCAAAAAACATGGTGTGAAGCCAGCCTAACAGGCTTTTTAATATGATTTAGGATTTGTGCCAGATCAGAGCCCCAATCTGCAGATGGGGACACGTATTTAAGATTATCTCAGCACTGGAACCTTTTTTAAAATCCCATTCTTTTGCAAAACTTATATTAATTAATATAACATCAATTGATTAAAATGAACTTTAAAATGAACTTTAATCATGGGAAATTCTTTTATATACAGTGGGGGAAAAAAGTGTTTACTCAGCCACCAATTGTGCGAGTTCTCACACTAAAGGCCCTGTCACACACTGCAATATCGTTAACAATATCGTTGAAACATCACAGGTTTTCAGTCGTTCAAACGACATCGTAACAACGTCGTTCAGTGTGACATGTACATCCAATCAACAATAATCGGGCAGATCGTTCATTGGAGGTTTGTGAACCGGACCTTAAACCAAACGATGAGCGTTCGTTCAACCTGCAGCATGGGTGTGTGTGACACCTCGATCACGAAGTCATTCACGACCTCGCCTGTTGAGAAGTGAAGAAAGTAGGCGATCCGCAAGTATCGTCTGCTTGTCGCGGAATCGTTGCTGCGTCGTTAACAATATCTATATGTGTGACATTTCACTAGCGATCATTGAACGTCCCTCAAATGTTCTAGGTCAAGTCGGATTATTGATCGTATCGTTTGATCATTGAAGCGCGAGACAGGGCCTTTAAAAAGATAAGAAAGGCCTATAATTGACATCATAGGTCAGAGGTCCCCAACTCCAGGCCTCGAGGGCTGCCAACAGTGCAGGATTTCAGGATTTCCTTAGTATTGCACAGGTGTTAATGTGATCGTCTGCACAGGTAATGAGTCCAACCCCTGTGCAATACTGATGGCCACTTTACATGTTCCGATATCGTCGACCAACTTCGATAAAAAGTCACGTAGTTCGTGCGTTGGCACCGATATCGTTCGTGCGTTGTGTGGTGTGAATGTGCAATTCGATGCAAGAACGATGTCAAAACGATATCGGGTGAGAAATGAGGAGACTCTCCAACTGGCCGATATTGGATGGACGATCTGGCTGGATCGTGCCGTGTGACAGCCTAACAACGATTTCTAGCCCGATTATATGGTTGTTCCAGGAAGTCCGTAGGCATGCCGATTGTTTAGTTTTTAAGCCGCCCACCTACGTTGATTGGTGGCTAGGTAGGCAATGGTGATTGGATGTGCGTCGCCAAATAGCCATTTTTTTTTTCTTGTTTCTTTGGATGCGCGCTTCATTATCATTGTCTTTGCGAGCTCCACAATGGTGCGGAAAGACATGGATCCAAGGCCAATTACACAGCTCCTGTTCTCCTCTAGCAAATAGTTTATGCGCCTTTTGACAACGCACCAACCATGTATTTGTAAAATTACGAACTGTTTTGTGCAAAGAGCCATGTGAAGATATGAAAGGACTGCTTAATAGCAGCTCACATCTGTAAACTCTGCCGACACATATATATTTTTAAAGTATATCTAAAGTGCCTGAAAGCTTCTGGCACTGCATGAGCGACGCAATAGCGTTGTGCTTTGCACATTTCAAGACAGCGTTGCGTGCCCTGGCCTCAGCCACTATGCGACTCCTTTGCGGACTGACAAGTTAACACCGCACCCACAATCTGCGTCATGACGTCGTCATGCAGCAGGCACGGCGTTCTAGGTGGAATCCAGTCCCATGCATAAACATGGCGGCGGAGCAGCGTTCTGCAGCATGGGGAGAGCCAGAGCTACTACTGCTCTATGATTATCTAGATCGCCTAGACTACTGGTGTGTGTTACCCCACCAGCACCCCCAGCTGCATAAGATGCACATCGTGCGCAAGATCCAGCGTGCCTTGCTGCGGAACCTACAAGTGGAGCGCTCCACAAAACAAATAATTAAGAAGGTGGCGGACATGAAATATAAGGCGAGGGACCGCATTGCCGCCATCCGTGCCCACATCCAGAGTCTGCGTGGTGAGCATGATGTAATTACACATACACACATGTGACATCAGAGCACAATATACCATATTCAGCCTAACTGAGAATTAACCCTGTATTGTAGGCCAATACTACTCCTACTAGCATGTTTGTGTTTAAGTAATTGTTGGCAAGTGCTTGTGACTATCATTCTCAAACAGAGAGTGTGGCCACAAATATAACTACATACATAGGCCCCTTCTGTTGGTTTTTAAAAACCGAATACTCCTTTGACCAAAAAAAATCTGAAGCTGACATACCCACCCCCATGCACTAAAATGTGCTCTTGGAGGGAAGGCCATGATGTATGTGACATGTTTGGTACTCACAAAAGTCCATTAGGCACACAGCACATTATGTGCATATGTACCCAAAAATGTGAATAAAATGCTCCATTCTCAACCAACAGATGCTGAGGACCAACAAGAGGGCTCGCCATCGGCCTCACCACCAGCAGGCCATCCCAGGTCACTGCAGCCATCCCCTCACCCCTCCACATCCCCAGCTGCTGTTTCTTCAAGGGGCACATCGGCCCCGGGATCCCCATCACCAGCTGAAGGTGGCTCCCGCCCTACATCAACGCCAGCCTCCCCCGCCCCACCTGAAGGAGCTTCACCAGGGCCATCTGCAGCGGGCTCCCCTGTACCTGCTGCAGCCCCATCACATGGGGCTGGCTCAGTGGGCTCCGGCCGAGAAGGCCAACCCCCACCACCCGCACAATCTGCGTTAGCCTCTCTTATGGAGGCCTACTCCCCATCCTCCCCTGAGTCACCCATTGACCAACATGGTTTCAGTCAGTCTGGTAAGTGTGCAATGCGTACACCCCTTGTTTGATTGTTTGCCACTATTCCCGCAAATGTTAACAAACACAGACCTAACCTCCCTTTTTTGTGTCTTTTGACTTATTAGTGACAACAGCTGTCGGTTTGGGTTGGCAGATGAGCCAATCACCCTCCCCTGAAAATGGTGCCCCTCCAGTAGTTGGTAAGTAGTGTTTGTTGGCACCCTTAAACATACTGAACCCACATGTTTGTATTTTGGATCACTGATTTGTGTGTTCCCACACTTTAGGTGTAACATCTTACCTGGACCTCCTGCAGGCCCACCAAGGCACCGTACGGAAACTACGTGAGGCAACAACACAGCTGGAGTTGGTGGGTGCAATGATGCACCATTTTGTCACTCAGCAGACAAGGCGTGGCCCTGTTGGTCCACAACAGTGACTGTAGCCCCTATAATGTGTTGTGCTGGAATCCAACAATTGTTTTTTTTGTCATGTTGACGTGTTGTGTTTTGGCAAGATCATTTTTTATTGTGGACCACAATGAGGCCCTATTGTTGCCCTGACCAGGCCATTGTTCTGGGTCATTTTTGCAAGTAGGTGGTTTGACCCAACTTTGGGTGTTTTAAAAAATGGTACCACCTTTTTACATTGAGACATTAAGTATGGTGTGTGGCTCGTCCTTTTACAAAAGGCAGAAAATATATTTGGAAATCCACCACCACAAACCTTGTGTGCGTTTTCCTGTTTGTCATTTGGTCAAAATATCTAACACATTGTATTTTGTCTCACATGTTCCTCCCAAACAAAAAGGGAGCTATCTAAATTGTGGCCTCCCACGCAAAATAGGGCGCAGCCCTGCCACCTAAATTATTTTAGGGAACAGTGGGGCAAGACCTTGCCCCATACACAATGCAACATTGTGTTCAGGGCAAGCTAAGGGCAAAACATGTGTGTACACCACTGTTTACCTATGTCCAAGCTTACAAGTGTGAATTTGGCCCTAGGGTTGTTGTTAACATTATGCATTATCTTGTTGTCGGCCCTTCACATCTCCTTTAAACACTATTTTGTATCCAAATATGAAGAGGAAATCTATCATCATAAACCATAACCTTCTGGGCCTGCTTGTATGTGTAAAGTGTATGGCACAGCTGTGCCCTTTGAACCAACGTACCTATTTAACATTGTGTACAATGTAGCCCATAAAATACACTGATATTTCCAAATATCATTTTATTGCACAACTTAATTTAGAAAACCCAAAAAGGTTTTGGCCACCAAGAAAATTAGTAAAAAATTCTGAAACACAAACAAAAAGGGCAATGAAAATGTCATAATTGGTGGTAGAGTCCCCAATAATTCGCATAGTCTGCTGCAGGATCTGCGATGGCAGACTCACCCACATCCCTTGCAGGAAGTGGGTGTGGTCGGTGCCGATGGAAAGGTCAAAATGGCTCCCTCGGCACCTCAGGAATATGTCCAGGGCCAAACATAGCCATCGGCGCCGGCTGCTGGGACACTGATGGTGGCTGGGGGGCTCCGCCAAGATGGTCTCCACGGTCAGTGTCCCTTTCATCGACGCCTCCAAGGCTAGATTGACGATCCGCTCAAGGTGCGTTCTTTGTGGCCGGGCCAGCTCGGCCACCTGTTCACTGACAAGCAGCCCAATCCTAGTCCAAGGGACCCTCTCCAGATTCAGCAGCACCCTCTTAGCCCAGTCACCCAGCTGGGTAGGGGGGGGAGCTGGTCTCCTTCGTCTCCCCCCCTCACTGGGCTGAGGGTGCTGCACGGCAGGATCGGGATCAGGCTCAACCCCCCCCCCCTTCCCGATGTGGGTGTATCTCCAAGAACGGGTGGCTCCCCCTGGCTGGGCCCGGTGCCTTGAGGGTCCTGTGGAAAAAGGGGAGAAAAAGAAATCAACAAGATTGACACAATCACATATCATCAATGCTATACGAAGAAACATGCCTTGAAACAGTTTAAACGTGCAATGTAAGCAATCCAAGACAAGGCCAGTACTGTGGCCTTGACATATGGCTATGTCTCACAACAAACAGTGCTTACTCTACTCACATAAGTAAGCACCATGGTCACGCATAGCTGTTGACACAAGCACACAAGGTAAGTTAGAATCTAGAAGATAAACCAACACCATTACCAAATGTGCACTGTGGGAAACAACACACGCTCATATGTTTGCCAAGTGACACACAACACAAGTGTTTCAAACCACCGTTGCGGAGTGTGATGCCCCTAAATCAATTTAACATATCTCTTGTGGCGGAGCCGGGACTTAAAGAGTGGCGGAGGAAGTTTGTGCAAGCTCCCTGCTGCACACTGTAGTCGGAAGGAGATGCTGGTCCCGGAGGAAATGGAGGAAGTGATAGTACCACAAACGTGGCACATAAACCTCCCCCGTTCCACTCCCGGACCACATAGAATTCTCAACCTCTTTGAGCTCCCTCTTGTACACTGTGCGCAGGTTTGCAATCTTATTCTGCACAAACTTCAAATCCACCCTCACCCCAGGGTTGTGCTGCTGGGTGAGGGTGATGAGCTGCTCATACCCCACTCTCTTTACCGTTGCGTTCTTGTAATCTGGTGCGCTGGTCCGCCACAAGCACTCTAGCTCCTGGTACTTGGCTATGAAGGCCCTGATATATTCCTGATTGTCTGCCATCTGTGAAAACAAAAGAAGGGTGTAAACAGACACATGCATGTATCATGTGCTTTCATGTGTGTATGCCTGGCTACATGTGTCCCTGTGCCAACATGATTTATGTGTGAAGAATAGGTGACAAATTACAACAGTCAAACATTACCCATGTGCTGCTAAGGACATGAAGGCACATGGCCAAACAGTATGTACCTATGGCTGTATATCCATGGATGTAGGTCACATTATTTCCCTGTTTATGGGGGCAAGGCCACCAGCCAATGGACTGTCAGTGAGGTGGTATGTATATCTCCCTCTCCTCGTAGGCATGTTAGATTTGGGTTTGGTTGAAACACACATGGACATTCAAAAAACAGGCAAGAAGCTTAAGGTCATCTCCTAAAATGTTAGCCAAAGGTGTACGCTAATCACGAATCTTGCTAACCAAAGCTCCAGTAGATTTCCATTTACAAAGGTAACATGGGCCATTTGAACACATAGGTGGTTTATGGCAATGGACTCCGTGGCAACGCAACTGAAAGACTTGACAACTGGGGCCAAGGCACATATCCTTCCAGCAAAGGACGTTGCTTTGTGTTGTAAAGGGAATCTGCCAGGTGTTTTATGGTCCCCCAGCTATCACTGTCTGTACCTGCAGCTTCATAATACTATTCTAATCCTTCCTGTCTGAGCTCAGAGTGTAATGTGAAAGGTGACCATAAAGCATTTTGACACTTATATTTCCTTATGTAATGAGGCAGTCTGTCCCCAGCTTGGAGGATGGGTACTGTTTGGCATGTTAATAGTTATGATTTCATTCTTGGCCTATAACATGTTTGGAGACCTAATGTGAGGTCACAACCCATGTGACTACAGTAGGCGGAGCTAAGTTCTCATACAACATAATATGTTTGCTGGCTTAGTTACGGCCACTACGGTCACATGATTGTTACACCACACTGTTCCTTTAGGTATCAAAGTTAAAAGTCATTTAACTCTTATCCTGCCAGACACTCCCCCACCTCCAAGGTGGGGACTGAAATGTAAGTGTAAAAATGTTTTGTGGACAACTTTAACATTACACTATGATTTCAGACAGGGAGGATTCCAATACTATTCGGAAGCTGCAGGTACAGATAGTGATAGCTGGGGGGCATAAACCACCTGACAGATTCCCTTTCAGCCTTGTGGACCCCTCCCTAACCAGCATCTGCTTATGCCATAAAAATGACAAAAACACACAGGTCAAAGCTACAGATATGACAAGGGAATTAACCCCGACAGATATCCATCCACACACAGCTCCAACGGGGTATTGGCCCTCATCAGTGTTGTTTTGGATTACACTAAGGTGGGTCCAATGGCTGGTATACAAACAAGACTAAGCACTTAGAATGTCCCAGTCAATGTGCACCAGGCTCCATTTGCCTAGTTTGGCAACATGGGGACAATGCATCATGGATTTCACTGTTGGGGGCACAAAAAGGCGTCTGGCAACAGTGTTTCTCTTGTCCGATCTCCATGACATCTGAATTGGCTTAGGGCCGAAAGTGGTGTGAAGGCCACTTTCCACACACACATATCTGTGTCCAACTTCGGGAAAGATCTCTGGTTGCAGTGAAATCATGGACACATTTTGCCATTTTGTGGCTGGGTAAAAAATGGAGCAATATGATTTCACTGCCAACAGAGATATGTTCAGGAGTTGGACATAGATTTCTGTGTGTGGAAAGTGGCCTTCAGGGCAGGGCCCTAAAAAGCCAATATACTATATGGTTTAATGGAACTTGAACAGCAGAACAAAAATGAAGTCATGACGAAGGTGAGTCACCAATACATACCGTCAGTCCTGCAGTGCCAGAAGAGGAGACGCTACCACGTTGTGTTTCCATGTGTTTGTGGGGGGATGTTTGGAACGTCGTCTTTTAAAGGACACACAGCCAATGAAATGGTTGATTAGCTGACCAATCCACAACGTTGGGCGTTGTCCTTCAAGACGCACTACCATTGGATGGCACAAGTGGGTTGTAATTGGTGGTTTCGCACATAAAAATCCCACACAGCTGAACGTACTTAGGTTTCCTGCCCAGAGCCATTGGGGTAAGTACTGTGGCTCAGAAATGTATGTGGATGTTTAGCCATAATAAGTTTGTTTTGAGAATATACCTGCATGTACAACTGCTATTAGCCTTCATTATGAGCCTGCTCACCATTTGTGAAGTGTTCACATCTCCTTGACGTTGGTAACACAACAAATTGTGACTGTGTGTGCCTGTTTTTGTACCAGCGTCATGCAGGGCTTCTTAGGTGGTGTGGGCTGCAACATTGTAGTTAAGTTGCTGGAATTCAAAAACCCAATCATGGCCTTTGTGCAAATGTGGGAAAATGTTTCAAATGTGTTTGCCCACACACATTTAATTTCTGCATAGTCCTGGCCATCCATCATTGTTCGTGAAACATGTGCACATTTGCCTTTGCCATACAAATGCATGTGGCAACTGTAGCCTCTTGGGATGTGTAATGTCTATGCCTGGCCTTTTTAGGGGTAGAGGGGGAAAGAGCTTCTCCCAATACATATTTGCAAACAGCTGACCTGTGCATCCGTTTTGCCCTTGAATGTGTTTGACATGGCCATGATGTCCAGACAGGACATGAGTATAATATTCGGGGTGTCAGGAGATGGCTGTTGTATGTTTGGATACATGCCAGTGTGATTGTGTCTGACCTGCCATTGATGTAGGCGATGTTTTTTTTTTTTTTAATTTTGTTTTTCAAAGCCATGTTTGGGGGGGCCAAGGGGGTTGTAGTGTGGTGACCCAACGACGGCAGGATTGTTTGGGGGGTGTTTTGTCTGGTTTGTCCACACGTTGGCAGCACATTTTTGTGCTAAAGCCCACGGGTAATGCCTTTTTTAAAATCGGATCGGTGCGGCCGCAATTCACATACAGCTGCTCCATATCACTAATCTTTGTAGACTTTAGTTATCTCACGCCAAACAGCCATCCGGGCACTTGTCCAACTTCCACCTGGGCAAATATGGCCCTCATTGATTTACATATGTGTGGCAGGTTTTGCCAGAAATGTGCAACTGTGGCACGGGCAGTTAATTTATCCCAACAAACATTATATGTTGTGTGTCATCATACAGCAACAATGAAACTGTGTCCTGGAGGCGGCTTTGGGGATGCTTCCATGTTAATTTGTTTGAGGCATATTCATGTTGCCACAGTCTCTTGGATCTTCTGACACATTTTCCTTTTTGATTTGCAAATCTTTGCTAACACTGATTGGACGTCATGCATCATTCGGCAATGGCAGTAGTGGCTTTGTCCCTGGTTGAGGATGCCTTGTTGACAGATGAGGGGAATGAGAGACTGCGGAGGCATAGACAACTGTGTGTGTAGTCTCGGGACTGGCTCCTGCAAAGGCCCCACCTGACTCACATGTGCCTTGTCCGTCAGCTGGAGGACACAAATTCGCAGGACTTTAAAACTTATCTCAGGATGTCCGAGGACTCTTACAAACTGCTTTTGGACTTGGTTACCTCACATATTGCTCGTGAGGACACTGTCATGCATCCAGCAGTACCAGCAGAGGAGCGGTCGGTTGTCACTCTGCGTTTCTTGGCTTCAGGGCGCACGTTGACTGACCTGCAGTATGCTGCAGCAGTCTCGCGCTCCCTGCTGAGCAGCCTTATCCCTGAGACTTGTGAGGCTATTGTGAGGTGTCTCTTGCCAACCTATATGCGGTTTCCAACAACCCCCACAGAATGGTTGTCAGTTACCACTGGCTTTGAGGAGAGGTGGCAATTCCCAAACTGCGGGGGTGCATTGGATGGCAAGCATGTGAGGATCACACAACCCCACAACAGCGGGTCCTACTATTATAACTACAAAAGTTATTTTAGTGTGGTCTTTATGGCCCTAGTCAATGCCAACTATGAGTTCCTCCTTGTGGATGTGGGGATGA
This sequence comes from Allobates femoralis, assembly GCA_033576535.1. Lineage (NCBI taxonomy): Eukaryota > Metazoa > Chordata > Amphibia > Anura > Aromobatidae > Allobates > Allobates femoralis. The sequence goes on from JARQOC010000001.1 coordinate 421,372,106, forward strand.
ACGGGCGTGTGTCTGATGGTGGTGTTTTGGCCCATGCCTCGTGGTCGCGACCTTGTGAGTGGACGCCTTAATTTACCCACCAATGATGACACCACTGAACATCTCAACTTTGCTTTTGTGGGGGATGAGGCCTTTGCACTACACGCCAACCTACTACCGCCATATTCCCAGAGGACTCTGACCCCGGAGAAACGAATTTTCAATTACCGGCTATCCCGTGCACGTCGTGTGGTTGAAAATGCATTCGGGATCATGGCCACTAGATTCTGCGTGTTTCATACTCCTTTAAGTCTGAAACAGGAATCTATCCGTATGGTAGTGATGGCGTGTTGTGTGCTACATAACTTTCTGCGGCGTAAAAGAAAGGGATTTTTCGTGCGCTGCCTCCAGACAATAGGCGATCCAAATAGTATCCAAACTGTTCTCTATTACTCTACGCGTTTCGTGAGAACCTCTCACTTCCTCAGGAGTTATACAAAGTTACCTTGTATAACTTTGTATAACTCCTGAGGAAGTGAGAGGTTCTCACAAAACGCGTAGCGTAATAAAGAACAGTTTGGATACTATTTGGATCGCCTATTGTCTGGAGGCAGCGCACGAAAAAATCCCTTTCTTTTACTTTGGAGATCATCATTTTTACTGGGAGGTGCAGCAGCCGGATACGCATTTAAGGTGTTGTGACTGGGCACAACCTGAAAAGGTGAGCACAACACACACCTACATGACCATATATCACACAGTTAAGACCCTGTTTTGCGCTATTTCTCCCCCCTTTAGTGTATAGTAGAAGATTTCTGCGGCGTAGTGATACTCAATCATACATGCCAGCAAGTTATGTGGATAGTGTGGACCCCACAACTGAGGAACTCAGTCCAGGTGAGTGGCGTGATAATGACCTTGGGCTAGCGCCACTCCAGCCGTTAGGGCCAGGCCGACATCAGCAGGATGCCAGAAGCAGCAGAGACAGCTACTGCTCATATTTCAATGACCCTGGGGCGGTGCCCTGGCAGCAACACCACATCTAAGGGGGGTGTGATGGGTCCACACTGTCCCATGTGTTTCTATTATTTGTATTTATGTTTGACCAACACTGTATTGGATAATGTTTCGGCAAATTATGCCCTTTTTCATTTCTAGAAAACAGTGATAAAGAGCTGGAATCAAATGCCGCGCTGACCACAAGGATAAAAGCAGAGTAAATCACCCACTCCGTTTATTTTGCCTACACGTGTTTCGTGGCACACAGCCACTTCCTCAGGGCATCAAGATCTTAAAACAATCAAGGATATTTATACACACACAAGATAGTGTCATACTGTTTGTATCCCGCCCTTCCACCGCAGGACTTCCTGTGAAAACGCCCACTTTTACTAAGCAAAAACATATACATCTAAAACACAGATTAAATCAATTAAAGTACATTCAAAACATTCCAGAAGTTTATAAAACATCAAATCACACATATATAATACATTAAATTGATAATTATAAAGAATAAAACATTTATGATATATAAGGTTCATCCACTAACCCACCAAGCCATCTAGTGTTTAGGTGATAAGAGCTCTTTCTAGCTGAGATCTCACAACTCTAGTTCACTACAATCAAACATCTTCTATTTCATTAGTCATCTAGGTGTATACCAAATAGGAGAGGGAAAAAACACATAAGAAAGGGAACACTGTATCCTAATTATTAAAAAAAGTCTATGTCCTCTTCATGATAATAAAAAAATCAATAAAATTTAATTTATAAAATCACAGCTGATATTATCTAATGAAATAGAAGATGTTTGATTGTAGTGAACTAGAGTTCTGAGATCTCGGCTAGAAAGAGCTCTTATCACCTAAACACTAGATGGCTTGGTGTGTTAGTGCATGTGTTTTAGTTTTAATGGGTTATTTTAGATTGATGACATAGTAGGTTCAAATCCTGGATGAACCTTATATATCATAAATGTTTTATCTATTATATAATCGCGAATCGGAAAAGCGCCCCTCCGCGCGCACTTTCCGATGTCGTCATGTGGATACGAATTTAACATTGCGAGCCGCTGGCCCAAAATCGATCCACAGGCTCGGCCATAACCTTAGCGATTTACCGCTCAGGTAGCGCGAGCAATGGCCGCGAGGCCATTGCGAGTCGCTGACTGAGCCGCAACTCGCTCCCCGGGGACCATGGAGCGGAGGCGGCACAGCCGCGTCCGCTACCCGCAACTCGCCACCCCAATGTCCGCACAGCCTCCCCCAGGTCCAAACAGGCCCCCCATGTCCGCACAGGCCCCCCCCCCATGTCCGCACAGGCCCCCCCCCCATGTCCGCACAGGCCCCCCCCATGTCCGCACAGGCCCCCCCCCCATGTCCGCACAGGCCCCCCCCCATGTCCGCACAGGCCCCCCCCCCCATGTCCGCACAGGCCCCCCCCCCATGTCCGCACAGCCCCCCCATGTCCGCACACCCACCCCCAACCAAGCCACAGAAGCCCATAATACTGTAGTGTACACCGCTATAGTATACTACAGTCCCATGCCCATAAGCGCCATGGGACTGTAGTATACCATCGCGCTGTACACTACAGCCCCCTGCCGCCGCACCCCTACACGCTAAGCCCCGACCGCCCATACTACTGTAGTGTACACCGCTATAGTATACTACAGTCCCATGCCCATAAGCGCCATGGGACTGTAGTATACCATCGCGCTGTACACTACAGCCCCCTGCCGCCGCACCCCTACACGCTAAGCCCCGACCACCTAACCCCCGACCCGCAGCATACTAAGCCCCCGCCGATACCTCCTAAGCCCCGCCGTCACCCCCTAAGCCACCGCCGCCCTTAAGCTCCTACCCCCTAAGCCCCGCAGCAGCCCCTAAGCCCCTACCCCCTAAGCCCCGTAGCATCCTAGGCCCCCGCCGATACCCCCTAAGTCCGCCGCACCCGTACACGCTTAGCCCCGACCACCTAACCCCCGACCCGCAGCATCCTAAGCTCCCGCCGATACCCCCTAAGCCCCGCCGTCTACCCCCTGCCCCTATCGCTAAAGCCCTACACCCGAAGCCCCCGCCGTCCCCTAACCTAACGCCCCCGTCTTTCACTTACATGCCTTCAAGTCATCTGATCGTCCGTCCGGCCAGGCGTCCTCTTCCTCCGGCCCCGGGGGTCTTCTCTCTTCCTTCCGCCATCTCCGCCTCTTCGTCCGGCCCCGGGGATCTTCTGTCTTCTTTTCGTAAACTTCCATCTCCGACGTCCTCTTCCTTCTCATTAACATAGAATGGACGAAAAATCCGCCATTCTACCTTAATGAGATCTGAGGCCCTCTTCTGATTAGTCGCTGTATACTGCCCTCAGCCAATCAGAAGAGCCCCTCATTTATTTATTATTTTTTAATTATTTTTTAATTATTTTTTTATTATTTAATTTATTTATTTTTTTTAAGTCAGACTGAGACACAGTTCTCATTCAGGTCCGCCTTTTTTTTTTTTTTTAAATTATTATTTTTATTTAATTATTTATTATTTTTTATTTATTTATTTTATTCTTTTTTAATTATTTTTAAATCATTTTTTTTATTATTTAATTTATTTATTTTTTTAAAGTCAGACTGAGACACAGTTCTCATTCCGGTCCGTCTTTTTTTTTTTTTTAATTAGTATTTTAATTTCATTATTTATTATTTTTAATTTATTTTTTTTATTATTTTTAAATTATTTTTAAATCATTATTTTTATTATTTAATTTATTTATTTTTTTTAAGTCAGACTGAGACACAGTTCTCATTCCGGTCCGCCTTTTTTTTTTTTTTAATTATTATTTTTATTTAATTATTTATTATTTTTTATTAATTTTTTTTATTATTTTTTAATTATTTTTAAATCATTATTTTTATTATTTAATTTATTTATTTTTTTACTTGCGACAGTGAGACACAGTTCTCATTCCGGTCCGCCTTTTTTTTTCCCATTCACATACATTAGCGGTGTGTCGGCGATTTTATGGCCGTCCACCTGGTTCTATTTGTCGGCCCTAAAATCGCGGACACACCGCTAATGCATCTCTATGGGCAGTCAGCTCGATTTCGGATTGAACGCCGACCAATCAGAATTCGAGCTCTGACTGCCCATAGAGATGCATTAGCGGTGTGTCCGCGATTTTAGGGCCGACACATAGAACCAGGTGGCCGGCCATAAAATCGCCGACACACCGCTAATGTATGTCAATGGGAAAAAAAAAGGCGGACCGGAATGAGAACTGTGTCTCACTGTCGCAAGTAAAAAAATAAATAAATTAAATAATAAAAATAATGATTTAAAAATCATTAAAAATTAATTTAAAAAAATTAATAAAAAATAATAAATAATTAAATAAAAATAATAATTAAAAAAAAAAAAAAAGGCGGACCGGAATGAGAACTGTGTCTCAGTCTGACTTACAAAAAATAAATAAATTAAATAATAAAAATAATGATTTAAAAATAATTAAAAATTAATAAAAAAAATAAATAAAAAATAATAAATAATTAAATAAAAATAATTTTTTTAAAGTCAGACTGAGACACAGTTCTCATTCCGGTCCGCCTTTTTTTTTTTTTAAATTATTATTTTTAGTTAATTATTTATTATTTTTTATTTATTTTTTTTATTATTTTTAAATTATTTTTAAATCATTATTTTTATTATTTAATTTATTTATTTTTTTTAAGTCAGACTGAGATACAGTTCTCATTCCGGTCCGCCTTTTTTTTTTTTTTTTTATTATTATTTTTATTTAATTATTAATTATTTTTTAATACTTTTTTTTATTATTTTTTAATTATTTTTAAATCATTATTTTTATAATTTAATTTATTTATTTTTTTACTTGCGACAGTGAGACACAGTTCTCATTCCGGTCCGCCTTTTTTCTTCCCATTGACATACATTAGCGGTGTGTCGGCGATTTTATGGCCGTCCACCTGGTTCTATTTATCGGCCCTAAAATCGCGGACACACCGCTAATGCATCTCTATGGGCAGTCAGCTCGATTTCGGATTGAACGCCGACCAATCAGAATTCGAGCTGTGACTGCCCATAGAGATGCATTAGCGGTGTGTCCGCGATTTTAGGGCCGACACATAGAACCAGGTGGCCGGCCATAAAATCGCTGACACACCGCTAATGTATGTCAATGGGAAAAAAAAAGGCGGACCGGAATGAGAACTGTGTCTCACTGTCGCAAGTAAAAAAATAAATAAATTAAATAATAAAAATAATGATTTAAAAATAATTAAAAAATAATAAAACAATTTAATAAAAAATAATAAATAATTAAATAAAAATAATAATTAAAAAAATAAAAAAGGCGGACCGGAATGAGAACTGTGTCTCAGTCTGACTTAAAAAAAATAAATAAATTAAATAATAAAAATAATGATTTAAAAATAATTAAAAATTAATAAAAAAAATTAATAAAAAATAATAAATAATTAACTAAAAATAATAATTAAAAAAAAAATAAAGGCGGACCGGAATGAGAACTGTGTCTCAGTCTGACTTAAATAAAATAAATAAATTAAATAATAAAAATAATTATTTAAAAATAATTAAAAATTAATAAAAAAAATAAATAAAAAAATAATAAATAAATAAAAATAATAATAAAAAAACATAAAAAGGCGGACCACAATGAGAACTGTCTCTCAGTCTGACTTAAAAAAAAAAAAAAAATTAAATAATAAAAAAAATTATTTAAAAATAATTAAAAAATAATTAAAAAATAATAAATAATTAAATTAAAATAATAATTAAACAAAAATAAAAAGGCGGACCACAATGAGAACTGTGTCTCAGTCTGACTTAAAAAAAAAAAAAAAAAATTAAATAATAAAAAAAATTATTTAAAAATAATTAAAAAATAATAAACAAAAAAAAAAAAAAAAAAAAAATTAAATAAAAATCATAATTAAAAAAAAAAAAAAAGGCGGACCTGAATGGAGACTCTTTGGAAAGAGTGTCCATTCAACGCCCAATCAGCACTCACGTTACGCCCCCTCGCCATTTTGTGCTTTCAAACGCCCAATCAGCACTCACGTTACGCCCCCCCGCCATTTTGTGGTTTCAAATTTCACAGCCCAGTTTATAAGGCGCGAAATTTGAAATCACAAATCATTTCGCCTACCCGCTACCTCGAAGACGGACTGCCGGATTCCGAGGCCGCAAGAAGACTCGCTTCTGGATTTACCGAAGCAAGCTTCAAGACGACCGCTACTACCCTACAGCTAAGATATCCTTTCTGAGCTTAAAACCTTTATTTTATTTTACCTTTTTTACCGCTCCCCAGCCCACACACTACCACTACCGCCGCCGCTCCCCAGCCCTCACAGCACCGCTCCCGCCGCCGCCGCTGTTGCTCCCCAGCCCCGATTATGTCCGCACAGCCCCACCCCCCCGCCAATAGCTACCCCGGGACCATGGAGCGAGTCGCTGCCTGAGCCGCAACTCGCTCCCCCATGTCCGCACACCCGCCGCCGCCATGTCCGCACACCCGCCGCCGCCATGTCCGCACACCCGCCGCCGCCATGTCTGCACACCCGCCGCCGCCATGTCCGCACACCCGCCGCCGCCATGTCCGCACACCCCGCCGCCGCCATGTCCGCACACCCGCCGCCGCCATGTCCGCACACCCGCCGCCGCCATGTCCGCGCACAACCGCCGCCGCCATGTCCGCGCACCCGCCGCCATGTCCGCGCACCCGCCGACGCCATGTCCGCGCACCAGCCGCCGCCATGTCCGCCACACCCGCCGCCGCCATGTCCGCACACCCGCCGCCGCCATGTCCGCACACCCGCCGCCATGTCCGCACACCCGCCGCCATGTCCGCACACCCGCCGCCATGTCCGCACACCCGCCGCCATGTCCGCACACCCGCCGCCATGTCCGCACACCCGCCGCCATGTCCGCACACCCGCCGCCATGTCCGCACACCCGCCGCCGCCGCCGCCATGTCCACACACCCGCCGCCGCCGCCGCCGCCATGTCCGCACACCCGCCGCCATGTCCGCACACCCGCCGCCGCCCGCCGCCATGTCCGCACCCACCCGCCGCCGCCGCCGCCGATGTCCGCACACCCGCCGCCATGTCCGCACACCCGCCGCCATGTCCGCACACCCGCCGCCATGTCCGCACACCCGCCGCCATGTCCGCACACCCGCCGCCATGTCCGCACACCCCGCCGCCACCACCGCCGCCATGTCCGCACACCCGCCGCCGCCGCCGCCATGTCCGCACACCCGCCGCCATGTCCGCACACCCGCCGCCATGTCCGCACACCCGCCGCCGCCGCCGGCATGTCCGCACACCCGCCGCCGCCGCCGCCATGTCCGCACACCCGCCGCCGCCATGTCCGCACACCCGCCGCCGCCATGTCCGCACACCCGCCGCCGCCATGTCCGCACACCCGCCCGCCGCCATGTCCGCACACCCGCCGCCGCCATGTCCGCACACCCGCCGCCGCCATGTCCGCACACCCGCCGCCATGTCCGCACACCCGCCGCCATGTCCGCGCACACCCGCCGCCATGTCCGCACACCCGCCGCCGCCCCGCCGCCATGTCCGCACACCCGCCGCCGCCGCCGCCATGTCCGCCACACCCGCCGCCATGTCCGCACACACCGCCGCCGCCGCCGCCATGTCCGCACACCAGCCGCCGCCGCCGCCATGTCCGCACACCCGCCGCCATGTCCGCACACCCGCCGCCATGTCCGCACACCCGCCGCCATGTCCGCACACCCGCCGCCATGTCCGCACACCCGCCGCCATGTCCGCACACCCGCCGCCGCCGCCGGCATGTCCGCACACCCGCCGCCGCCGCCATGTCCGCACACCCGCCGCCGCCATGTCCGCACACACCGCCGCCGCCATGTCCGCACACCCGCCGCCGCCATGTCCGCACACTCGCCGCCGCCATGTCCGCACACCCGCCGCCGCCATGTCCGCACACCCGCCGCCGCCATGTCCGCACACCCGCCGCCATGTCCGCACACCCGCCGCCGCCGCCGCCATGTCCGCACACCCGCCGCCGCCCATGTCCGCACACCCGCCGCCGCCATGTCCGCACACCCGCCGCCGCCATGTCCGCACACCCGCCCGCGCCGCCATGTCCGCACACCCGCCGCCGCCATGTCCGCACACCCGCTCCCGCCGCTGTCCCCTGCCCCTCTCGCTAAAGCCCTACACCCTAACCCCCCCGCCGTCCCCTAACCTAACGCCGCTGTCACCTAAGGCCCTACACCCGAAGCCCCCGCCGTCCCCTAACCTAACGCCGCTGTCACCTAAGGCCCTACACCCGAAGCCCCCGCCGTCCCCTAACCTAACGCCGCTGTCACCTAAGGCCCTACACCCGAAGCCCCCGCCGTCCCCTAACCTAACGCCGCTGTCACCTAAGGCCCTACACCCGAAGCCCCCGCCGTCCCCTAACCTAACGTCCCCGTCGATCACTTACATGCCTTCAAGTCATCTGATCGTCCGTCCGATCCACAAGTCCTCCGTCCGGCCAGGCGTCCTCTTCCTCCGGCCCCGGGGCTCTTCTCTCTTCTTTCCGCCATCTCCGCCTCTTCGTCCGGCCCCGGGGATCTTCTGTCTTCTTTTCGATAACTTCCACCTCCGACGTCCTCTTCCTCTTCTGATTGGTCGCTGTATACTGCCCTCAGCCAATCAGAAGAGCCCCTCTTTTTTTATTATTTTTAAATTATTTTTAAATCATTTTTTTTATTATTTAATTTATTTATTTTTTTTTAAGTCAGACTGAGACACAGTTCTCATTCCGGTCCGCCTTTTTTTTTTTTTTAAATTATTATTTTTATTTAATTATTTATTATTTTTTATTAATTTTTTTTATTATTTTTTAATTATTTTTAAATCATTATTTTTATTATTTAATTTATTTATTTTTTTACTTGCGACAGTGAGACACAGTTCTCATTGCGGTCCGCCTTTTTTTTTTCCCATTGACATACATTAGCGGTGTGTCGGCGATTTTATGGCCGCACACCTGGTTCTATTTCTCGGCCTTAACATCGCGGACACACCGCTAATGCATCTCTATGGGCAGTCAGCCCGATTTCGGATTGAACGCCGACCAATCAGAATTCGAGCTGACTGCCCATAGAGATGCATTAGCGGTGTGTCCGCGATTTTAAGGCCGACGAATAGAACCAGGTGGCCGGCCATAAAATCGCCGACACACCGGTAATGTATGTCAATGGGAAAAAAAAGGCGGACCGCAATGAGAACTGTGTCTCACTCTCAAGTAAAAAAATAAATAAATTTAATAATAAAAAAATAATTTAAAAATAATTAAAAAATAATAAAAAAAATAAATAAAAAATAATACATAATTAAATAAAAATAATAATTAAAAAAAAAAAAAAATTTAAAATAAAAAAATAATTTAATAATACAAAAAAAATTTAAAAATTAAAAAAAAAAATTACAAAAATAATTAAAAAAAAAATAAATAATACTAATGATATTACTGTTAATAATAATGCTATTAATGCTAATATTTATGCTATTAATGGTAATAATTATGCTATTAATGGTAATAATTATGCTATTAATAATAATTATGCTATTAATGCTAATAATTATGCTATTAATGGTAATAATTATGCTATTAATGCTAATAATTATGCTATTAATGCTAATTATGTTATTAATGGTAATAATTATGGTATTAATGCTAATAATTATGGTATTAATGCTAATAATTATGCTATTAATGCTAATATTTATGCTATTAATGCTAATATTTATGCTATTAATGCTAATAATTATGCTATTAATGGTAATAATTATGCTATTAATGCCAATATTATGCTATTAATGCCAATATATATGGTATTAATGCTAATAATTATGGTATTAATGCTAATAATTATGGTATTAATGCTAATAATTATGGTATTAATGCTAATTATGCTATTAATGGTAATAATTATGGTATTTATGGTAATAATTATGGTATTAATGCTAATAATTATGCTATTAATGCTAATAATTATGCTATTAATGCTAATAATTATGGTATTAATGCTAATAATAATGCTATTGCTAATATTATGTGTTATTGATGATGCTATTGATGATGCTATTGATGATGGTTTTGATGATGCTATTGATGATGCTATTGATGATGGTTTTGATGATGGTTTTGATGATGGTTTTGATGATGGTTTTGATGATGGTTTTTGATATTTATGGTATTGGTATTATGTATGCACATAATAATTATGCTATTATGTTAATAATTATGCTATTAATGCTAATAATTATGCTATTAATGGTAATTATGCTATTAATGCTAATAATTATGGTATTAATGCTAATAATTATGGTATTAATGCTAATAATTATGCTATTAATGGTAATATATTATGCTATTAATGCTAATAATTATGCTATTAATGCTAATAATTATGCTATTAATGGTAATAATTATGCTATTAATGCCAATAATTATGCTATTAATGCCAATAATTATGGTATTAATGCTAATAATTATGGTATTAATGCTAATAATTATTATATTAATGCTAATTATGCTATTAATGGTAATAATTATGGTATTTATGGTAATAATTATGCTATTAATGCTAATAATTATGCTATTAATGCTAATAATTATGCTATTGCTAATATTATTGTTATTGATGATGCTATTGATGATGGTTTTGATGATGGTTTTGATGATGCTATTGATGATGCTATTGATGATGGTTTTGATGATGGTTTTGATGATGGTTTTGATGATGGTTTTTATATTTATGGTATTGGTATTATGTATGCACATAATAATTATGCTATTAATGTTAATAATTATGCTATTAATGCTAATAATTATGGTATTAATGCTAATAATTATGCTATTAATGCTAATAATTATGGTATTAATGCTAATTATGCTATTAATGCTAATAATTATGGTATTAATGGTAATAATTATGCTATTAATGCTAATAATTATGGTATTAATGCTAATAATTATGCTATTAATGCTAATAATTATGGTATTAATGCCAATAATTATGGTATTAATGCCAATAATTATGGTATTAATGCTAATAATTATGGTATTAATGCTAATAATTATGGTATTAATGCTAATATTTATGGTATTAATGCAAATAATTATGGTATTAATGCTAATAATTATGCTATTAATGCTTATAATTATGCTTTTAATGCTAATAATAATGCTATTGCTAATATTATTGTTATTGATGATGGTTTTGATGATGGTTTTGATGATGGTTTTGATGATGGTTTTGATATTTATGGTATTGGTATTATGTAAGCACATAATAATTATGCTATTAATGTCAATAATTATGCTATTAATGCTAATAATTATGCTATTAATGGTAATAATTATGGTATTAATGCTAATAATTATGGTATTAATGCTAATAATTATGCTATTAATGCTAATAATTATGCTATTAATGCTAATAATTATGGTATTAATGCAAATAATTATACTATTAATGGTAATAATTATGCTATTAATGCTAATAATTATGCTATTAATGCTAATAATTATGGTATTAATGCTAATAATGATGCTATTAATGGTAATATTTATGCTATTAATGCCAATAATTATGCTATTAATGCTAATAATTATGCTATTAATGGTAATATTTATGCTATTAATGGTAATATTTATGCTATTAATGCTTATAATTATGCTATTAATGCTAATAATAATGCTATTGCTAATATTATTGTTATTGATGATGCTATTGATGATGCTATTGATGATGCTATTGATGATGCTATTGATGATGCTATTGATGATGGTTTTGATGATGGTTTTGATATTTATGGTATTGGTATTATGTATGCACATTCAATGTCCTTAAGTATTCAGTGACCTCTTACTATTATTGATATGAATGAGAAACATGTTTATATATTTGTAATACGTTGTAGGGTAAATTAAAGGACATTCAAAACATGATATTTAAATATGTTCATTGTCTATCTGGAACTTATTATTTTCCTTAATAATTATTCTATACTTTTCAAGAATTCTTTTCTCCCAAAAAGCTTTTGTAAAAGCTCTTGCGTACCTATACATCTCCAAGCATAGTATTACCTTTGTATGTTCTAACATGACTTCAAAGGATACTAGCAAGGATGTTGGCGGGTACAAAGCCGCATGGATGCGTAAGACACGTGCTAAAGAAACTGAAGAAGAGCGACAATGTCGTTTGGATAAGTCTAAAGCTGAGTATAAGCAACGTATTGCAACGGAGTCGCTGGAACAAAAACAACTACGGTTGGCCAAAAATGCTCAGAAGCTACATCAACGGCGTCAAAAAAAAAAAGCGACACCACCAGTACATCACTCTGCTGATCAGACAGTAACCTCCTCAGTACAACAGTCTGCTGATCAAACTACAAGCTCACCTGTACAATACTCTGCTGATGTAACTCAGTGTGCTGATCAAACAGTAACCTCATCAGTACTACAGTCTGCTGATCCAACTGTAAGCTCACCAGTACTACAGTTTGCTCTAGCTCTTTCTAGCAGTTCACCGGATGAAAGGAGCACAATTCCTCAAGTTTCATCACCGCGCAAAGCAACAGCAAAGCGTAAACATTGTGCTGAGGAGACGTCACGCACAAAACGTTTTCGCCTTGAACAACAACAAACTCCTTTGGAGGCACAAATTGCTCAGGAGTCTTCACTATCCAAACAGAGCCGCTTACGTAAAAGTGGTGCCTCCCGTCGTCAACACCGCAAAAAGACGTCTTCTACTGTTACACAAGTGGATCCTGACTCTTTTTCTGCTTTATTACTTCAACGTCTCATCTATGTCGGTTTGCAGAAAGAAAATCGTATTTACCTACCTACACCTCCCTCTTCATATCCACCTGGATTTACAGATAGTGATTTTGGCATTGTGGAACATACCTGTGGCTCTATGATATTCATATGTAAGCATTGTGAAGCTCGACATTTCATGGATGAGATGCCATCGGATAAACAGTATACTCTCTGTTGTCACAAGGGGAAGGTCAAGGTTCCGTTACCTCAGTATCCAGAGATGTTGGAATGTATTCTTAAAGGTCAGAGTCCATACAGTCGGAATATGATGGATAACATCAGAAGTATTAATAGTTCCTTTGGTTTTGCTTCTATGGGTGCAAGTATTGCTCCTCCACCTGGACATGGCCCTTATTGCTTCAGGATTCATGGCCAAATTTATCACCGTACTGGAACACTACATCCTGCTCCAGATCAAGCTCCTGCTTATGCCCAACTCTACATTTTAGATACTGCCACTGCTAATGACCAACGTTTACAGTGTGACGAAAATAAAAAATGTCATCCTAAATTGATGCGGCTCATTGCTAACTTATTAGATCGCATCAATCCTTTTGTTTCCGCATACAAAATGTTACGTTTTGTTGAACAAGAGGAACAGGAGAAGGCAATTGAAAATGGTACTGTCATGCCTAATATCATCATGGCTCTTAAACAGGATCGAGAACAAGACCCAAGACGTTATAATAAACCAATTGTTAATGAAGTTGCTGTGGTCTTTGAAAATGCTGATGGAGAGCCACCCTTCAATAGAGATATTTTAATTAATCTCAAACCTGACCCAAACAATCCTTTAGCCCCAAAAACACAGCAAGTCAGTATTCTCCACAGTAATTTAGATGCTTTACTGTATCCGTTATTTTTTCCACATGGAGAACAAGGCTGGCATGAGGGACTGAAGCATCAAGGTGAAAATCCACGGAGAATTACACAATTGCAGTATTACTGTTATTTGCTATCTGTACGTCCTGGGTTCAATCCTATTCTAAATGGTGGAAAACTAACACAACAGTATTTAGTGGATGCGTATATAAAAATTGAGGCTAATCGCTTAAATTTTATACGTCAACATCAAAAAGATTTAAAAGTGGAGGACTACTGTGTACTACAGGAACATCTGCAAAGAAAATCTTTCGAAAAAGGTATTCCCATTGGCAAGACGGTCATTTTACCATCGTCGTTTGAAGGTAGTCCAAGAAATATGCAGCAACGTTATCAAGATGCCATGGCTATTGTTACAAAATTTGGACGCCCAGATCTTTTTATAACAATGACCTGTAATCCCAAATGGAGCGAGATTATCCACAATTTAGAACCATGGCAGAGGGTGGAACACAGACCGGATTTAGTCGCCCGTGTCTTCAAAATAAAATTAGAAGCCCTATTAAAGATATAAACAGTGGATTATTTGGCAAGATTTGTGCAATGGTTCATGTAATAGAATTTCAAAAGCGGGGACTACCACATGCTCACATTTTGATTATTCTGGATAGCAATTCCAAATTACGCACTGAGCTTGATGTCGATCGTACTGTTTGGGCAGAAATTCCTGATCCATCCGAGTATCCTGTGCTCCATCAAATTGTGATGCAACATATGATTCATGGACCCTGTGGACAATTGAACCCCAATTCTCCATGTATGGATATTGGAAAGTGTAAAAAAGGATTCCCAAAAGATTTCCAACCAAAAACTCTAATAGCACACGATGCCTACCCAACTTATCAATGCAATGCAGGACCTTCATTTACACAACGTTCTCACATGGTTGATAATTCTTGGGTTGTTCCCTATAACCCTTTCCTACTATTAAAGTATAAGTGTCATATAAATGTGGAAATCTGTGCGTCCATTCAAAGTGTCAAGTATTTATTCAAATATGTTTACAAAGGGCATGATAAAGCCAATCTGGAAATTTCTCAAACAAACATACAACATGATGAACCTCACCAATTTATGGATTCAAGATACGTCAGTGCACCGGAGGCAGCTTGGAGAATTTTTGCCTATCCAATGCATAAACAATCACACAGCATTGTTCGCCTTGCCGTACATCTGCCACAGTCACAACCACTTTATTTTCATGAAGATGCTTCTGTAGAGAACATTGCTGCCATGACGCATAGAAAATCAACTCTTATGGCCTACTTTGAACTGAATCAGAATGACCCACATGCTCATGAATACTTCTACCGCCAAATTCCTGAGCACTATGTCTGGAAAGCTGGTGCATGGGAAATTAGGCAGAAACGTGGAACAACAGTCATTGGAAGAATGTATACGGTCAGTATGAAAGATGAAGAACGCTACTATTTACAGTTGTTGTTACTACATGTAAAAGGAGCAACAAGTTTTGAGCACATTAAGACTGTTAATGAAGTCGAGTACCCAACTTTTAAACAGGCAGCAATAGCCCTTGGATTACTTTTGGATGACAGTGTTTGGCGAAATACCTTACTGGATGGCTGTGTTCTAAACATGCCTGCACAGCTTCGGGATATGTTTGCTTACATATGTATCTTTGGTCCTCCTGCTCATCCATTGGAGTTGTGGCAAGAATTTAAAAAAGATTTTATTGAAGACTACTGCCGTGCATATCACCCTAACAATGAGGACTGTGAGGATTGTGAAGGCTATGCAATGACAGATGTTCAAAATGTGTTAAAATTTCATGGCAAAAGCTTTACGGATTTTAATCTACCACGCCCCAAAAGAAAACAACAACTACAATCACAATACAACAAAGAGGAGGAGTTTAGAAGAGCCCAAGAAATGAAAGAAACTTTAAATGAACAACAACTTTTGGCCTATAATGCCATAAATGAAGCATTACAGGATACAAGTCAGCAAGCTAAGTGCTTTTTCATTGATGGCCCAGGTGGCAGTGGGAAAACATATTTGTATGATTTGTTAATTCGTCAAATAAGAGGAGAAGGAGAAACTGTGTCACCTGCTGCCAGTACTGGGATTGCAGCCAACTTATTGGAAGGAGGAAGAACCATCCATTCACTTTACGGGATACCTATTCCAATCAATGAAACATCTGTTTCAAGAATCAAAAATGATACTGATGCTGCACACCATTTGAAGAATACTAAACTTTTCATTATTGATGAATCCACTATGCTATCCAAATACGCACTGCATGTCATTGACCAACTATTAAAGGATGTTATGACCAAAGATATCTCGAAGAAAAATAAAACACCCTTTGGAGGGAAAGTCATTGTTCTGGGAGGAGACTTTCGTCAGTGTCTTCCTATTATTCCTCATGGAACACGAACTGATATCGTAGAGAGCTGCATTAAATATTCCAGACAATGGCAGATTTTCACTCAATTGCCACTACTTGACAACATGCGCTCTGTTGATCCAGAATACAGCAATTGGATACTTCAGCTGGGAAATGGACAATTGACCAATTCTTATAAGCTTGGAGATGATGTTATAGAAATCCCTGAAGATATGATTTTCACAGGCTCACTAATATTTGACATTTTTGGTGAAAACATTGTAATTGATGTCAATGACAATGAAAGCATTAATACAGCAGCATCACATGCCATTCTTTGCCCCAAAAATGATGATGTGGATCAGGTCAACTCTAAGATCATGGATTGCATTGCTGGAGAGTACACAGAATACATTAGTGATGATTCCATTGATCCGGACGAGACAGAGGACCCAGAGCAATACCCTGTTGAGTTTTTAAATTCACTTACACCCACGGGGATGCCATCTCATCGTCTGAAATTAAAAATTGGCACCATTGTAATGCTTTTGAGGAACTTCAACAGCCGAAAAGGTCTTTGTAATGGACTCGCTTAATTGTCACCGGTTTGTTTGCCAACATGATTCAAGCAAAAGTCATTAGTGGGTCTGCTGGAGGAAATGTGGTTTTCATTCCCAGGATTGATTTGTGCCCATCAGAAACCGGCTTGCCTTTTAAGTTAAGACGTCGCCAATTTCCTCTGAAGCCAGCTTTTGCCATGACAATAAACAAATCCCAAGGACAAACACTTGAGAAAGTAGGGATTTTTTTGCCAGAACCTGTTTTTGGACATGGACAATTGTATGTGGCTTTTTCAAGAGTGAGAAGACGATCTAATGTAAAAGTGAAAGTGGTGGACACTCCAATCCAAGGAAAATTGCTGCCTAACAGTGACAAAGTATTTACCAAAAATATTGTCTACAAGAATATTTTGCACTGAACTCTTCCCTATGACTATTCTTCCGTTTATTTATCTTTTGAAAAAAAAAAAAAAAAAAAAAAAATTTTACTGTTTCACATTTTATTCTTTTATATACTGATTTCTACTATATTTTTGTGAACACACATTTAAAATAATATGAGAGATGTGTATCATCCACATTTCTACAGTGGGTGATAGAAACCACTATTTCAAGCTCCAGCACTATATGTGCTGAGAGATTTCATTCTCATTCTTTACAGGGAGAGGTTTTTGTGAACAGCTAAGAGACGGGTGGGATGGCTGTTCACACACATCTCATTAGCAAGGTGTGTTACACATGTTTAGATAGATAGGGACAAAAATAAATTATTCATTAGATGCCATTTTTCATGCCATTTTTCTTAGATTTTTTTCACATTATTGAGGAATATACTAAATGATAATAATTGATCATGAAGGACTCACCGACAACATACTTGCTGTAATTTTCATGACTGCATGTATGCAATTTGAACTTCACTTGCGGTTTGTGCAGAGAACATAGTTGCGGCAGTGTCATCCACATCAACTACAGTCATCTGTGCTTACTTAGTGGATGCATGTTATGCACCTGCCAAAGCCACGTTCACTTCATTTACCGCAGGTTAACTACAAGTTTTTTAGTTATTGCGTGGACATTGCTGCAAGTTTGTAGTTGGTAACTCCTTTTGTATCAATTTATAACATTTATTTATTTACCACATGATCCTCAAAAAATCTAAGACAAATGCAGCCATAAAACCTATTTAAATAATATCAATTCGGAATTAGTTAGATTAGGACTCACCAGGCGTAAGGGCATCTTGACGCGATTGGTGGGCTGACACAAACTGGCTGATACACATATTACTATTATTAATTCATCAATTCTAATGATTGATGCATTAATAAGTATTGCTACTTTGTGTTCTAAGACCCTTACAACATAATTGTTCAATTTTCCTTATATGATATCAACAATACAAATATATGTAGTTGCTGTAAAGATGTCATTGGAATAATTGGATTATTATTTAAAAATCTTTAAAAAAACAATAAACATATTCTAGACACCCGATGCATTTGTATCAGGCTAACAGCTATAACTACTATAATCAAATTAACGCACGTTCTAGAATCCCGATGCATTTGCATCGGGCTCACAGCTAGTATACTATAGTGCTGCTATACATGTACTGTAATGTATCGCCATATACCATAGCGCTGCTATACATGTGCTGTAATGTACCGCCATATACTATAGCGCTGCTATACATGTAATGTAATATACCACCATATACCATAGAGCTGCTATACATGTACTGCCATATACCATAGCGCTGCTATACATGTACTGTAATGTACCGCCATATACTATAGTGCTGCTATACATGTACTGTAATGTACCGCCATATACCATAGTGCTGCTATATATATATATATATATATCTATTATATAATCGCGAATCGGAAAAGCGCCCCTCCGCGCGCTACTTCCGGCGTGGTCATGTGGATACGAATTTAACATTGGGCGCGAAGCGCCCAATGCTGCGCGAGCAATGGCCACGAGGCCATTGCGAGTCGCTGGCTCAGGGCGAGCAATGGCCGCGAAGCGGCCATTGCGAGTCGCTGGCCGAAATTCGATCCAGAGGCTCGGCCACAACCTTAGCGATTTACCGCTCAGGTAGCGCGAGCAATGGCCGCGAGGCCATTGCGAGTCGCTGCCTGAGCCGCAACTCGCTCCTTGGGGACCATGGAGCGGAGGCGGCACAGCCGCCTCCGCTCCCCGCTACCCACAATTCTCCACCCCCCATGTCCGCACAGCCCCCCCCATGGCCGCACAGCCCCTCCCATGTCCGCACAGCCCCCCCCATGTCCGCACAGCCCCACCCATGTCCGCACAGCTCCACCCATGTCCGCACAGCCCCCCCCATGTCCGCACAGCCCCCCCATGTCCACACAGCCCCCCCCCATGTCCACACAGCCACCCCCCATCTCCACACAGCCACCCCCCATCTCCACACAGCCACCCCCATGTCCGCACAGCCCCCCCCATGTCCACACAGCCCCCCCATCTCCACACAGCCCCCCCATGTCCGCACAGCCACCCCATGTCCGCACACCCACCCCGCAATGTCCGCACAGTCACCCCGCACCTAAGCTCCTACCCCCTAACTCCGCCGCCCCTAAGTCCCTACCCTCTAAGCTCCGCTGCATCCTAAGCCCCGACCAGCCGCACCTAAGCCCCTACCCCCTAAGCACCGCCGCACCTAAGCCCCTACACCCTAAGCCCTGCCGCACCTAACCCCCGACCAGACGCACAGAATCCCCTACCCCCTAAGCCCCGCCGCACCTAAAAGCCCCGCGACACCTAAGCCCCTACCCCATAAGCCCCGCCACACCTAACCCCCTACCCCCTAAGCCCCGCCGCACCTAAGCCCCTACCCCCTAAGCCCCGCCGCACCTAAAAGCCCCCACCCGCCGCACCTAAGCCCCTACCCCCTAAGTCCGCCGCACCCCTACACCCTAAGCCCCGACCCGCCGCACCTATGCCCCTACCCCCTAAGTCCCGCCGCACCTAAGCCCCTACCCTCTAAGCCCCCCCGCACCTAAGCCCCTACCCCCTAACACCCGCCGCACCTAAGCCCCTACTGTCCGCCGCCAAGCCCCCACCCACCGCACCTAAGCCCCTACCCCCTAAGTCCGCCACACCCCTACACCCTAAGCCCCGACCCGCCGCACCTATGCCCCTACCCCCTAAGCCCCGCCGCACCTAAGCCCCTACCCTCTAAGCCCCGCCGCACCTAAGCCCCGACCCGACGCACCTAAGCCCCTACCCCCTAAGACCCGCCGCACCTAAGCCCCTACCCCTAAGCCCCGCCGCCTCCTAAGCTCCCGCCGCTTTCCCCCGCCGCTGTCGCTAACACCTAAAGCCCTACACCCGAAGCCCCCGCCGTCCCCTACCCTAACGTCCCCATCGATCACTTACATGCCTTCTTAGTCATCTGATCGTCCGTCCGATCCACAAGTCCTCCGTCCGGCCAGGCGTCCTCTTCCTCCGGCCCCGGGGTCTTCTCTCTTCTTTCCGCCATCTCCGCCTCTTCGTCCGGCCCCGGGGATCTTCTGTCTTCTTTCCGCCAACTTCCAGCTCCGACGTCCTCTTCACTTATCATTAACATAGAATGGACGACAAATCCACCATTCTATGTCAATGAGATGTGAGGGGCTCTTCTGATTGGTCGCTGTCTACTGCCCTCAGCCAATCAGAAGAGCCCCTCATTTCCCATTGACATACATTACCTGTGTGTCGGCGATTTTATGGCCGGCCACCTGGTTCTATTTGTCGGCCCTAAAATCGCCGACACACCGCTAATGCATCTCTATGGGCAGTCAGCCCGATTTCTGATTGGTCGCTCTCTGCTGACTCCGACCAATCAGAATTCGAGCTGACTGTCCATAGACATGCATTAGCGGTGTGTCCGCGATTTTAGGGCCGACAAATAGAACCAGGTGGGCGGCCATAAAATTGCCGACACACCGCTAATGTATTTCAATGGGAACAAATAAATTTAATAATAAAATAAATAATTAAAAAATATTTAAAAAATAATAAAAAAATAAATAAAAAATAATAAATAATTCAATAAAAATAATAATAATAAAATTAAATATATGCTAACAATATCAGCCCTTTCAGCGGACCTGAAAGAGAACTGGGTCTCAGCCTAAATAATAAATTTAATAATAAAAAAAATAATTAAAAAATAATAAAAAAATAAATTAAAAATAATAAATAATTCAATAAAATAATAATAAAAAAAATGAAATATATGCTAATTATATCAGCCCTTTCAGCGGACCTGAAAGAGAACTGGGTCTCAGCCTAAATAATAAATTTAATAATAAAAAAATAATTAAAAAATAATTAAAAAATAAATTAAAAATAATAAATAATTCAATAAAAATAATAATAAAAAAATTAAATATATGCTAATTATATCAGCCCTTTCAGTGGACCTGAAAGAGAACTGGGTCTCAGCCTAAATAATAAATTTAATAATAAAAAAAATAATTAAAAAATAATTAAAAAATAATAAAAAAATAAATTAAAAATAATAAATGATTCAATAAAAATAATAATAAAAAAATTAAATATATGCTAACAATATCAGCCCTTTCAGCGGACCTGAAAGAGAACTGGGTCTCAGCCTAAATAATAAATTTAATAATAAAAAAAAAAATTAAAAAATAATTAAAAAATAATAAAAAAATAAATTAAAAATAATAAATAATTCAATAAAAATAATAATAAAAAAATTAAATATATGCTAATTATATCAGCCCTTTCAGTGGACCTGAAAGAGAACTGGGTCTCAGCCTAAATAATAAATTTAATAATAAAAAAAATAATTAAAAAATAATTAAAAAATAATAAAAAAATAAATTAAAAATAATAAATAATTCAATAAAAATAATAATAAAAAAATTAAATATATGCTAACAATATCAGCCTTTTCAGCGGACCTGAAAGAGAACTGGGTCTCAGCCTAAATAATAAATTTAATAATAAAAAAAAAATTAAAAAATAATTAAAAAATAATAAAAAAATAAATTAAAAATAAATAATTCAATAAAAATAATAATAAAAAAATTAATATATGCTAATTATATCAGCCCTTTCGGCGGACCTGAAAGATAACTGGGTCTCAGCCTAAATAATAAATTTAATAATGCAAAAAATAATTAAAAAATAATTAAAAAATAATAAAAAAAATAAAAAATAATAAATAATTCAATAAAAAATAATAATAAAAAATAAAAATTAATAATAAAAATATAAATAAAAAATATTACATAATAAAAAAAAAATAATAATAAAAACATTTTTTCTTCAAAGACTCAGTTCTCCTTCAGGTCCGCACAATGCCCTCCTACACATACATGGTGGAGAATGCTGCACACTGATTGGTCGCTACTTCCCATAGAGTAACATGCCCATGTTTCTCTATGGGAAAAAACGACCAATCAGCGTCCAGGATTAGCGGCTATCTAAGTCAATGAGGCCTTTCACCGGACCTCAATGGAGACTCTTTGTAAATAGAGTTTCCATTCAAAGCCCAATCATTACTTGAATTACGCCCGCCCCCGCCATTTTGTGGTTTCAAATTTCACAGCCGAGTTTATAAGGCGCGAAATTTGAAATCACTGTTCATTTCTGCTACCTGCTACCTCGATCACGGACTGCCGGATTCGGAGGCCGCAAGAAGACTCGCTGCTGGATTTACCGAAGCAAGCTTCAAGAGGACCCCAACTACCCTACAGCTAAGATATCCTTTCCGAGCTAACAATCTTTCTTTAGATTCTTTGTCTTTTATTTTACCCTTTCTACACTCCCTATTTTTTCCGACTTCTACTATCTACACTACTTCTCTACCTTTTTTTCTTCTTTACCCTCTAATCCCGTCTATACTCCTATTGCCTATCCAGCCCCCCCATCTCCGCACAGCCCCCCCACGTCCACACAGCCCCCCCACCCCACACACCATAGACCCTCGCACGGGGTCCATGGAGCTGAGGCGCCGCACCCGCCTCGCTCCCCGCTACCCACACCTGTGCCTCCCCCCCAATTAACGATCCACACACCACCACCGCTCCCAGCCCCCCTCCATTATGTACGCACACCTCCCCCCTCCATTATGTCCGCACACTTCCCCCGCCATTATGTCCGCACACTTCCCCCGCCATTATGTCCGCACACTTCCCCCGCCATTATGTCCGCACACTTCCCCCGCCATTATGTCCGCACACTTCCCCCGCCATTATGTCCGCACACTTCCCCCGCCATTATGTCCGCACACTTCCCCCGCCATTATGTCCGCACACCCCTCCCGCCATTATGTCCGCACACCCCTCCCGCCATTATGTCCGCACACCCCCCCTTCCCGACGCCGTAGATCACTTACCAGCCGCCTCTGCTCCCCGACCCGCCGCACCTAAGCCCCTACCCCCTAAGTCCCGCCGCACCTAAAAGCCCCGCCGCACCTAAGCCCCTACCCCCTAAGCACCGCCGCACCTAAGCCCCTACCCCCTAAGTCCGCCGCACCCCTACACCCTAAGCCCCGACCCGCCGCACCTATGCCCCTACCCCCTAAGCCCCGCCGCACCTAAGCCCTACCCTCTAAGCCCCGCCGCACCTAAGCCCCGACCCGACGCACCTAAGCCCCTACCCCCTAAGACCCCGCCGCACCTAAGCCCCTACCGTCCGCCGCCAAAACCCCACCCGCCGCACCTAAGCCCCTACCCCCTAAGTTCGCCGCACCCCTACACCCTAAGCCCCGACCCGCCGCACCTATGCCCCTACCCCTAAGCCCCGCCGCACCTAAGCCCCCACCCGCCGCACCTAAGCCCCTACCCCCTAACTCCGCCGCACCCCTACACCCTAAGCCCCGACCCGCCGCACCTATGCCCCTACCCCCTAAGGGCTGATGATATTAGCATATATTTAATTTTTTTATTATTACTTTTATTGAATTATTTATTATTTTTAATTTTATTTTTGTATTATTTTTAAATTATTTTTTAATTATTTTTTTTATTATTAAATTTATTATTTAGGCTGAGACCCAGTTCTCTTTCAGGTCCGCTGAAAGGGCTGATATAATTAGCATATATATTTAATTTTTTTATTATTATTTTTATTGAATTATTTATTATTTTTAATTTATTTTTTTATTATTTGTTAATTATTTTTTAATTATTTTTTTTATTATTAAATGTATTATTTAGGCTGAGACCCAGTTCTCTTTCAGGTCCGCTGAAAGGGCTGATATAATTAGCATATATTTAATTTTTTTTATTATTATTTTTATTGAATTATTTATTTTTTTAATTTATTTTTTTATTATTTTTTAATTATTTTTAATTATTTTTTTTATTATTAATTATTATTTAGGCTGAGACCAGTTCTCTTTCAGGTCCGCTGAAAGGGCTGATATAATTAGCATATATTTATTTTTTTATTATTATTTTTATTGAATTATTTATTATTTTTAATTTATTTTTTTATTATTTTTTAATTATTTTTTTTATTATTAAATTTATTATTTAGGCTGAGACCCAGTTCTCTTTCAGGTCCGCTGAAAGGGCTGATATAATTAGCTATATTTAATTTTTTTTTAATATTTTTATTGAATTATTTATTATTTTTAATTTATTTTTTTTATTATTTTATTATTTTTTTTATTATTAATTTATTTGTTCCATTGAAATACATTAGCGGTGTGTCGGCGATTTTATGGCGCCCACCTGGTTCTATTTGTCGGCCTAAAATCGCGGACACACGCTAATGCATGTCTATGGGCAGTGAGCTCGAATTCTGATTGGTCGGCGTCAGCAGAGAGCGACCAATCAGAAATCGAGTGACTGCCATAGACATGCATTAGCGGTGTGTCCGGATTTTAGGGCCGACAAATAGAACCAGGTGGGCGGCCATAAAATCGCCGACACACGCTAATGTATTTCAATGGGAACAAATAAATTTAATAATAAAAAAAATAATTAAAAATAATTAAAAAATAATAAAAAAATAAATAAAAGTAATAAATAATTCAATAAAATAATAATAAAAAAATTAAATACATGCTATATTATATCAGCCTTTCAGCGGACCTGAAGAGAACTTGGTCTCAGCCTCAGGTTCACTTTAAATAAATAATAAATTTAATAATAAAAAAAATAATTAAAAAATAATTAAAAAATAATTAAAAAAAATTAAAAATAATAAATAATTCAATAAAAATAATAATAAAAAAAATAAATATATGCTAATAATATCAGCCCTTTTAGCGGACCTGAAGGAGAAACTGGGTCTCTGTCTCAGGCTCACTTTAAATAAATAATAAATTTATAATAATAAAAATAATAAAAATAATTAAAATAATAAAAAATAATAAAATAAAATAATAATAAATATATTAATATATAATTAATAATAAATTATAAATTAAAATATCAATGCTAATAATTAGTATTAAGCTAAAATATGGAATATGTATTAATTTAGTATTATTTAAATTATTATATTTATAATTAAAAATATACTAATAAATAATTAATAAAATGATTAATAAATAAATGTAAATGCTATATAAATTTATAATAAATTTATGCTATTCAATGCTAATAATTATGCTTAATTATAAAATACTATTAATGCTAATATTATATATACTTATGATATGTAATAATTATGTATTAATGTAATAATATAATGCATATTGCTATTAATATATATGTATAATTTAAATATAAATAATAAATGCTATTAATGCTAAATAATTATGCTATTAATGTAATAATAATGTATTAATGCTAATAATTTGCTATTAATGCTATTATTAATGCTATATGTAATATGCTATTAATGCTAATAATTATGCTATTAATGCTAATAATTATGCTATTAATGCTAATATTTATGCTATTAATGCTAATAATTATGCTATTAATGTAATAATTATGCTATTAATGCTATAAATTATGCTTTAATGGTAATAATAATGCTATTAATGCAATAATATTTATTAATGCTATTATATGCTTAATGTTATATTATGCTATTAATGCTAATAATTATGCTATTAATGGTAATAATAATGCTATTAATGCAAATAATATTGCTATTAATGCTATTATTACTGCTATTAATGTTAATAATTATGCTATTAATGCTAATAATTATGCTATTAATGGTAATAATAATGCTATTAATGCAAATAATATTGCTATTAATGCTAATATTAATGCTATTAATGGTAATTATTATGCTATTATTGCTAATAATTAGGCTATTAATGGTAATAAGAATGCTATTAATGCAAATAATATTGCTTATTAATGCTATTATTAATGCTATTAATATTAATAATTATGCTATTCATGCTAATAATTATGCTATTAATGGTAATAATAATGCTATTAATGCTAATATTTATACTATTAATGCTAATAATTATGTTATTAATGCTAATATTTATGCTATTAATGCTAATAATTATGCTATTAATGGTAATCATAATGGTATTAATGCAAATAATATTGCTATTAATGCTAATAATTATGCTATTATTGTTAATAATTATGCTATTAATGCTAATATATATGCTATTAATGGTAATAATAATGCTATTAATGCAAATAATATTGCTATTAATGGTATTAATGTTAATAATTATGCTATTAATGCTAATATTTATGCTATTAATGCTAATAATTATGCCATTAATGCTAATATTAATACTATTAATGCTAATAATTATGCTATTAATGCTAATATTTATGCTATTAATGCTAATAATTATGCTATTAATGGTAATCATAATGGTATTAATGCAAATAATATTGCTATTAATGCTATTAATGCTAATAATTATGCTATTAATGTTAATAATTATGCTATTAATGCTAATAATTATGCTATTAATGGTAATAATAATGCTATTAATGCAAATAATATTGATAATAATGCTATTATTACTGCTATTAATGTTAATAATTATGCTATTAATGCTATTAATTATGCTATTAATGGTAATAATAATGCTATTAATGCAAATAATATTGCTATTAATGCTATTACTGCTATTAATGCTAATAATTATGCTATTAATGCTAATAATTATGCTATTAATGGTAATAATAATGCTGTTAATGCTAATATTTATGCTATTAATAGTAATAATAATGCTATGAATTCAAATAATATTGCTATTAATGCTATTATTAATGCTATTAATGCTAATACTAATGCTATTAATGGTATTTATAATGCTATTACTCTATTCATACTGCTGTTAATAGTATTAATACTGCTATTAATGTTATTAATACTGTTATTAATGATCATAATACTGCTAATAATGCTATTAATACTGCTATTACTGTTAATAATAATGCTATTGCTAATATTATTGCTATTGATGATGCTATTGATGATGCTATTGATGATGTTATTGATGATGTTATTGATGATGTTATTGATGATGTTATGGATGATGGTATGGATGATGGTATGGATGATGGTATGGATGATGGTATTGATGATGGTATTGGTATTCATGCTATTGGTATTATGTATGCACATTCGATGTCCTTAAGTATTCAGTCACCTCTTACTATTATTGATATTAATGAGAAACATGTCTATATCTTTGTAATACGTCGTAGGGTACATTATAACGACATACAAAACATGATATTTAAATATGTTCATTGTCTATCTGGAACTTATTGTTTTCCTTAATAATTATTCTATACTTTTCAAGAATTGTTTTCTCCCAAAAAGCTTTTGTAAAAGCTCTTACGTACCTATACCTCTCCAAGCATAGTATTACCTTTGTATGTCCTAACATGACTTCAAAGGATACTAGCAAGGATGTTGGCGGGTACAAAGCCGCATGGATGCGTAAGACACGTGCTAAGGAAACTGAAGAAGAGCGACAATGTTGTTTGGATAAGTCTAAAGCTGAGTATAAGCAACGCATTGCAACGGAGTCGCTGGAACAAAAACAACTACGCTTGGGCAAAAAAGCTCAGAAGGAACGTCAACGCCGTCAAAAAAAAAAAGTAACACCACCAGTACATCACTCTGCTGATCACACAGTAACCTCATCAGTACAACAGTCTGCTGATCAAACTGCAAGCTCACCTGTACAATACTCTGCTGATCTAACTCAGTGTGCTGATCAGACAGTAACCTCATCAGTACTACAGTCTGCTGATCCAACTGTAAGCTCACCAGTACTACAGTTTGCTCTAGCTCTTTCTAGCAGTTCACCGGATGAAAGTAGCACAATTCCTCAAGTTTCATCACCGCGCAAAGCAACAGCAAAGCGTAAACATTGTGCTCAGGAGACGTCACGCACAAAACGTTTTCGCGTTGAACAAGAACAAACTCCTTTGGAGGCACAAATTGCTCAGGAATCTTCACAATCCAAACAGAGCCGCTTACGCAAAAGTGCTGGCTCACGTCGTACACACCGCAAAAAGACGTCTTCTACTGTTACACAAGTGGATCCTGACTCTTTTTCTGCTTTATTACTTCAACGTCTGATCTATGTCGGTTTGCAGAAACAACATCGTATTTACCTACCTACACCTCCCTCTTCATATCCACCTGGATTTACAGATAATGATTTTGGCATTGTGGAACATACCTGTGGCTCTATGATATTCATATGTAACCATTGTGAAGCTCGACATTTCATGGATGAGATGCCATCGGATAAACAGTATACTCTCTGTTGTCACAAGGGGAAGGTCAAGGTTCCGTTACCTCAGTATCCAGAGATGTTGGAATGTATTCTTAAAGGTCAGAGTCCATACAGTCGGAATATGATGGATAACATCAGAAGTATTAATAGTTCCTTTGGTTTTGCTTCTATGGGTGCAAGTATTGCTCCTCCACCTGGACATGGCCCTTATTGCTTCAGGATTCATGGCCAAATTTATCACCGTACTGGAACACTACATCCTGCTCCAGATCAAGCTCCAGCTTATGCCCAACTCTACATTTTAGATACTGCCACTGCTAATGACCAACGTTTACAGTGTGACGAAAATAAAAAATGTCATCCTAAATTGATGCGGCTCATTGCTAACTTATTAGATCGCATCAATCCTTTTGTTTCCGCATACAAAATGTTACGTTTTGTTGAACAAGAGGAACAGGAGAAGGCAATTGAAAATGGTACTGTCATGCCTAATATCATCATGGCTTTTAAACAGGATCGAGAACAAGACCCAAGACGTTATAATAAACCAATTGTTAATGAAGTTGCTGTGGTCTTTGAAAATGCCGATGGAGAGCCACCCTTCAATAGAGACATTTTAATTCATCTCAAACCTGACCCAAACAATCCTTTAGCCCCAAAAACACAGCAAGTCAGTATTCTCCACAGTAATTTAGATGCTTTACTGTATCCGTTATTTTTTCCGCATGGAGAACAAGGCTGGCATGAGGGACTGAAGCATCAAGGTGAAAATCCACGGAGAATTACACAATTGCAGTATTACTGTTATTTGCTATCTGTACGTCCTAAGTTCAATCCTATTCTAAATGGTGGAAAACTAACGCAACAGTATTTAGTGGATGCATATATAAAAATTGAGGCTAATCGCTTAAATTTTATACGTCAACATCAAAAAGATTTAAAAGTGGAGGACTATTGCGTACTACAGGAACATCTGCAAAGAAAATCTTTCGAAAAAGGAATTCCCATTGGCAAGACGGTCATTTTACCATCGTCGTTTGAAGGTAGTCCAAGAAATATGCAGCAACGTTATCAAGATGCCATGGCTATTGTTACAAAATTTGGACGCCCAGATCTTTTTATAACAATGACCTGTAATCCCAAATGGAGCGAGATTATCCACAATTTAGAACCATGGCAGAGGGTGGAACACAGACCGGATTTAGTCGCCCGTGTCTTCAAAATAAAATTAGAAGCCCTATTAAAAGATATAAACAGTGGATTATTTGGCAAGATTTGTGCAATGGTTCATGTAATCATGTAATAGAATTTCAAAAGCGGGGACTACCACATGCTCACATTTTGATTATTCTGGATAGCAATTCCAAATTAAGCACTGAGCTTGATGTCGATCGTACTGTTTGGGCAGAAATTCCTGATCCATCCGAGTATCCTGTGCTCCATCAAATTGTGATGCAACATATGATTCATGGACCCTGTGGACAATTCAACCCCAATTCTCCATGTATGGATATTGGAAAGTGTAAACAAGGATTCCCAAAAGATTTCCAACCAAAAACTCTAATAGCACACGATGCCTACCCAACTTATCAACGCAATGCAGGACCTTCATTTACACAACGTTCTCACATGGTTGATAATTCTTGGGTTGTTCCCTATAACCCTTTCCTACTATTAAAGTATAAGTGTCATATAAATGTGGAAATCTGTGCGTCCATTCAAAGTGTCAAGTATTTATTCAAATATGTTTACAAAGGGCATGATAAAGCCAATCTGGAAATTTCTCAAACAAACATACAACATGATGAACCTCACCAATTTATGGATTCAAGATACGTCAGTGCACCGGAGGCAGCTTGGAGAATTTTTGCCTATCCAATGCATAAACAATCACACAGCATTGTTCGCCTTGCCGTACATCTGCCACAGTCACAACCACTTTATTTTCATGAAGATGCTTCTGTAGAGAACATTGCTGCCATGACGCATAGAAAATCAACTCTTATGGCCTACTTTGAACTGAATCAGAATGACCCACATGCTCATGAATACTTCTACCGCCAAATTCCTGAGCACTATGTCTGGAAAGCTGGTGCATGGGAAATTAGGCAGAAACGTGGAACAACAGTCATTGGAAGAATGTATACGGTCAGTATGAAAGATGAAGAACGCTACTATTTACGGTTGTTGTTACTACATGTAAAAGGAGCAACAAGTTTTGAGCACATTAAGACTGTTAATGAAGTCGAGTACCCAACTTTTAAACAGGCAGCAATAGCCCTTGGATTACTTTTGGATGACAGTGTTTGGCGAAATACCTTACTGGATGGCTGTGTTCTAAACATGCCTGCACAGCTTCGGGATATGTTTGCTTACATATGTATCTTTGGTCCTCCTGCTCATCCATTGGAGTTGTGGCAAGAATTTAAAAAAGATTTTATTGAAGACTACTGCCGTGCATATCACCCTAACAATGAGGACTGTGAGGATTGTGAAGGCTATGCAATGACAGATGTTCAAAATGTGTTAAAATTTCATGGCAAAAGCTTTACAGATTTTAATCTACCACGCCCCAAAAGAAAACAACAACTACAACCACAATACAACAAAGAGGAGGAGTTTAGAAGAGCCCAAGAAATGAAAGAAACTTTAAATGAACAACAACTTTTGGCCTATAATGCCATAAATGAAGCATTACAGGATACAAGTCAGCAAGCTAAGTGCTTTTTCATTGATGGCCCAGGTGGCAGTGGGAAAACATATTTGTATGATTTGTTAATTCGTCAAATAAGAGGAGAAGGAGAAACTGTGTCACCTGCTGCCAGTACTGGGATTGCAGCCAACTTATTGGAAGGAGGAAGAACCATCCATTCACTTTACGGGATACCTATTCCAATCAATGAAACATCTGTTTCAAGAATCAAAAATGATACTGATGCTGCACACCATTTGAAGAATACTAAACTTTTCATTATTGATGAATGCACTATGCTATCTAAATACGCACTGCATGTCATTGACCAACTATTAAAGGATGTTATGACCAAAGATATCTCGAAGAAAAATAAAACACCCTTTGGAGGGAAAGTCATTGTTCTGGGAGGAGACTTTCGTCAGTGTCTTCCTATTATTCCTCATGGAACACGAACTGATATCGTAGAGAGCTGCATTAAATATTCCAGACAATGGCAGATTTTCACTCAATTGCCACTACTTGACAACATGCGCTCTGTTGATCCAGAATACAGCAATTGGATACTTCAGCTGGGAAATGGACAATTGACCAATTCTTATAACCTTGGAGATGATGTTATAGAAATCCCTGAAGATATGATTTTCACAGGCTCACTAATATTTGACATTTTTGGTGAAAACATTGTAATTGATGTCAATGACAATGAAAGCATTAATACAGCAGCATCACATGCCATTCTTTGCCCCAAAAATGATGATGTGGATCAGGTCAACTCTAAGATCATGGATTGCATTGCTGGAGAGTACACAGAATACATTAGTGATGATTCCATTGATCCGGACGAGACAGAGGACCCAGAGCAATACCCTGTTGAGTTTTTAAATTCACTTACACCCACGGGGATGCCATCTCATCGTCTGAAATTAAAAATTGGCACCATTGTAATGCTTTTGAGGAACTTCAACAGCCGAAAAGGTCTTTGTAATGGGACTCGCTTAATTGTCACCGGTTTGTTTGCCAACATGATTCAAGCAAAAGTCATTAGTGGGTCTGCTGGAGGAAATGTGGTTTTCATTCCCAGGATTGATTTGTGCCCATCAGAAACCGGCTTGCCTTTTAAGTTAAGACGTCGCCAATTTCCTCTGAAGCCAGCTTTTGCCATGACAATAAACAAATCCCAAGGACAAACACTTGAGAAAGTAGGGATTTTTTTGCCAGAACCTGTTTTTGGACATGGGCAATTGTATGTGGCTTTTTCAAGAGTGAGAAGACGATCTAATGTAAAAGTGAAAGTGGTGGACACTCCAATCCAAGGAAAATTGCTGCCTAACAGTGACAAAGTATTTACCAAAAATATTGTCTACAAGAATATTTTGCACTGAACTCTTCCCTATGACTATTCTTCCGTTTATTTATCTTTTGAAAAAAAAAAAAAAAAAAAAATTTACTGTTTCACATTTTATTCTTTTATATACTGATTTCTACTATATTTTTGTGAACACACATTTAAAATAATATGAGAGATGTGTATCATCCACATTTCTACAGTGGGTGATAGAAACCACTATTTCAAGCTCCAGCACTATATGTGCTGAGAGATTTCATTCTCATTCTTTACAGGGAGAGGTTTTTGTGAACAGCTAAGAGACGGGTGGGATGGCTGTTCACACACATCTCATTAGCAAGGTGTGTTACACATGTTTAGATAGATAGGGACAAAAATAAATTATTCATTAGATTCTATCATGCCATTTTTCTTAGATTTTTTTCACATTATTGAGGAATATACTAAATGATAATAATTGATCATGAAGGACTCACCGACAACATACTTGCTGTAATTTTCATGACTGCATGTATGCAATTTGTACTTCACTTGCGGTTTGTGCAGAGAACATAGTTGCGGCAGTGTCATCCACATCAACTACAGTCATCTGTGCTTACTTAGTGGATGCATGTTATGCACCTGCCAAAGCCACGTTCACTTCATTTACCGCAAGTTTTTTAGTTATTGCGTGGACATTGCTGCAAGTTTGTAGTTGGTAACTCCTTTTGTATCAATTTATAACATTTATTTATTTACCACATGATCCTCAAAAAATCTAAGACAAATCCAGCCATAAAACATATTTAAATAATATCAATTCGGAATTAGTTAGATTAGGACTCACCAGGCGTAAGGGCATCTTGACGCGATTGGTGGGCTGACACAAACTGGCTGATACACATATTACTATTATTAATTCATCAATTCTAATGATTGACGCATTAATAAGTATTGCTACTTTGTGTTCTAAGACCCTTACAACATAATTGTTCAATTTTCCTTATATGATATCAACAATACAAATATATATAGTTGCTGTAAAGATGTCATTGGAATAATTGGATTATTATTTAAAAATCTTTAAAAAAAAACAATAAACATATTCTAGACACCCGATGCATTTGTATCAGGCTAACAGCTATAACTACTATAATCAAATTAACGCACGTTCTAGAATCCCGATGCATTTGCATCGGGCTCACAGCTAGTATATATATATATATATATATATATATATATATATATATATATATATATAGTTCACTCACGTTGACTTAACAAGTTCTGTCAGTCACAGTATGTCAACTACATACATATTCTAGACTACCCGAGTCTTTAGAATCGGGCCACCATCTAGTTATGGTATAAAAAGCCTAAAACTAGGTCACTCATTTATAGCACATTACAAAGAGATTAACCCATCACCATAGGAGCACCATTACACCTGAAGTCTATAAACATGAACAAGTAAGTGACTACTTGGTACATATCAAATTTTGAAAGGAACTCATTGTGGTAAAAAAAAAAGCCGAAAACAAAGGTCAATAAATTGGATTGACAGGTCCCTACATCTAGAAGAAGTTAACAGGACCAGTCACGACATCCTCAAGGGGAGATCATACACAGCAGCACAAAAAGGTAATCTTTTTGGAAAATATAAATAACTAAACATAATACAACCATACGGAGGATTGTGTACTGAGTTATACACCTCTTCTATCCTAGATGAGCCAAATATCTCTATCTTAAACCAGAAACAAGCCATATACGACCAAACAAGAAGCAGTCTGAAGCAAGACCTTATCATACCATCTATGTATAACCATTAAGACACCCATACAAGATTATAGAAAAAGCCACTTCTGTTCTCCTAGAAAACTCAAGATTACCCCATATTACGTTTTCATTTTTTTGTAATTTTAATCATATGTTCTCAATTACAGTAAGTGGTTATTAAATAACAATCACTGTGATCAAATTAAAATAAAATAATTTTCATTAAGTTTTTATTAAAGCTTTATTAAAGCTTTTATATTAAGTTTTTTAACAAAAATATTTTTTTAATTTTTTTTTTTGTTTAATCAACACCAACCAATTATAAACCGGGTGGATATTATCTAAATCATCTATCTAGTTTTAATAAATATCCCAAAGGAGGGTTAACTGAACATTGCCTACGTGGTTTCTTGGGAGCCATAAAACAAAGTGTGGCGCGTAACTCACTACCTTTAACCCCATTACGACCAATGACGAGTTTAGCTGTCATGAAAAGATGTCAGTTCCCGCATCATGACAACTAAACTTGTCATGGCTTTGAACTGTCACTGCTTGGAAACAAACAGTGACAGTTCAATTCTGACGGCTACCCTTAGTAGTGGTCCCCACACTCAGAGCAATGTGATCGGTCAGTCAATTTGACTGACCGATCACATCATGATTGCGCAGGGAAGAGCGCACTTCTCTGTGCGATGCTGCTAATCAGCTGTTCCCTGTGATCTGAGCCCTTGCGGGGGGCTGATCAGCTGTTCCCCGGGCTCTGAGATACCATCTGAGCCTCTGTGGGGGGTTGATTAGCTGTTCCTAGGGCTCTGAGATACCATCTGAGCCCCTGCGGGGGACTGATCAGCTGTTCCCTGGGCTCTGAGCTGTGATCTGAGCCCCTGCGGAGGGCTGATCAGCTGTTCCCTGGGCTCTGAGCTGTGATCTGAGCCACTGCAGGGGGCTGATCAGCTGTTCCCCGGGCTCTGAGCTGTCATCTGAGCCCCTGCGGGGGACTGATCAGCTGTTCCCTGGGCTCTGAGCTGTGATCTGAGCCCCTGCGGAGGGCTGTCAGCTGTTCCCCGGGCTTTGAGCTGTGATCTGAGCCTCTGTGGGGGGCAGATCAGCTGTTCCCCAGGTTCTGAGCTGTGATCTGAGCCCCTGCGGGGGGCTGATCAGCTGTTCCCTGGGCTCTGAGCTGTCATCTGAGCCCCTGCAGGGGGCCAATCAGCTGTTCCCCGGGCTCTGAGCTGTCATCTGAGCCCCTGCGGGGGACTGATCAGCTGTTCCCTGGGCTCTGAGCTGTGATCTCAGCCCCTGCGGAGGGCTGTCAGCTGTTCCCCGGGCTTTGAGCTGTGATCTGAGCCTCTGTGGGGGGCTGATCAGCTGTTCCCCAGGTTCTGAGCTGTGATCTGAGCCCCTGCGGGGGACTGATCAGCTGTTCCCTGGGCTCTGAGCTGTGATCTGAGCCCCTGCGGGGGGCTGATCAGCTGTTCCCTGGGCTCTGAGCTGTCATCTGAGCCCCTGCAGGGGGCCAATCAGCTGTTCCCCGGGCTCTGAGCTGTCATCTGAGCCCCTGCGGGGGACTGATCAGCTGTTCCCTGGGCTCTGAGCTGTGATCTGAGCCCCTGCGGAGGGCTGTCAGCTGTTCCCCGGGCTTTGAGCTGTGATCTGAGCCTCTGTGGGGGGCAGATCAGCTGTTCCCCAGGTTCTGAGCTGTGATCTGAGCCCCTGCGGGGGGCTGATCAGCTGTTCCCTGGGCTCTGAGCTGTGATCTGAGCCCCTGCAGGGGGCCAATCAGCTGTTCCCCGGGCTCTGAGCTTTCATCTGAGCCCCTGCGGGGGCTGATCAGCTGTTCCCCGGGCTCTGAGCTGTCATCTGAGCCCCTGCGGGGGACTGATCAGCTGTTCCCTGGGCTCTGAGCTGTGATCTGAGCCCCTGCGGAGGGCTGTCAGCTGTTCCCCGGGCTTTGAGCTGTGATCTGAGCCTCTGTGGGGGGCTGATCAGCTGTTCCCCAGGCTCTGAGCTGTGATCTGAGCCGCTGCGGAGGGCTGATCAGCTGTTCCCCGGGCTCTGAGCTGTGATCTTAGCCCCTGCAGGACGCTGATCAGCTGTTCCCCAGGCTCTGAGCTGTAATATGAGCCCGAGCTCCGTAGCAACAGCTAAGCCAGCATTTAAGTGCTCGGGCTGATTACCCTGTAGATGCTCTGGTATACAATGATCACAGCATTTGGAAAGTTGTGAGGAGATGCCAGGAACCAATGGGAGCATCTCTTGCAGTCTGCATAACTGTAAAAGAGATGTGATTGGATAGTCAACATTACTATCCAATCACATCAAATGTATGGAACAGCAGCACAGCTCCATTTTTTTTCATTCATGTCAGGGAATCTGAGAGAGGAGCTGTGCTGCTATTAGAAGTGTGAAAGAAGACTCATATCACCCCATTATTTCTGTCCTTTTCCCCATTTTTGTATATATGTGTGGCACCACAGGGTTAACGTGGCACAGTAACATCACACGGGTTCCCTCCCCACAACACACTGACCTACACTAGCACCTCTGGGCCAGGAGGGGGAGCTAAACCAGCTCCCTTATATACTCCAGGTCAAGAGGAAGTAGTTAGTGAAGTCTAGAGGAGAGCTCTAAGGAGAGTCCAGTTCCCGGGAGAACTGAGAGAGGCTGTAGTGTAAAGGAGCTGCGACAGACTTCTCTACAGTCTGCTCATCGATTCCAGGCCTAGCAGGGTCTGAGGGAAGGAGAATTAAAGGACAGAGAAACACATCTGGGAGCTTGAGTGCCATCACCACTCGCCCTAGAGGAGCGCACAGAACGGACACCGGATCCGAGACTGTGACTGACACACACAGCACAGTAAATCCAGGAATAGTGGAGGTTCTAAATCGACACAGTACCAGAGCAAAGCTACACGTCGGGGTCAGCAGTACACAGAAGACTCAAGTTGCCTAGCCAAGGGGTACCAGAAAGGAGCGAGAGACAGTGCCAGCAGCTCAGCTAGAAGCAGCAGCAGGACCACACACACACAGCGCAGCCGGAGGAAGCTGAGGACCCGGACAGGGTGAGAGCAACCCGGCCCCAGTACAGACTCCGTGGACTATAACCTGCTACAACATTTGCAGTAAAGCTTTGGAAAACTACAGAAACATGAGTGTGTGATCCTTCAACCCGTCTCCACTAACCATCCCTTATTATCACATCCACCATAGCCTATAACAACCACTGCCCCGGCGAACCCGCCTCTACCTACGGAGAGCAGTTCCATCTAAGCTGCCTAACATCATCCCCGGAGGTTCTGCAGCAGCGGTGGTCCCAATACTGACCACACACCATGGGTGGCTTCACGACAAACTCTAATCCCCTGTAAATATTCCCCTTTTACTTGCCAGGACACAGTCCGGACCAGGACCTCCGAGACATCCCCCAGTAGCAACCCGGTCCGGTACCGAGTACCCTGTCCCAATGGGCTTGACAGCCTGGCGTCATGAACAGGATCTACCATGCCCGGTAAACTGGGCATTGTGTGCTGTGATTCACGTGAAAACTGTTTTTAAGCTGCACCATCAGAACTGTATTTTTGAGAATCCGCCATTTTACAGCTTGCGGGAGAGAGAGAGGGGCGGTACCCTGCAGTGGGGCGAATCCAGCCTCCTCCCTGGTGCTGACGACATCCAACGGGGAAGAAGATCCCTGGTGCACCGCGGAACCTCCAAGAGACATCCGGACGGAAGCGGAAGACAGGAGGGCGAACGTTAACTAAGGGGGCTCAAGATGTCACAGCCAGATGCGCCCGACGGCGGTGGAGCAGCCGGTGGAGCTGCAGCGCCGGATCAAGCGATAGCACCCGGCGGTGCAGCGGCGCAAGGAGCAGCACCTATCATGCTGCTCCTGATGCCGTATACTCCAGGGGCAATGTGGCTGCCTCAATACTCCGATGAGCCTAATACGCTTAATGACTTTCTGCAAAAAAAAGCCTCACAGCTCTTCAAATAGTACAATGCAGCGTCACATCCCTTCATAAAGTATAATGCAACCTCATATCCTTCCATATAATATAATGCAGCGTCGCATCCCTCCATATAGCATAAATTCTCCCCCCAAGCACACATTGCCCCTTGTATAACCCTCCCACACACAGACATTTCCCCTTGTATAACCCCCCACACACAGACATTGCCCCTTGTATAACCCCCACTGACCACTGAATGCCCCACACACATATTGCCCCTACACAGACATACTGCCCCCAGTACAATACATCCCCCCAAACACACATTGCCCTTGTATAACCCCCTGACCCCTGAATGCCCCACACACATATTGCCCCTACACACACAGATATACTGCCCCCAGTACAATCAAACCCCCCACACACACATTGCCCCTGAAACACACACAGATGCTGTTCTGCTGCTGCTCACCGCTCCTGCCGGCTTCTCTCGTACAGCAGCAGCTGAGGAAGAGACATGGCTGAAGTTTTTTTCATATCTCGTGCTATTTCCAAGCGCATCATGTGAAGCACACATCACTGATGCGCTTGGAAATAGCGCGAGATATGAAACTCCAGCCACGTCTCTGCCTCTCAGGTGCTGCTGTTTGAGAGAAGCCGTCGGCCAATAACCGTGCGGCTGGGCATGGCTGCTGCTGATTGGCCGACAACTCCCCTCATACATATGCACGCAGCTGAGGCAGAGTCCTCAGCTCAGAGCGGCATGTAGTTCAGGAGGTGAGGGGCGCAGTGGGCGGGGACACACAGAGGGTGGGGAAGCCAGCAGCTCGCCACGGACCGGCACAAAGACCCCGACGGCCCGGTCCGCGGACCGGTGGTTGGGGACCCCTGCTGTAGAGCATCTAGTAGCTGGACTAAAAGCAACATTTGAATTTACTGCTGATACCAAGGCTAAGATGAGGTTCTTTGCATGCCACCAGAAGCCAAAAGAGAGTGCCAGAGACTATGCCTTAAATCTGCAGGAAGCACTCAAAGCCCTTAAACTGGCAGAACCTGCTTTAGCCCCGGGAGCTGATAAAATGCTACTTGACCAATTCATAGAGAGCCTCCTATCCCCGTCCCACAGAGGACAGCTGAGTATGATACTTCTGCAGAACCCTAACATGACATTTGCTGAGTTGTAAGATAGAGCCATCCATCTGCAGCAGCTAGAAGAGCCCCGGGAATTAACATCTATACCGGACCCTGCAGCAGCACCTCAGCAACCGGCAGCGCCAGCGACATCTGCCATGTCAGCCACTGCTGCTGAAACTGGGGAACCAATCTCCAATGCGGCCCTCAATCAAAAGCTAGATGCCCTGACAGACACCATTATCTCTATGGCTAAAGTCATCAAGGAGCTGCGAGGATCTAAGCCTGCACCCAAGATCGAGTTGGCGACCAGCAGTGAGGATGTCCTGTAGATGAGGCCCAGAAGATTTCAAGCAACAAGAGGACGACCCAGCGATCGCTACCAACCGGATGGACAGCCCATTTGCCGCCGTTGCCAGAAACCAGGTCACCTTGCCCGAGAGTGTGCTTTAAACGACGATTCCCAGGGCAGGCGGGCCGCTTCTCAGGAATGAACACTACAGGTCCTTCAGCCTGGTTTGACAGATTTGTGAGAGGACAGCCGGTGATCCCTATCGTGTTGGATGGCATTCCCTTTAGTGCCTTGCTGGATACCGGGTCCCAGGTAACATCAATCCCACATGTTCTATATAAAAGGTACTGGGCTGATTCAGACATTACTAGTGCTCCCACTGACTTTACAATGGACATATGGGCTAGTAATGAACAATACCACAGGTTGGGTTCAGAGAAATGACCATTCAGATTGGGAAGGTAGAATTGCAGAACCAGGGTATTGTAATTGTAGATGTTAACCGGCGAGAACGTGAGCCAGTGATGCTGCTAGGAATGAATGTAATTGAAAAATGTTTTTCCAAAGTGATAAGTGTTTTGCAGCAAATCGCCGAGACTGCCGGAACCGGACAATAGAGGCTTCTGCACAAACAGATCAAAGCCCTGATGTTGAAGCAACAGGTAGAAATATCCAGAGGTGAGATAGGCAGTGTACGAGTAACTGATCCAATACCCATTGTGATACCTCCCAAAACTGAAATGTTGGTCTGGTGTAGAGCCACAATAAGCATTAAAGGGCGAGACTATCAAGCCCTGGTAGAACCCGTGTACTCAGACAGTAGACCCACTATACTCACAGCTAGAGGAGCGGTTGAGGTACACCGAGGAAGAGTGCCATTACGCCTATTAAACTGCGGAGAGGATGAGATCACATTACCAAAGTATGCTTACATGGCTAAATTGTACACGATTGATAACAATAACATCACAGCCGTCGAGCCCTTGATCCCGTCAGGCGGATGACAATGGCTCAGGAGAGAAGCTGGAGGATTGGTGCCAAAAGCTGCATGTAGGTACCAGTTCTACACCTCCCCATCACAAGCATGGAGTATACCGGGTAGTGAAAGAATATGAGCAAATATTCAGCAAATACCCGTTAGACTTTGGGCAGATCAAAGGGGTAGAGCACACTATACCCACAGGTAACCATCAGCCTATAATTGAGAGGTATAGACCATTACCACCCGCTCACTACCAAACCACCAAAGACATGCTCAAAGAAATGAAATCTGCAGGGGTAATAAGAGACAGTTGTAGCCCCTGGGCAGCACCTCTAGTGTTAGTTAAAAAAAAGGACAGGACCATGAGAATGTGTGTAGATTACCAGCAGATTAACCGACTCACACATAACGACGCATACCCATTACCTAGGATTGAGGAGTCATTAGCTGCATTAATATCTGCCAACTACTTTTCCACCCTTGATCTGACTAGCGGGTACTGGCAGGTTCCTGTGGCCGGGGCCAACAAGGAGAAGACAGCGTTTACTACGCCGATGGGCCTCTGTGAGTTCAAATGTATGCCGTTCGGACTCTGCAACGCACCCAGGACCTTCCAACGCCTGATGAAGAGCTGCCTAGGACATAAGAACTTTGCAACTGTCCTCAGGTACCTAGATGACGTCATAGTCTACTCCAAGACGTATGAGCAACATCTACAAGACCTGGCAGAAGTGTTCGAAGCCTTATCCGGATACGGCATGAAAATCAAGCCATCCAAATGCCACCTTCTCAAACCAAAGGTACAGTACCTGGGACACGTCGTGAGTTCAGAGGGAGTAGCACCGGATCCTGATAAAGTCACAGTGATAAGGGATTGGACAAGATCTACAAACGTGAAAGAAGTGAGGCAATTCCTGGGCCTGGTAGGCAATTATAGAAGATTTATCAGAGGATTCACAAAGCTAGCGGCTCCCCTGCAAGACATCCTGGTAGGACAGTCAAGAAAGTCTGCAACCCGTAATCCTCCTTTCCAGTGGAGTGAAGAGAAGGAAGACTCCTTCAACAAGCTGAAAAGTGCACTGACGGGAGAAGAGATTCTGGCATACCCTGATTACCGTCAACCGTTCATTCTATACACGGATGCCAGCA
This sequence comes from Allobates femoralis, assembly GCA_033576535.1. Classification (NCBI taxonomy): domain Eukaryota; kingdom Metazoa; phylum Chordata; class Amphibia; order Anura; family Aromobatidae; genus Allobates; species Allobates femoralis. Next base: position 421,413,752 of record JARQOC010000001.1, read on the forward strand.
ACGTGGGACTGGGAGCAGTATTGTCACAGAAGCAAGGAGGCAAAGAAAAGTTATTGCCTTTGCAAGCAGGAAGCTCCGGCCTACAGAAAGAAATCCAGAGAATTACAGCTCCCTCAAGTTAGAACTACTGGCAGTGGTTTGGGCTGTAACTGAACGTTTCAAGCACTACTTAGCAGCTGCAGAATTCACCATCTACACGGATAACAACCCGTTGACTCACCTGGATACAGCAAAATTAGGTGCTTTGGAGCAGCGATGGATAGCCCCGCTGTCCAACTACAACTTTGTCATCAAATACAGGGCAGGGCGCAAGAACGGGAACGCAGATGCCTTATCCCGGATGCCACACCTGAAAGACGTGGAAGAGGAACCGGTAGGGTTGGAAGAGATTGAACGACCGGCCTTTCATCGTTCAAAGGTAGAAGATTATCAACCCAGCATCTACCAAAGAGAACAAAAGGCAAATCTCAACCCGTTAGCACACCATGGATGGGCTGACACCCAAGATACTGATCCAGCTGTGAAGCTAGTGAAAGAACTGCTTACACAACCAGGTGCGTACCCTAATCAGAATGCCCCAGCTGAGACCCAACAGCTCTGGAAAGAAAGAGGCAAATTGTTCCTGTATCAAGGGAAGCTCTGCAGAAGGTTTACCAATCCCAAAACACATGAACTGGTCTGGCAGATAATCGTGCCCAAGCAAGACATCAGAATGGTCTTAGAAGCCTACCATGACGGTGCAGGTCATTTCAGATGGAAGAATTTGGAAGCAATCCTGAGAGAGAGATTCTATTGAGTTGACATGAGAAGGTGACTCACCGTGGCCAGCTGACTCCGGTTGATACAGGCGATGCTTCCTTCCTCCTTGTCACGGGTGGACCGCGCCTGCGGTAGTGGGGCCCGGTGTAGTGCAGATCAAAAGTGTTTGAAGACGTCTTGGTGGAACAGATTAAAGGGGTTTTAATTTATTCGTGATGCCACCTATGAGTAGATTCGGTAAGGGCTACCGACGCTGCGGAGCCCCCGGGGGATGGACAGCAGCAAGATGTTACGCTCCCCACAGGCTGAGCGGTGATCCCCGGAGGCTGGAGCTGCTCAAGATGTTGTGCGGCAGCTGCGGTTACCTTGTTGCGCGGACAGACAGTTCATAAGGAAGCACGGATACAGAAAGTCTCTATAACGGTTCTTTACTGTAACCAGTAAGCAGTACATGGCATACAGTGGTTGAGTAGTAGACCGGGTGGACTCAGCAGTGTTAGTGTTCCTCAGAGATCCGCAAGTGTTCCTCCATTCTACCTAACTTGGTTGCCAGCGTCGCCCAGGAATACCAGGTCGGGTACGGGGAGGCTGCTTCAATGCCCTATCCATGATGTACGTTCTGGATTCTTTGGGGAGCCTTGGATCCCTCAGTGGGTACACCACTGGTTAGACGACTGGAAACTGGCTGGTGGTGGGGTGCTCCTGTGAAGCTGCTCCTCCACTCTTCTGGTTCGCGTGGCAGAGGTGAACTGCTGCCAGCTTCGGTACCAGTGAACCGGCTGTGAGTTGTGGGCACGGGAGTCTTTTGGGAACCCGTGTAGAAATGCCCAATCCCGGTGGTTAAGGCCTCAGGTGCTGACACCCGACCGGTGACGGCCCAGGGGCCCGCACGGGGTGCGGAGCCCCCGCTCCTCTCCAAGCTCTAGTCTCAGACCCTTCTTCTCCGAGTTCTAGACTATTCTCTTTTTCTGTCTAGATTATTGTGTTCTACTACACTACCCTAACACTCCACCCCCCAAGACCTATGATTGGCCCTCTGTTCTAGGTGTTGCATGTTGGGTTGGATCTCAAAGTTAACCATTTCATTGCTGAGTCAGAGGATATTGCGGCTGCATTTATGGCTGCAATACCCTCCTGTGACGCACTCGTTGCGGGGCGCCACAAAGGTCAATTGAACTTTGGTGTAGAAGATGTGCTGCATGCAACCTCAGAAGGAAAGATCCACAGAAAGCTCCACTTTAGCCCATAGAAACCAAGCAACCACTCGAGCTAGTTGCGTTAGACCACATCAAGTTGTCACCAAGCCGGTCAGGCTATGTCTATGCCTTAACTATCGTGGATCATTACTCACGCTTCTTCGTGGTAGTACCCATCAAGGACCTAACAGCGAAGACGGCAGCAAAAGCACTCCAGATGCATTTCTGTAGACTGCATGGTTACCCAGAACAAGTCCTTGCAGACCAAGGTCCAACTTTTGAATCAGAGATTTTCAAAGAATTCTATAATATGTACGGTTGTAAGAAAATCCGCACAACAACTTACCATCCCCGAACAAATGGCTTATGCGAGAAGATGAACCATATTGTAATAGACCTGTTGAAGACATTACCAGAGTCAGAAAGAAATCAGTGGCCAGATAAATTACCCAATTTGGTTGACTTATACAACTATGTTCCAGTGAGTTCTACAAACTGCACTCCAGCCTACCTTATACGTGCAAGACCCGGTAAGCTACCAATTGATTTAAAAATGGGAATCGTAAAGCCAGATACAGAAGTAGAAGAATCAGATTGGGATACCGAGACCAGCTCAAACCTGTCCTGACACCCTGAAGACACCTGAAGTAACAGAACCCGTACAGGTCCAACCTATCCAAGAGAAAGAGAAAGAAGATGAAGTGTTCCATACAGTACTAGGAGATTTCCCCAAAACATGGCCAAATTACTACGGAGCCGTTGTAGTACCAATGATTGCATTCCCTTCAATGGTGGAACCAACACCAGAACCCGTGCTACCAGAAGCAGACCCAAGACTTGAAGAACTGGAAGTAGAACCTGTAGAGGAAGAACAAATTCCTGGTCCCAGTGAACTTGCCAGGCCTGCAGTCAGACCCCCATCTGCCACAGTACCAAGCACTACAAGTAGGTACATGCCCACTAGCACCAATAGCCCACATGCAAGTAGTATACCCATTTTACGCAGGTCAGAGCGTAGTACCCAAGGTCAGTTTCCGGCTAGGTACAAAGATTAAATGGGCAATGTAAATATGTTTGTTTAAATGTAAATTGAACCCGGTAGACCCTGTCCAAGAGGGTGGAGGAACTGGATTGACCCCCATGTCCATTAAGTTAGGGAAAGCAAGTGCCTGGGGGTGGTGTAGCGAATCCAGGCCTCCTAAGCAGAAACGCCCGTGGACAAATGTACATAGTTATTGCAACGTTAAAAAGCCCAGTACCTACAGAGACTATCCTGTATGAACTTTGAACTTTTCTTATTTACTTATGGACCATATATACCACGGACTGGTTGTGGTAAGAACTCTCTTGTATATATTTATGAGCCCGGAGGCAATAGACTAAACCCCCGGAAAGACTGCTTTTTGACTTTTTGGACTCTCTTCAAATTTTAGTGATTTTTGTACTTTTTACTTTTAAGTCTCTGTAAATATTAATTGTATTAACTGTTTGTTTACTTGTTTTTCCACAGTCCCGGAGTACTGTCTTTAACTAAGGGGAATGTGCCACCCCAGGGGTTAACGTGCCACAGTAACATCACACGGGTTCCCTCCCCACAACACACTGACCTACACTAGCACCTCTGGGCCAGGAGGGGTAGCTAAACCAGCTCCCTTATATACTCCAGGTCAAGAGGAAGTAGTTAGTGAAGTCTAGAGGAGATCTCTAGAGAGGAGTCCAGTTCCTGGGAGAACTGAGAGAGGCTGTAGTGTAAAGGAGCTGCGACAGGCTTCTGTACAGTCTGCTCATCGATTTCAGGCCTAGCAGGGTCTGAAGGAAGGAGAATTAAAGGACAGAGAAACACGTATGGGAGCTTGAGTGCCATCACCACTCGCCCCAGAGGAGCGCACAGAACAGACACCGGATCCGAGACTGTGACAGACACACACAGCACAGTAAATCCAGGAATAGTGGAGGTTCTAAATCGACACAGTACCAGAGCAAAGCAACACGGCGGGGTCAGCAGTACACAGAAGACACAAGTTGCCTAGCCAAGGGGTACCAGAAAGGAGCAAGAGACAGTGCCATCAGCTTAGCTAGAAGCAGCAGCAGGGCCACACACACACAGCGCAGCCGGAGGAAGCTGAGGACCCGGAGAGGGTGGGAGCAACCCGGCCCCAGTACAAACTCCGTGCACTATAACCTGCTACAACATCTGCAGTAAAGCTTTGGAAAACTACAGAAACATGAGTGTGATATCCTTTAACCCGTCTCCACTAACCATCCCTTATTATCACATCCACCATAGACTATAACAACCACTGCCCCGGGGAACCCGCCTCTACCTACGGAGAGCAGTTCCATCTAAGCTGCCTAACATCATCCCGGAGGTTCTGCAGCAGTGGTGGTCCCAATACTGACCACACACCGTGGGTGGCGTCACGACAAACTCTAATCCCCTGTAAATATTCCCCTTTTACTTGCCAGGGTCCGGGACACGGTCAAGACCAGGACCTCCGTGACATCCCCCAGTAGCAACCCTGTCCGGTACCGAGTACCCCGTCCCAGTGGGCTCGACATATATATATATATATCAAACAATCTCAGAGGAAGAAAGATGTCAGGACCCGTAGAAGCGGCCGCTTAGTCGCGAAACGGTTACCGTCGTCCTCGCTCCCGCACCTCCCTCCCCCGCTACTTGAATTCCGAAATGTTTATTTGGAATTTGAAATAAACCAGAAGATCACAAATGGGGAGTTGCCACTGTCTTGTTTCTATTGAATATATATATATATATATATATACATATATATATATATATATATATATATATATATATATACTGTATATATACACACACACACACACACACACTCTTTTTCATTTTCTTTTCTTGTACGTTCGTTTGCTCATCCATTGTCATTAGAAAGTTTAGTTAGGTGTAGGGTGTTAGGGGGGCAATTAGTTTAGAAATCGCTAGCTGGGGCTAGCGTTAGGGTACAGAGATCACCAAATAGGGCTGGGCCCTCTAGGGGGCGTCAGTCACTTGTGGAGCATATTTTTGGTGCGGACAGCCCGCCTTGTTTAACAGCTGGGTGTCATTAATAGGCTGTGCTCTGATACTATGTTTCACTTTGCCTGGAGTGGCTGCCGCCCTGGGGTGACCTCGTGTCCAGTAATACCACCAGTTTCCTCCTTGTGGCATGGATGGACGCAGATGCAACAATTGCCCCCACGTCAGGGTTGTAGGAGATTGAGCATCGGTGTTGGGAGACATGGGTTATCCCCTCAGAGTGGCAAACAGCTTACTGCTAAATGCAATGGATATTTGTAAGTGGCCAAATTTTTTATTTTTTTTTTCTCTAGCGTCAGGGTACAGGAATTAGCATTTGTATAGGTTTAGGGGCTTTGTTTTATGAAAAATAAATTAAAAAAGGTATTATATCTTTTATATAATTGCCGTAGCGACTTCCGTCGCACACGGCACCACTTCCGTGGCTTTGTTCGTGGACGCGCGGCGCCATTTCCGCGGCTTTGTTCTTGGGCGCTCAGCGCCCACGCGACTCACTAGCAATGGCCGCGAAGCCTTCAGCGCGCCGACCAATCAGAATAGCGGTGGGCGCTATGCCGCCATATTTGAAATACACTGACTACAGTGTATTTGAAGTATGGCGCCGAAGAGCGCGGCGCTCTTCTAATTGGTCGCCGCCTTCAGCGCTCCGACCAATCAGTATAGCGGCGGCCGCTATGCCGCCATATTTGAAATACACTGAGTACAGTGTATTTGAAGCATGCCGCTATACAGCACGCCGGTATTCTGATTGGTCGGCGCGCTGAACCAATCAGAAGAGCGCCACGCTCTATGGCGCCATACTTCAAATACACTGTAGTCAGTGTATTTCAAATATGGCGGCATTGCGGCCGCCGCTATTACGATTGGTCGGCGCCTTGAGCCAGCGGCCAATCAGAAGATCGCCTCGCGCCTGCCGCCATTTTAAGAATTCAAATTTCGCGGCCGCCATTTTACACCGCGAAATTTGAATTTTTTCCTCACACATCATTCCTGCTTTGCTCATCCTTTGTGAGGGACATCGGGAAGCAAGGTCCGGATCGTTTTCAGTACAATATAAGCTAATATATCTATTTTGGTATTAAAATGTAACTTCTGAGTTTAGATTAATAAGGCCAGTTAACTCATTAACCCCTTCTATAACAAATTTCTATTCATAACAATTGGACAGTCTTTCATTGTATTAACACTATGATATTAACCCCTTCTATTTCATTTTCCATTACATTCATATCTAACAATGGGTAGTACTAATGGCATTTGGACAATAACCCCTTATATGCCTTTTTGTACTATTTTTCTCTTTCACACTGTGTAGTAAGAATGGCAGTGGTACATTAACCCCTTACATACCATTTTCCATATTATTCCAACTTTGGAGTGTGTTGTGGTACTCCCAATAGTAATTTAACCCCTTACATACCATTTTCCATCTAACTCCTACTTAGGAGTGTGTAGTAGTATTGCCAGGGGTACATTAACACCTTCTATCCAATCTACTATATAATTGTCGTAGTGACTTCCCTCGCACACGCCGCTACTTCCGTGGCTTTGTTTGTGGGCACGCAGCGCCCACGCGACTCACTCGCAATGCCCGCGAAGCGGGCGTTACGAGTCGTTACAGCAGCCCGAGCAATGCCCGCGAAGCGGCCATTGCTCGGCCCTTCGCAATGCCCGCGCAGCGTCCATTGCGCCCGCCAGCAATGCCCGCGGAGCGGCCATTGCTCGGCCCTGAACCCCGCCAGAAGCCCCACGTACACCCCGCCGACCAATGCCCGCGCAGCGCCCATTGCTCGCCCCTCAACCCCGCCAGGAGCCCCAAGGTAGCTGCCCGAACACCGAAGGTCTTCCCCCAGCTACAGACATCGGCACAGACCAAGTGCCGGACCCACTTACCAAGCAGCGCCGGCGTCCGGACCCAGCACTAGCAAGCAGTGCCGAGCGGCGATGTCCGGACCCACCACTACATAGCTGACCAAAGACCTTCGCTCTTCCCCCAGTTACAGACTTTGCCGCTCCAACCGCCCACACACTTCAGCACTCCAAGCGCCGAACGTGGTGGCCGGACACACGCCCAGATACCTGGCCACGGAGCTCAGCGGTCTCCCCACTGAGCTCCATGCCGTACCCAGTCGGCGCTCAGCTCCAGAGCACCGTACCGCTATGGGCACTCTCATTGGTCGCCGCCAGCTGCGCCGACCAATGAGATAACAGCGAGCCGGAGCTACACACTTCACTACTCCGACCGACAAGAGCCCAGCGCTGTGGCCGAAAACAGAACCACGTACCTCGGCATAGAACTCTGCCGTCTCCCCGCTGAGCTCCATAGCGCTTTTGCCACTCTCTTTGGTCGCCGCCAGATCGCCGACCAATCAGAGTCACAGCGCTATCTTTTTGAAATTACGGCCGCCCAATCAAAAGACCGGGGCGGCGCATCCTACCCAGAACTTAAAATATCCTTTTTCAATATGCCGCCAAGTTGCACGGCCGGATGTGAGGCCCAAAGCTCATTGGTCGTGCCGCGACCAATAAGCACAGCGCCTCACATCCAGCGCCACTTTTGAAATACAATGTCCTGCATGTTTTCTACTATGTCAAACGCTGGCCAGAGAGAAGCGCCGCTGATGCACGCTATGGTAGCCGGACACAGCCACGCTCCTCTCCGCTCTGTTAACCGCAGCCAGCGACGCTGTTCTTTGCTCCGGAGCCCCCAACGAGCACAATTGATTTCCGCTATGGTGAGCTGAGTCAACACCGCTCATCTCCGATATGCTGGCCCCACCGAGTGCCGCTAATCTCCGCTACGCTGCCGCAACCCTGCGCCGATGATCTCCGCTACGCTCACTCCTCCCCTCCTCTAAAGACGACCCCAATCTGAATACAGGCGCCATTTTTTACACACTATGAAGTCTAACTCTAACACATTCAACATGCTGCTGTTCCTGTGCGTCGAGTTGCTTCTCTAATTGGTCGCTGCAAAATGCCAGTGGCCAATCAGAAGATCCCCTTGCGCCTGCCGCCATTTTATGAATTCAAATTTCGCCCCCGCCATTTTACACCGCAAATTTTGAAAATTTCCCTCACACATCATTCCTGCTTTCCTTATCCTTTGTGAGGGACGTCGGGAAGCAAGGTCCGGATTGTTTTCAGTACAATATAACCTAAGATCTCTTTTTTGGAATTAAAATTTAACTTCAGAGTTTAGATTACCAAGGCCAGTTAACTCATTAACCCCTTCTATAACATATTTCAAATCATAACGATTGGACAGTCTTTCATTGTATTAACACTATGACATTAACCCCTTCTATTTCATTTTCCATTACATTCATATGTAACAATGGGTAGTACTAATGGCATTTGGACATTAACCCCTTATATGCCTTTTTTTACTATTTTTCTCTTTCGTACTGTGTAGTAAGAATAGCAGTGCTACATTAACCCCTTACATACCATTTGCCATATAATTCCAACTTTGGAGTGTGTTGTAGTAATCCCAATGGTAATTTAACCCCTTACATACCATTTTCCATCTAACTCCTACTTAGGAGTGTGTAGTAGTATTGCCAGGGGTACATTAACACCTTCTATCCAATTAGGGATACACTGCCAAATTATTACTGTGTAGTTCTAATGTCTTTAACACATTAACCCATTTAACACCTCTTTGCATGTTAGTCTAACTTCCCAGTGGGTTATAGTTGTGGCACAGGGACATTAAGTCATTCTATACCTGTTATATATTGCTACAGTGACATTTTTACCTATATATGCTACTTAGATCCATATCTCTTGCCTTCAAGTCTCATTTTATGTCATTGGAACACACAGTCATTTCTATTTACACCTACTTACACTACCTATACGTAACTGCTTCATTGTCAATACCAATAAGTGTGTACTTTGATTTTACTCTTTCGCCAACAATCACACTATTACTTTATTGCTATTGCCTATCTATACACACTCACTATTGATTGCTTCCTTAACTAACTTACTGTAGCTCATATTGCATCTTTTGCACTGCCTAATGACCAACATGAGGTCACAGGCACAAAACAAGGCTGATGTGGGCAAGGATGCTGCACGTATGCGCAAGAAGCGTGCTGAGGAGAGTGCCGAAGATAGGCGCCTTCGGTTGGATCATGCAAAGGCTGCTTTTAAGAGACGCATTTCAAAAGAGTCTTCGGAAGAAAGAAGCAACCGATTGGCCAAAAAGGCGATGGCTGCGCGTGAAAGACACAAACAACAAAAGGTCATGCCCTTAGGAGAACCGTCTGCCCATCATACTGCTTCCATCTCTTCTTCTACTCAAATAACCCCTACTGAACTGCCTTTACCACCTCGCAAGGTCACATGTAAGCGCAAACACTGTGCTGAAGACACGCCATACACCAAACGTTGTGATATTATGAAGCGTAAAACTGCTTTACAGACACGTAGACGCAATCAGTCTCCGAAGTCTAAACAAGTCCGCTTGATCCATCTTGCTAAATATCGTCATCAACTACGCAAACAGACAGCTTCCACTTCAACATTTCAAGAGCCGGCGTTGAATCTACCTTCCACTTCTTCATTTATTGAAAGTGTCGACAGTTCGTCCATTCAACGCCTGATCTATGTAGGCTTACAGAAAAAACGTCAGGTTTTCTTACCTTCAACTCTTCTTCTAAATCCTATGGGCTTTACGGATGATGATACTGCTATTTGAGAACATAGCTGTGGTCCCATGAAGTTCGTATGTGAACATTGTCAAGCTCTACATTTTTCGGCCGAACGCCCAGCTGATCAACATTTCACTCTCTGTTGTCACAAGGGAAAAGTCAAGGTACCCTTACCTCAATACCTTGAGGTCTTCCAACGTTTGCTCAAAGGACAGAGTGAATATAGCAAAAATCTCATGGAGAACATCCGGAGCATTAATAGTTCTTTTGCTTTTGCCTCCATGGGTGCCAATGTTTCTCCACCACCTGGACACGGCCCTTACTGTTTCCGTATTCATGGGCAAATTTATTATCGCACTTGAACACTCCATCCCGCTCAAGATCAAGTTCCAGCGTATGCACAACTGTACATTTTGGATACTGTAAGCGCTATTGAACAACGGCTACAGTCTCCCGAAAATTTAAAATGTCATCCTACGTTGATGAGTATCATTGCTCTTCAATTGGATAATATTAATCCCTTTGTTTCAGCCTACAAAATGCTACGTGACGTTGAATTAGAGGAACAACAGAAGGCAGTAGAAAATGGCACCGTCATGCCAAATATAACCATGGCCATTAAACAAGATAGACATCAAGACCCAAGACGGTATAACAATCCTACTGTGAATGAAGTCGCTGTGGTTTCTGAAAATGACAATGGAGAGCCACCATTCAATAGAGACATTTTAATTCATTTGAAACCTGACCCAAATAACCCCTTGGCCCCTAAAACACAGCAAGTCAGTATTCTACATAGCAATTTAGATGCATTACTCTATCCCTTATTTTTTCCTCATGGAGAACAAGGCTGGCATGCGGGACTCAAGCATCAAGGCCAAAGTCCACGCAGGGTTACACAACTGCAATATTACTGCTATTTGCTGTCTGTACGTAATCAGTTCAATCCTGTCCTAAATGGTGGCAAACTAACACAGCAGTACTTAGTTGATGCGTATGTGAAGATCGAGGCTAATCGCCTAAATTTTATTCGTCAGCACCAAAAGGATTTAAAAGTGGAGGATTACTGTGTACTCCAAGAACATCTACAGAAAAAATCTATAGAAAAAGGTATCCCCATTGGCAAGACGGTCATTTTACCATCTTCCTTTGAAGGCAGTCCAAGAAACATGCAGCAACGATATCAAGATGCCATGGCTATTGTAACTAAATTTGGACGACCGGATCTTTTTGTAACCATGACCTGTAATCCAAAATGGAGTGAGATTATAAACAATTTAGAACCATGGCAGCGTGTGGAACATAGACCTGATTTAGTGGCCCGTGTCTTCAGAATTAAACTTGAAGCCCTATTAAAAGACATTAACAGCGGATTATTTGGCAAAGTTTGTGCAATGGTTCATGTCATTGAATTTCAAAAGCGTGGCCTAGCACACGTTCACATTTTGATTATTCTACATACCAATTCCAAATTAAGAACTGAGGTTGAAGTAGACAATACAGTGTGGGCTGAAATTCCCGATCCTGCGTACTACCCTCTGCTCCATCAAATTGTGATGCAACACATGATTCATGGGCCCTGTGGACAACACAACCCCAATTCGCCCTGTATGGATCTTGGAAAGTGTAAAAAAGCTTTTCCAAAAAAATTCTAGCCGAAAACAGTCATAACCAAGGATGCCTATCCTACTTATCAAAGAAATTTAGAACCATCCTTTCCACACCATTCCAAGATGATTGATAATTCTTGGGTTGTTCCCTATAACCCTTTCCTACTATTAAAATACAAATGTCATATTAATGTGGAAGTATGTGCTTCCATTCAAAGTGTCAAATACCTATTCAAATATGTCTACAAAGGACATGATAAAGCCAATCTGGAAATTTGTCAAACCAACATCCAACATGATGAAACACACCAATTCATGGATTCAAGGTATGTAAGTGCACCGGAGGCAGCTTGGCGAATCTTTGCTTACCCAATGCATAGACAATCTCACAGCATTATTCGCCTTGCGGTACATCTCCCACATTCTCAACCACTATATTTTCATGAGAATGACTCTGTTGACAACATCAGTTACATAATGCACAGAAAATCCACTCTTATGGCCTACTTTGAGCTCAATGAGAATGACCCACATGCTCATGATTACTTATACCGCCAAATTCCTGAGCACTATGCTTGGAAAGAAGGTGCATGGGAAATTAGAAAGCGAGGAGGTGCTTCAGTGATTGGAAGAATGTATACTGTCAGTATGAAAGAACAAGAATGGTACTATTTAAGGTTGTTGTTACTGCATGTCAAAGGAGCAACAAGTTTTAACAACATTAAAACTGTTAATGAAGTCACATACCCAACTTTTAAAGAGGCGGCATTAGCCCTTGGATTGATATTCGATGATAGTGTTTGGAAAAATACTTTATTGGATGCCTGTGTTCTAAACATGCCTGCACAGCTTCGTGATATGTTTGCATATATATGTATTTTTGGTCCTCCCGCTCATCCGTTGGAGTTGTGGCAAGAATTTAAACAAGACTTCATACAAGACTACTGCCATGCATACCACTCCAACACTGAGGAGTGTGAGAATTGTGAAGGATATGCAATGACAGATGTCCAAAATGTTTTAAAATTTCATGAAAAAAGTTTTACTGATTTTAATCTACCATGCCCCAAAAGAAAACCACAAATCCGCCCACAATACAACAAGGATGACGAGTTAAGAAGAGCTCGGGAAATGAAAGCTACTTTAAATGACCAACAACTTTTAGCCTATAATGCTATACATCAAGCTTTAGAAGATAGAAGTCTACAACCTAAGTGCTTTTTATCGACGGTCCAGGTGGCAGTGGGAAAACAAACCTCTATGATTTATTAATTCATGAACTAAGAGGAGAAGGAGAAATTGTCTCACCTGCAGCCAGTACAGGGATTGCAGCTAACTTACTGCAAGGAGGAAGAACCATTCATTCGCTTTACGGAATACCAATTCCAATCAATGAAACATCCGTTTCCAGAATTAAAAATGATACTGATGCTGCACAACATTTGAAAAGTACAAAACTTTTCATTATTGACGAGTCAACTATGTTATCAAAATATGCATTGCATGTCATAGATCAACTTTTACGGGATCTCATGACAACAGATATCTCTAAGAAAAATAAAACACACTTTTGGAGGTAAAGTCATTGTTCTAGGAGGAGACTTTCGACAGTGTCTCCCTATCATCCCTCATAGTACAAGAACAGACATTGTAGAGAGTTGCATGAAATACTCACGACAATGTCAGCTTTTCACTCAATTGCAGCTCATCAACAACATGCGCTCTATTGATCCCGTTTATAGCAGTTGGTTACTTCAACTGGGAAATGGTGATTTGTCTAATGATTTCAACCTTGGAGATGATATCATTGAAATCCCGCAAGACATGATCTGCACTGGCTCACTTATATTTGATATATTTGGTGAAAACATTTTAATTGATGTAAATAACAACGAAAGCATTCAAATTGCTGCATCACATGCCATTCTTTGCCCTAAAAATGACGATGTGGATTTGGTCAACTCTGAGGTCATGGATTGCATTGCTGGTGAATACACTGAATACATTAGTGATGATTCCATTGATCCTGATGAGACTGAAGATCCAGACCAATATCCAGTGGAATTTTTAAATTCACTCACACCAACGGGAATGCCTTCTCATCGCCTCAATTTTATAAATCGGCACCATTGTCATTTTGCGAAACTTCAACAGCAGAAAAGGTCTTTGCAATGGGACTCGCTTGATTGTCACCGCTTTGTTTGACAATATGATTCAAGCAAAAGTCATTACTGGGTCTGCCGAAGGAAATGTGGTGTTCATTCCAAGGATTGATTTGTCTCCATCAGAGACTGACTTACCTTTTAAGTTAAGACGTCGACAATATCCCGTGAAGCCTGCTTTTGCCATGACCGTCAACAAATCCCAAGGCCAAACACTGGAGAAAGTAGGGATTTATTTGCCAGAACCGGTTTTTGGACATGGACAATTATATGTGGCTTTTTCACGAGTCAAAAGACGATGCGATGTAAAGGTCAAAGTACTGGATACACCCATTCAAGGCAAATTGCTGCCTAATTCTGAAAAAGTCTTTACCAAAAATATTGTCTACAGGAATATTTTAGATTGAACTTTTGACTTTTACTATACTTATTTTCTTTTTTTATACAAAAAAAAAAAAAAAAATTAGCTTAGTCTTTTAGAAATTTCTTCTTTTACTTACATTCTTCATACTATATTCTTATGAACACACTTTTCTAAGAACATCAGAGATGTGTATCAACCAAATTTCTGCACTGGATGATAGAAACCACTGTTTTAAACTCCAGCACTATAGGTGCTGAGAAATTTGTTTCTCTTTTTGCATAGGGAGAGGTTTTTGTGAACAGCTAAGAGACGGGTGGGATGGCTGTTCACACACATCTCATTTGCAAGGTGTGTTCTGCACATTTAGATAGATAGGGACATACATAAATTCAAAATTACATTTTACTGCGGCTTTTTTCTCATATTTTTGTACATTTTTGAGGAATATACTAAATTTTAACAGTTGATCACTAAGGACTAACCTACAACATACTTGCTGTAATTTCCATTATTGCATGTATGCAATTTGTAGTGTACTTGCGGTGTGTGCAGACAACGTAGTTGCGGCAGTGTCAGCCACATCAACTGCAGTCACCTGTGGTTAGTTAGTGGCTGTATTTGCTGCACCTGCCGAAGCCACGTTCGCTCCATTTACAGCAGGTTAACTGCAAGTTTTTAGTCATTGCACGGAAATTGCTGCAAGTCTGTCATCGGTAACTCCTTCAGTATCAAATTTGAAAATTGGATTATTTAAATCTACATCCTCTAAAAATATAAGAAAAAAGCAGCCGTAAAAAAATATCAATTCGGATTTAGTTAGAGTAGGGACCCACCAGACGTAAGGGCATCTTGCCGCGATTGGTGGGCTGACACAAATTGGCCAATACGCAGAATACTAATATTGATTTCTCAAAGAAACCGGTTGAGAAATTAACACGTATTGCTACTTTGTGTTCCAAGACCCTTACAACATAATAGTTCAATTTTCCACAAATGATATCCACCATACAAACATATGTAGTTAATGGAAAGATATCATGGAAGAATTGGATTATTATTTTAAACTCTTAATAAATAAACTATACACAGATTCTAGAATCCCGATGCAATCGCATCGGGCTCACAGCTAGTATATATATATATATATATATACACTAGATGGTGGCCCGATTCTAACGCATTGGGTATTCTAGAATATGTATGTAGTTGGCATACTGTGACTGATAGAACTTGTTCAGTCAACGTGAGTGAACTACATATATATATATATATATATATTGTGAGGCACCGCCGGCATGATCCGCATGGCCGGGGTACATCACATGTAGGATCAGAGGATGATCCTGTGCACACTGGCCGGTTTTCCTGTGATGATAATACTGTGTGAACCAACCTGAACACAATGAGTTCATGAGCCTAATGAGCGGCAGTGAGAGTGAGAGGAGTCCATGAGGAATAGGATGTGATGAGTGAGTGCTGACAACCCGGAACACAGGGGGGTTAACCTGAGCTGTGTGGAAGCTGATGATTAGCAGCTGAGGGGGTGTGTCCATGTGGGAGTGGCTGGCACGATAAGAGCTGGCCACCTGAGTGATTGTGAGATTCATTCATTCTGGAGGCTGAGATTGATCCTGGAAGCTGAGAGTGATTGAGATGGAAGCTGAGACCAGCCTGAGTGCAGAGCAGTCCAAGGCTCTGTGTGCATGACATGATGGGAGCATGCTAGCTCCATGCCGGTGCCGAGGTCCGTGGTCGTGTCCGCACCTAGAGGGGGAAGCCATGGTTGACCCGTGGACGCTAGACCGGGCGTGGGGTGAAACACGCCCGGGAAAGGAGCCTGTGGGGATGCCTGGTGGAACCTGTGACCCAGGTAGCGAGACCCGGATCCGTGCCCGGTAAGAAAGCAGTTCCCGAGCGATAGTGTGAACTGTGCACCTAGTGCGTAAATCATGTTAGGCGAGTATAGACCGCCCTTGGGACCGACTCAGTGGAGTCCGTTAAAGGTCCTGATGAACCGGAATGTATGTAGCCCGTGGAGGCAATTGTATGTAGTGTGCCAGGCGGGCATAGACCGCCTTTGGGTCCGAGTCAGAGTACTCAGTTAAGGGACCCGATGAACTATGTGTATGAGGGCGTAAGTAATGGCCCTGAATGAGAGATGATGACCTATGTAAGACCCATGTATAATAATGTGGAGAGACAGTGACCCAGCTGGTATGGATGATGTTGGAGGCGTTCCGTCCTTGGGACGAGAGGGAGGCTTGCCCTGCTGCTTGCAGAGGGTACCTGATCCCTCAACCACGACCTCTAATGGTGTGGGTGTGCCTGTGGTGCCAGAGGCAGGGGTAATAGGGCTCCTAGTAGGTATCGGATGTGGTTCCCGTGTACTATGGTTTGCCAATCCCTGTAATGGGCCATGGAGGGGCCACAGTCCATGGATGTGGGCTGTGAGCAGGTGTGTGATCCATGGACGCTTGAATGATGGATCACATACGGTGTGTAAGGTCCCGGTCAGGCAGGATTCCTGACTACGGGTGAATGTATATCATCATGCTGGGGTGACTAAAGCCAGGCGGCAGGTACCGCCATTGGGACCCACAGGGCCCGTTGAGGCGTATGTAACGAAGGTCAGAAGCAGGGGTTAGAAGGGCTCCCGTACTGGGTAACGCGTGGTTAGGCCGGAGGCCGCAGCCCACGGGTTACTAGGGTTTGCCAATCCCTGTTATGAACCCGGAAGGGTCATCATCGAAGTATATCAAATGTATTTATTATAAAGGTACTGTAAGATGTGTAAGGAGGCCGTAGCCACCACGGGAGCTGTTAGTAGAGCTCCAATGGGGACAGAGAGTCGTGGTTACAGGTCCCGGGTTACTATAAATCGTTATGTGCAATATAAGTGTTGTGATGTTAAATGTAAATGTATGGTGTTTATGTAAAGTGTTGTTAATCAATGTGATATGTGTGAAACATGCTACCCGGGTTATGTGATTAATATGTGAAAATAAACGGGTAGACATTGGTTAACCTTATAAACACGTGTTCTTGTCGTTTTGCAAGCGGGTTCCCCGGTTGCTACCTCACAATATATATATATATATATATATATATATATATATATATATATATATATATATAGCAGCACTATGGTATATGGTGGTACATTACAGCACATGTATAGCAGCACTATAGTGTCTGGCGGTACATTACAGTACATGTAAAGTAACACTATAGTATATGGCGGTACAGTATAGCACATGTATAGCAGCTCTATAGTATATGGCAGTATATTACAGTATATGTACAGGTGCGCTATAGTATATGATGGTATTTTATAGCACATGTATAGCAGCACTATAGTATATAGCGGTACATTACAGCACATGTATAGCAGCACTATAGAATATGGCGGTACATTACAGTACATGTATAGCAGTGCTATAGTATATGGCGGTACATTACAGCACATGTATAGCAGCACTATGGTATATGGCGATACTCCGCTCCCCACGGCCCCCCGCTCCTCCACAGTAAAAGTAAAAAAATCATGTCCGCCGGCTCGCTCCACCTCCGTCTTCTAGGTCCTACAGGCCTTTAGGACCCGTTGTTGCCTGGGAAACCGATCCGCTAACTGCTGGGGGGGCAGGATGGAGCAGGGGGGCAGGATGGTGACAGGGGTGGAGGGGGGGAGGATGGAGCGAGCGGGGGGAAGGAAGGAGGCGGAGGGGGGGCAGGATGGAGGTGGGGGAGCAAGAACAGCGGGGGGCAGGATGGAGGGAGCGGGACAAGATGGATCGAGTGGGGCAGGATGGAGCGAGCGGGACAGGATGGAGCCGGAGGAGCAGGATGGAGCCGGGGGTGGGGCAGGATGGTGGCGGGGGGGGGGCAGGATGGTGCCGGGGGGGGCAGGATGGTGGCAAGCGGGGCAGGATGCAGCCAGGGGGGGGCAGAATGGAGCCGGGGGAGGGATGGGGGCAGGATGGATGCAGGGGAAGGGCAGGATGGATGTGGGGGGGCACGATGGATGCGGGGGGAATGGAGGCGGGGGCAGGGTCCTTCTCACCCTCCTCTGTTCTTACCTGTCTTCCGTACTGGTCACATCAGCCCGCCCTGTCACATGACCGTAGTGATGGAGAAGACGGGTGAGAAGAACAGCGGGAGGTGAGGGGGGGCAGTATGGATGCGGGTGGGGTGTGAGTCGGGGGCAGTATCCCCCTCACCTCCCGCTGTTCTCACCTGTCTGTACACAGGGCGGGCTGATGTGACATCACACAGCCCGCCCTGTGTACAGACGGGTGAGAACAGCGGAAGGCAAGGGGGGAGCCGAGGTGGGGGCATGGGGGGAGAGGCGAGGTGGGGGCGGCGGGTACCCTATACATCCCGGCAAACAGCGTCACTAACGCGCCACTGTCGCCAGCTGCATATTCTCGCGCCAATTTGCATAGACTGCGCTCATTGGTGCCCGCCAGAGGCCAGATCGGCCTCTGTCTGGCGCGCGATTTCTGTGACCGACAGACACAATAGACAATTATATAGTAGATAGACAAACATATATACTGCAATGGCTGCACGCTTGTACACAGCAGATGAGGCTTACGCTATGATCTGTTCAGATTCAGAAAGTGCAAGTGAGAAAGAAGAGCTGATTTTACTGCTGTCGTCCTCGTCCACAAGCTCTAGCGATGACGACTCTCATGAACGGCACAGCGGTCGAGCGCAGTCTAGTCCTCCATTTTGAAACATATTGCCTTTAATTTCAATGAAGTTTTTTTCAGCTCTTATGAAATAACAGTGTTCTGCTTTCATCAGCACAGTGGGATCGTATATACTGCAGATGAGATGCTGGGCACGTTGCCCCATATGTATATAGACATATAAGGCTGCAATATTCCACGAACAACATCTGAAATTTGTCTAGAAAACCACAGTGCCGGCAACAATTAACATCCAGCGCAGAACCCTCAAACTCCCAGGTAAAGGATGGTGAATGAGGAAATACAAATAACAACCCCACAGTATATATATAAATTTATGACTTAAAAGCACAAGGAGTCCATCGTATTTTGGGTCAGATCATTCAGTCAAACTATTATAAATTTACTTTCAAAAAGTCAAATTGCGCTCCTTCCCTTCTGAGCCCTGCCGAGCGCCCAAAAAGTGGTTTATGACCACATATGAGGTATCGGTGTACTCAGGAGAAATTGCCCAACAAATTAAATGATGCATTTTATCCTGTTGCCCAGGTAAAAAGGAAAAAAATTGAGGCTAAAAGAAAATGTTTGTGAAAAAAGTACTTTTTCATTTTTCCGGATCAATTTCTGAAGCCCCTGGGTGTTCAAAGTGCTCACTATGCATCTAGATAAGTTCATTGGAGGGTCTAGTTTCCAAAATGGGGTCACTTGTGGGGGAGCACCAATGTTTAGGCACACAGGGGCTCTCCATACCCAACATGGTGTCCGCTAACAATTGTAGCTAATTTTCCATTCAAAAAGTCAAATTGCGCTCCTTCCCTTCTGAGCCCTGCCAAGCACCCAAACAGTGGTTTATGACCACATATGAGGTATCTGTGTACTCAGGAGAAATTGCCCAACAAATTTTAGGATCCATTTTATCCTGTTGCCCATGTGAAAAAGAAAGAATTGAGGCTAAGGCTAGGGTCACAGGCCATGTTCACACTCACCTGCGTTTTTGGCACTCTCTGCGTTTTTCTGCAGTTTTTCAAAAACGCCGGTGCGTTAACTCAGGGTGCGATTAAGTGTAGCTGCGTTTTTCAGCTCCATTTGCGTTTTTTTCCCCCAGTCCAAAAAACGCTGCATGAAGCGTTTTTTGGGTGTTGGAAAAAAACGCAGGTATGGTTTCCCAAAAACGCATGCGTTTTTTTAACATGGGGCCCTATGGGAAACGCATGCGTTAACGCAGGACACCTATAGGCACCTGCGTTAACGCATGCGTTAACGCTAGCGTTTTTAAAAAGCTCAGTTAAGCACCCTGCGTTAACGCTAGCGTTTTTAAAAAGCTCACTTAAGCACCTTGCGTTAACGCTAGCGTTTTTGCCTGCGTTTTTGGCCAAAAAAATGACTAAGTCCAAAAAAGTGTCAAATCCTTTCAGACACACAAGGGACACTTTTTGGCACTTTTAGAAAAACGCAGGTGGTATTTTCCCTGCTAAAAAAAACGCAAATTGAGTGTGAACAATGCCACAGTTGCATTTTTTACAAGTGTTTTTGGAGACCTGCGTTTTCAAAAACGCATGTAAAAAACGCACCCATAGGCCCCCATGTTAAAAAACGCATGCCCTAATAGAAAAAACGCATGTGTGACAGTACCATGCGTTTTTGGTGCATTTCCAAAAACGTATGCGTTTTTTAATATGGGGTCCTATGGGAAACGCATTAAAAAACGCGTGTACAATTAGTACCATCCAAAAACGCATGCGTTTTCCATAGGAGCCCATGTTAAAAAAAACGCATGCGTTTTTTTAACATGGGCTCCTATGGAAAACGCATGCGTTTTTGAATGGCACTAAATGGTACTAATTGTACATGCGTTTTTGCATGCGTTTTCCATAGGGGCCCATGTTATAAAAACGCATGCGTTTTTGTAGAAAACGCATGCGTTTTTCAAAACGCACCAAAAAATAGTACTTGGGCATTGTTCACACACAATTTGCGTTTTTTTTAGCACTCCTAAAACCACATGCGTTTTTTTTAAGAGTGCCAAAAAATGTCCCTTGTGTGTCTGAAAGCTCAAAAAACGTTTTTGTACTTAGTCACTTTTTCACCAAATAACCAAAAACGCATGGAAAAAAAATTTGGGTTGACCAGCTGGATTTTTATTTTTTTTGGTTTTCCTGTTGACCAAGGGGGTGAAGGTGCTGTTGAATTTTTTTTTCTTTGTATTTTCTTGTCGACCAGGGGGGTGGGGGGGACGTGCGGGCGTGCTGTCGAAAACTTTTTTTTTTCCCAGTACTTGGTGACCCGTTTCCAAAAACGCGTTAACGTATATGTCTGTATTTGCCCTGCGTTAACGCATGCGTTTCCCTTAGGGTCCCATGTTAAAAAAACGCATGCGTTTTTGGGAAAACACTCCTGCGTTTTTTTCCAGCACCTAAGAACGCTGCATGCAGCGTTTTTTGCACTGGGGAAAAAAAACGCAAGTGCTGCTGAAAAACGCATGTACACTCAAATGCACCCTGCGTTAACGCACCTGCTTTTTTTTTTAACACACCAAAAAACGCAGTGATGGTCAAAAAAACGCATGTGTGTGAACATGGCCACGCACTATTTTTTGGTGCGGATTTAAAAACGCAGCCAAAAACGCAGGGAGCCATCACACACCTTAAAAAACTCATGATGACATGAAAAACGCATGTAAAAAAGGCACTACCTTAGGCTGGGGTCACAGTTGGCATGCATTTTTTGTAGTGCCTTTTAAAAACGCATGCGTTTTTACATGCGTTTTTCATGTCATCATGCGTTTTTTTAACATGGGCTCCTATGGAAAATGCATGCGTTTTTGGATGGTACTAATTGTACATGCGTTTTTGCATGCGTTTCCCATAGGGCCCCATATTAAAGAACGCATACGTTTTTGGAAATGCACCAAAAACGCATGGTACTGTCACACATGCGTTTTTTCTATTAGGGCATGCGTTTTTTAACATGGGGGCCTATGGGTGCGTTTTTTACATGCATTTTTGAAAACACAGGTCTCCAAAAATGCTTGTAAAAAATGCAACTGTGACCCCAGCCTAAAAGAACATTTTTGTTGGAAAAATGAAAATATCCATTTTTTCCTTCCACGTTGCTTTAGTTCCTGTGAAGCACCTGAAGGGTTAATCATCTTCTTGAATGTAGCTTTGAGTAGCTTGGGGGGTGCAGTGTTTGGAATGGTGTCACTTTTGGGTGTTTTCTGTCATGTAAACCCCTCAAAGGGACGTCAAATGTGATGTGGTCAGTAAAAAAATGGTTTTGTAAATTTAGCTGGAAAAATGAGAAATTACTGATGAACTTTGAACCCTTATAACTTCTAAACCCCCAAATTTTTTTTTTATAAAATTGTGCTGATGTAAAGTAGACATGTGGGAAATGTTATTTATTAACTATTTTGTGTCACATAAGTCTCTGGTTTAACAGAATAAAAATTCAAAATTTGAAAATCGCAAAATTTTAAAACTTTTCGCCAAATTCTTGATTTTTTCATAAACGCAAAAATGATCAACCTAAATTTACCACTAACATGAAGCCCAATATGTCACGAGAAAAGACAATCTCAGAATCGCTAGGATCCGTTGAAGCGTTCCAGAGTTATTACCTCATAAGGGGACACTGGTCAGAATGACAAAAAACGGTCTGGTCATTAAGCTGCAAAATGACTCGGTCCTTAAGGGGTTAATTGATATCCAAAACAGTTAAACAGGTTGTTAGTACCCTGGGTAAAGCAGTAGTGCTATGGTTAATATATCATAATAATATTAACAACAAGTTGTTGCTCCTGTCCTAATTTATATAGACCAAGCGCCGGCATTGAAAAGTAGTAGACACCAGACACACAGAGTAAGATGTACACCCTTCCTTGGTCAGACCCAAGCTCCAAGTGTGTCTATTATAATCACAGATGGGTTTTAACAAAGCTCTTTAAGGGGCTCGGTTATACAAAGAATGGGGACAAATGGAATGTATGCATTGGTTAATGAACTGGGATATGGGCTAGTCCATGAGGGGATTCATGAGGTCATCAAGGTAGATTAGTCCATCAGGTCTCCAGGTTAGGCGGCCGTCACACGCTACGATATCTTGAAAGATATCGCTTGAACGCGCCTGATTAAAAATCGCGTGAACGATGTCTCTGCGTGTGACGGCAAGATACGACGAGCGAGAAGTGTTCAAATCGCAAGATCGAGATCTGAGCTCCGGACCTCAGATCTTGCGATGAACGATTTTACAAACAGCTTCATCGTGGTGTATAACACCACGATGAACGATCTCCCAGCGGCAGAGCCTATGCTGGGAGATGGTAACTATGGTACACGTCGGGTTACTAAGCGATGTACGGCTCCTGGTAACCCGATGTGTACCATAGTTACCAGCGATCTCGCTGGTCCACATCGCTGGTGAGCCTGTCTGTGTGACATCTCACCAGCGATGTGAGCGATATTGTAAGCGATCGCGCGTGCACGTGATCGCTTACAATATCGCAAGAGATATCTTAGCGTGTGACGGCCGCCTTAGATTGATCCACATCAGATGAGGTGTCATTCTGTGATTGATCACTCTTTGTCTTGACTGCAGCTTTGTCTCCTCAGTACATGTGGTGATGTAGAAGAGGAAATGGTAGCCATCTTTGTCTGATACAAACTTATATAAGGTGGAAATAATACACTTTATGAGTCATTTCTCTCAAGCCCTTATGTCTTAAGGTTAATTAAGTATTTGATCCTAAAATCTCCCCTCAACAGTAGTACTAACATTTCCTACTGCCTGCTACAAAGCATTCACCAGGTCATTTTCCGTGCTATATTTGTGGTGACATTTAGGTATGCTTGTGCTACCAAAAGCTCACCAATTAAAACAGTCCTATAGTGCTTGTTAAATCGTAAGCAGTACTCCTACCATTTAATGGTATTTGGCAGAAAGCATGCACTATTCAATATTCCCTCTGTCAGTTTTGGGATCACATTTTGCTTGTTTTGTGATAAGAAGTCCGAAATAGTAATCGGGTTCTAGTGAGCTATTGAAATTCTGTTAAATACAGTGTCTAGTAGCTGAGAATAGTGTAATAACTAGAGATGAGCGAGTACTAAAATGCTTGGGTGCTCGAAGCTCGGGCCGAGCATCCCAAGATACTCGTGTACTTGGCCCGAGCACCGAGCCCAATGTTATCCTATAGGAGACCAGAGTATTTTTCTGACATGACCCCCAGCAGCATGGAAAAACCCTAAAAATGTCACAAAAGTATCAGAACAGTGCTCAAATGACATGGGAACAGCATGGGGAAGACCCCTGTAAGCATTTCAGACTCCAAGGCCACTGCTGTGAACAATGTTGTCAGACTATTACGCCACTTTTACGGACTGTCAAGAAAACGTTACAAAATTAAACCAAAATGGATTTTCCTGGAGAAAATATTAAGGGCTCATACCCACTTGTGAGACAGAGTTGGTGTATGTTAGTTTTTTGGATTACATGAAATATTAAAAAAAAATAAAAATTGTGTGGCACTCCCATGCCCCTGGGAAGAGACGTACATGAAGGCCTCTTTTAATAATGCGCCCATTTTAAGGAAGTGGGTCTTCTATAGTATTGCCCTAGGCAGGGCAGCCAAAAATTGTGTGGCACTCTAATTCCCCTGGATAGAGGCGTGCATGAGGGCCTCTTTAAATATTGTGCCCATTATAAGGAAGTGGGTCTTTTGTCGTATTGCCCTAGGCAGGGCTGCTAAACATTGGGAGGCACCCCAAAGCCCCTGGATAGAGGTGTGCATGATGGCCTCTTTTAATAATGTGCCCATTTTAAGAAAGTGGGTCTTTTATAGTATTGCCCTAGGCAGGGAAGCCAAAAGTTGGGAGGCACCCCAATGCCCCTGGATAGAGGCGTGCATGAGAGCTTCTTTAAATATTGTGCCCATTATAAGGAAGTGGGTCTTTTTTAGTATTGCCCTAGGCAGGGAAGCCAAAAGTTGGGAGGCACCCCAATGCCCCTGGATAGAGGTGTGTATGAGGGCCTCTTTTAATAATGTGCCCATTATAAGGAAGTGGATCTTTTGTAGTATTGCCCTAGACAGGGAAGCCAAAAGTTGGGAGGCACCCCAATGCCCCTGGATAGAGTCGTGCATGAGGACCTCTGTTAATAATGTGCCCATTTTAAGGAAGTGGGTCTTTTGTAGGATTGCCCTAGGCAGGGAAGCCAAAAGTTGGAAGGCACCCCAATGCCCTGGATAGAGGCGTGCATGAGGGCCTCTTTTAACAATGAGCCCATTATAAGGAAGTGGATCTTTTGTAGTATTGCCCTAGGCAGGGCAGCCAAAAATTGTGTGGCACTCTGATGCCTCTGGATAGAGGCGTGCATGAGGGCCTCTTTAAATATTGTGCCCATTATAAGGAAGTGGGTCTTTTGTAGTATTGCCCTAGGCAGGGAAGCGAAAAGTTGGGAGGCATCCCAATGCCCCTGGATAGAGGCGTGCATGAGGGCCTCTTTTAATATTGTGCCCATTATAAGGAAGTGGGTCTTTTGCAGTATTGCCCTAGACAGGGCTGCCAAAAATTGTGAGGCACTTCAATGCCCCTGGAAAGAAACATGGAGGAGAGTCTCTAAATATTGTTCCCATTACAAAGAAGCGGATCTCCTGTACTTGTAATGCCCATTCTGTAAGCATGGACTAAAACATTTACCCCTGGGGGGTATAAATGAAACTACTGCCTAACTTTTGAACGGTTAGGGTCATCATCATCATCATCATACATATGATGTAAAAAAATTATGTTTTCATGCCATCATGAACCACAGTCACACTGATCATATGATTGGCGGCAGATGAGGAGAAGGAAGAGCAGTACAGCAAGTAGCCAAAGTCATGAAGTGCGTACCAATGTGTGGGTGTGCGGAGGTGCATGGCAATTTACCGGCACAAAATTTAAATTCCGCTATCATTTGGTGTTTGTGTGGTGAAGTCAGGCCCAATCCAAAGCTTTTTCATCTTGATCAGAGTCAGCCTGTCAGCATTTTCAGTTGACAGGCGGGTGCGTTTATCAGTAATGATTCCACCTGCGGCACTAAAAACACGCTCTGACAAAACGCTAGCGGCAGGGCAGGTCAGGACTTCCAAGGCGTAGAGAGACAATTCCTGCCACATGTCCAGCTTCGATAACCAATAATTAAAAGGCACAGAGGAGTCTAGGAGCACTTTTGTACGATCGGCAAGGTACTCCCTCAGTATCTTGGCAAACTTTGCAGTCCTTGTGACACTACCCCACACCTTAGGGCCTGTGGTATGGGAGGTGCTGAGAAAAGTGTCCCAGATCTTTGAGAGTGTTCCCCTACCTCTGCTGGATTGGACTTGTTCATCTCTCGGCCGAACGCCTTGGTTGTCCACCGAATCATGACCTCTGCCGCTAGCGTTTTCAGAAGGGAATTTTTTGACTAATTCCGCGACTATGGCCTTCTGGTACTGCAGCATTTTTGTAGACCTCTCCGCCTCGGGAATAAGAGAAATAATGTTCTCCTTGTAGCGTGGGTCTAAAAGTGTCACCAACCAGTAATGAGTGTCCGCCAAGATGTTGATAATGCGAGGGTCATGAAACAGGCAGCGTAACATAAAGTCAGACTGTTAACAGGCAAGACTTCAGGGTCCTCACCAACAGCATGACTGTCCATGCTGGCCTCATCATCCTCCTCTTCCTCCTCTCCCCTGTCCCCTGGCCATACACGCTGAACCGACGGTCTGACGGTTGTGCATGTATTACCGTCAATTCCGCATGAAAGTAGCTCTATTTCTTCATCCTCCTCCTCATCATAGTCCTCCAATGCACGTTGGGATGAGATGAGGATGGGCTGTGTGTAATTACCCTGTACGGTTTCTTGCTCCAACTCATCGTGCTCCGCCTGTAATGCATTGTCGTTGATTTTGAGCAGAGAGCGTTTTAGAAGACAGAGAAGCGGAAAGGTGACGCTAATGATGGCATCATCGCCGCTCACCATCTTGGTGGAGTCCTCAAAGTTTTGGAGGACGGTACATATGTCGGACATCCATGTCCACTCCTGAGGTCTTATGTGTGGAGATTGAACCGTATACCGACGGCCTAGTTGATGCTGGTACTCAACAACTGCCCTCTTCTGCTCACAAATCTCTGACCAACATGTGCAGTGTGGAATTCCAACGCGTGGGAACATCACACACCAGTCTGTGAGCCGGAAGCTGCAAACGCTGCTGAAAGCCGGCAGGGACGGCAGAAGCAGTAGGTGACTTTCTAAAATGGGCACTCAGGCGGTGTACTTTGACAAGCAGATCAGACACATCCGGGTAGAATTTAAGAAACCGCTGAACCACGAGGTTGAGCACATGGGCCACGCATGGAACATGTGTCAGCTCACATCGCCTCAGAGCCACCACCAGGTTCCGGCCATTGTCACACACGACCATGACTGGCTGTAGGTTCAGCGGTGTGAGCCAGTCATCTGCCTGCTGTTTCAGAGCTGTCCACAACTCTTCAGTGTTGTGGGGTTTGTCACCTACGCATATTAGCTTCAGCACAGCCTGCTACCTCTTAGCCAAGGCAGTGCTGCAGTGCTGCCAGCTTGGGACTGATGTGGAGGGTGAAGTGGAGGAGGAGGAGGCTGAGGAGCATGATGTTCTGGAGTTGTACTCTGTGGGTGAAACCCTGACTGAGTTAGGGCCTGCAATCCTTGGTGTCGGAAGGACGTGTTACGTCCCAAGCTCAGACTGGGTCCCGGCTTCCAGAATATTAACCCAGTGTGCCATCAGCGAGATGTACTGGCTCTGCCCACAAGCACTTGTCCTCGTGTCCGTGGTTAGGTGGACTTTGCCTTAAACTGAGTAGTTAAGGGCACGTATGATGTTTTGTGACACGTGCTTATGTAATGCGGGGACGGAACACCCGGGAAAAATAGTGGCGGCTGGGGACCGAGTAACGTGGGTTGCGGAATGCTTCCGTCTCCACTAGTCTAAAAGGCAACATTTCCAGCGCAAGCAGTCACGAAATGTGTGCATTTAGAACTGTGGCATATGGGGAGTTGGCAGCGTATTTGCGTCTGCGTTCCAAAGACTGGTGTATGGATAACTGAACGCTGCGCTGGGACAAGGACGTGGTTGATGTTGGTGCTATTTCTGCTTGTGGAACTACAGGTGAAGGACAGGAGGCATCTTCGCATGCAGTATGGACAGGGGATTGTCTTGCACGCACAACAGTGGAAGACGCAGCGGTGTCACCCGCAGACACTGCTCCTGGACTCTGGTGTACATCCCACAAAGTCGACTTCTTTGCTGACATGTGCCTGATCATGCTGGTGGTGGTCAGGCTGCTACTTTTGCTAACCCTGCTGATGCTGGCATGGCAGGTGTTGCAAGTGGCATTTTTGGAATTATCTGCAGGCACCTTAAAAAAACTGCCAAACTCAGGAAGACCTAACAGTTGTACTGTCAACTTCTGTCGTGTTGTTGTTCCGGGGAACGGTTGCCTGCCTTCTGCCTGCGGCCACCACCCTGCTTCTTCCGGCCTGTTGTGATGCTATGCCTCACTCCCCCTGTGCAATGCTGTCCTTGCTCTGCATGTCCTCCTGCCAGGTTGGGTCAGTTACTGGATCATCCACCACGTCGTCTTCCACATCCGCACCCTGGTCCTCCTCCTGACTTTCTGGCAATTGTGTCTCATCATCGTCCACCTCTTCTTGAGACACGTTCCCAATGTTGCCTTCATGAGACCGTGGCTGCTCAAATATTTGTGCATCGGTACATACGTTCTCCTCATGATCCACTTCAAGTGGAGCTGGCGATAGGCCATAATCTACGAATGGATAAGTGAACAGCTCTTCATAGTGTCTAAGTGTGGGATCAGTTATGTCCGGGCACTCGGCATGGTGGGAGGAAGGAGAATCAGGGTGTGGAATGTGCGGTCCAGTCTCACGGCTACTGACACTTGACCGTGTGGAAGACAGGGTATTTGTGGTGGTGCCAAACAGACTGGAAGCATTATCTGCTATCCAGCTAACAACCTGTTGACACTGGTCTTGGTTTAATAGTGGTGTACTGCTGCGGTCCCCTAGAAATTGGGACAGGAAGGTCTGGCGAGATGATGTGAGCATTTGTCGTGGCGCAATTCGAGCTTGCACACGCCCTCGGCCTCTGCCTGCACCACCATCAAGTCCAGTTCCTTGTCCCTTGCCACCGGCCTTGCGCATTTTCAATGTTGTGCTGCCTGTATACAGTTAATTGAAGAAGTCCAAAAGATGGTTTTTAGCTGCACACTGAGATTACAGATTACAGCGTTTTAATCCCGGCAGCTGGAACGGTCAGACACAAACGCTTACGAGAACACCAAGTGTTTTGGGGTATCCTAATTTACGCTAAAACCCACTCCTGGTGCACATAAATGGTAAATGAATGCAGACAAGATTTGGTTTTTAGCTGAACACAGATTAGAAATTAAAGGCCTGCAGGTGGATTGGTCAGACAAAAGCGCTGAC
The DNA here is from genome assembly GCA_033576535.1 of Allobates femoralis. NCBI lineage: Eukaryota > Metazoa > Chordata > Amphibia > Anura > Aromobatidae > Allobates > Allobates femoralis. Next base: position 421,442,750 of record JARQOC010000001.1, read on the forward strand.
GGGAATACCGAGTGTTTTGACATATCTTAATTTACGCTACAACCTACTCCTGCTGCACTAAGATGCTAAATTAATGCAGACAAGAGTTGTTTTTTAGCTGGACAGTGAGATTAGAGATTAAAGCCCTGCAGGAGAACTGGTCAGACGCAAACGCTGACGAGAATATAAAGTGTCTTGGTGTATCCTAATTTACGCTACAACCTATTCCTGCCTATGGAGGGCTAAATTAATTCCTAAAAGAACTGTTTTGGGATGGATGGATGAGATTTCCAGCCTGTACACCAGCCCCAGATGTGATGCAGGCTGGTATACTGGCACACCGAAGTTTGCTATATACCCTGCCTCCCTGTTTACAGCTCTATTAGTCCTCAGAAGGACTGTTGTGGTAATTAGACTGGCAGCCTTGCACCTACACTAGCTGAAAGGCCACAAATCTGTCCCTCAATCAGCAGCACCTCTCCCTACACTGACTGTCTGTGGAGCAGAGTGACGAGCACAGCGCGGTCAGGTCTTATAAAGACCTGATGACACTGTGCGGCCCGCCAATCACTGTAATGCCACAACCAACATGGCTGTGGCATTACAGTGTCTGTCAGCCAATCCCTGCATGTGGGCTTGCTCTGTAAAGAGCGCCAACATGCAGGGAGGTGGACCCCGAGCATAGCAAGAGTATCGCGAGATTACTCGTTACTCGCCGAGTACCCCAAGTACCGAGATATTCGTGCGAGTACTGAGTAGTGACAAGCATACTCGCTCATCCTTAGTAAGAACATATTTTTGACAGAGAAAACAGAATAACATTCCACGACCTGCACATTAGACCAATAAGTTCAATAACTTTTTTAGAGCTACATTTTCAGCACGTATTGTGTACTGTATATACTAGTGTACGTCTGTTTGCTAATGTCCTTCAACCCCTTCACCGCCCGGCAAGTTTTCATTTTTCAGTTTTGTTTTTTTGCTCCCCTGCTTCCAAGAGCCATAACTTTTTTATTTTTCTGTCGATATAGACATATGATGGCTTTTTGTTTGTGGGACAAGTTGTACTAAACGATGCAATCATTTATTTTGACATATAGTGTACAGGGAAAAGGGAAAAAAATTCCAAGTGAAGAGAAATTGCAAGAAAAGTGCAATTACACGTTTGATTTTTGTGTTTTTTAGTCACTATGTTCACTATATGATAAAAATGACGTGACGGTGTGATGCCTCAGGTTGGTAGGAGTTCGTAGATTCAAAACATGTATACTTTTACTGATATCTAAGTGGTGAAAAAAAATTCTGAAATTTGAAAAAAAACATTTTTGCACCATTTTCTGCACCCCGTAGCGTTCTCATTTTTCGGGATCTGGGGCTGTGTGATGGCTTATTCTTTGAATCTTGAGCTGATGTTTCTAATGATACAATTTTTGGGTGGATGTATTGTTTTGATTGCCCGTTATTCCTCTTTAAAGCAATGTTGCGGTGACCAAAAAACCCATAATTTTGGCATTTGGACTTTTTTTTTCCGTTACACAGTTTATGGCTCTCATTACTTTCATTTATATCTTGATAAATCGGGCGTTTCTGAACGCGGTGATATCAAATATGTGTGTTTTTCATTTTTTTTATTTTGAATGGGGGAAAAGGGGGGTGATTTGAACTTTTATATTTTTTTATTTCATGTTTGTACAAACTTTATTTTTTAATTCATTCTTTATTTTACACAGCCCCATAGGGAGGCACATTGCTGCACAGGCTAATCAGTTGTGTCAGGTCCCGATGAGCTGCAGCACATCGGGACCTGTCACAAATGTGCACTGTGAGCAGTTGGCAGCGCTTGCCAACCACTCACAGGAAGTGATCAGTGATAGCTTCCAGGGTCTCACCAGGACCACGGGCTATCACGTGAGCACCAGAGATCTCGCGATCTACGGATCCAGTTACCACAGTGGACTGCACCCCTGTTAGGGTGTAGAATCCCACTCTCGGGTAAGAGGGGAGCAGCCTGGTGCTTGGACACCCAGATCACACTAGGAACCATTGTAGTGGGGTTGGGTGATGAAGGAAGTAGTTAGAGGGTATAGTTGGGAAGGAGTAAGGCCAGGAAGAACATACGTCGATGACGTGGGACATGTGACAGAGTGTACAAGAAGAGCGGGAAAGATCTAGAACAGGGGTCCTCATCTCCAGGCCTCGAGGGCCGCCAACAGTGCATGTTTTCAGGATCTCCTTAGTATTGCACAGGGGTTGGAATCATTACCTGTGCATTTGATCACATTAACTCCTGTGCAATACTAAGGAAATCCTGAAATCCTGCACTGTTGGCGGCCCTCAAGGCCTGGAGTTGGGGACCTCTGATCTAGAACGTAGGAGAGACAGTTGTACAGCAGAAGTAGAAACAGCTGAACTGCAGAGAGGAGAGTGGAGCAGCTAGAGTCAAGTTGGAGGGAAGCTAAAGCAAGAAAGCCTGTCACAAAAAGAAAGAACTTAAGTGTCCAGAGTACTGGAGCAAGTGGGAGCTCATCCTAAGGCCAGAGGAGCAGAAACAACACCTAAGTGGTTCAGGAGGAAGAGAGAGTCCCAGAGACACGGGCAGTGACCATGCCACCCATGAGACTCGTATTCATTGTCAAGGCAGTGGAGGGACTCAGCCAAAGAATAGGGGCACCGGCAATCCCAAGACTAGTGTAGAATCCAGACCAGGCTCAACTCACTCAGGTACCTCAAACTGCCCTGGGGTCAGCCCTACCCATAGAGGGCTTAAGAACATTGCTGCCTCCCAACCATCGGCCCCTAGGAGAACTGTCGTGCAGCGGCGGCCATCTATAGCCGCAATCTGCAGGTGGTGTCACGTAAAATTAGCAAGTATACCCAGGTCCAGTTATCCCTTCCAGAATGAACCGTCCACGCCAGATGCCCTTTCTTAAGAGAGAAAGCCACCCACACCGAACTTTTAATGACACCGCCAGGGTCACAGAGCCAGGTCTCGGTCCCTGTGATTCCTGTGATAAAGCCTCAAAACAGCCCGGTTCTGGGTATGCTAAGGCCCTGGAGGGGCATGTCACATGCGGAGAAATTTGTGTCGGGCCCACTGGGACGGGGGTACTCGGTACCGGACCGGTCTGCTACTGGGGAAGTCACGGGTGGTCCTGGTCCGGACTGTGTCCCTGGCTCGACAATAAAAGGGGGATATTTACAGGGGATTGTCAGTCGTGACGCCACCCACTATGTGCGGCCAGTGATGGGGCCGCTGCTGCTGCAGAACCTCCGGGGATGATGGAATAGCAGCTTAGATGGGATAGTTCCAGTGGGTAGAACTGTGTTCCCCGTGGCAGTAAGGGTTAAAGTCTATTGTGGAGTGTACAATACACTTACTATGTAGACGCTGCAGGAATCCTTCCTCTGCGCTGGAGCTGACAGGCTGTGGCTCTGCAGGTGGCGAAGTTGCTGTAATCCTGTATGGAGGGAATGGCACTCAAGCAGATGGAAGCAGATAAGAGAGGCAAGTTCAGGGTCTCCGTATTTACTCTCAAAGTTCTTCAAGACAGTTTACACTTCAGTTACAGTTCTTACAAGTCTCAGTTCAGTTCAGTACACGGACTCACTCTCCCCTCCGAGGTTCCCTTTTGCTCTCTGCAGCCAGGTCTCTCTCTGTGACCCCTCACGCTGTCTCTGTGTCCTTTCTGGGCTGTTAACGTTCTGTGTACACTTGGTGGGTGTCTCTGGACAGTATGGCGGTGACTCGGGCCCCTGTGGGTCCTCCTGGTCGTCACTGAGCTGCCTGTCCTTTGGGGTAAGGACCTTAACGTGTAGCTGTGGTCCCCTGTCGTGTTGTCTGAGGATCCGGGTAAAACTACGGTCCCCTCTAGAGCCGACACTCTACTCAGCCCAGCCTCCAGCAGTCCTCAAGTGTGAGGCTCTACCAGGCTCTTTCCCTCTGCGTCTTTCAGTACCATAGGAGAGCTACTCCGCCTGCATTCGGTTGCTTCAGCTGTACGTCTAGGGCCCGGGTATCACGGTCCCTCTCTGTCCTTTCACACTCCTGGGGATCTGGCTCCGGATAGGCTTTCTCTCTCCTCCGGCTCACCCTGGCTCGGTACAGATTCTGCGCTTACACCTCACTCTTCCAGGACGTGTGCATCTTTCTCCTGCTCAGCTTCGCTCAACCTTTTGCTGTCTTCTGGCCTGTGCCGTGTTCCTCAGCCTGCTGCTGGTCTCTGTCTTTGCTGCTCGGCACCCTGGGCCTACTGACTCCTTCCTCCTCCCCCTTCACTATTTCTACTGTCAAGTCACCTGACTACGTGTGTGCCCAACCCACTCCTCTAAATCCACCACCCCTCGCTTGCCTAGAGTCTCCAATCTTAGGGCTGGTTGCTGCCATCTACTGTACGTGGGTTATGTGGGCTGTGAGGGTGTTGGTGTGCAACGGTTGTCCTACCTGCCTGGCTGCAGTTCCCTTTGTGGCCTCCTGAACGCAGGGGCGCCACACTTGATCCCAGCCACGGCGGTTTTGGATCCCACTGTCAGTGAATGACAGCGAGATTTAAGAGGTTAACAACACCGATCGGATCCTGGATTTGATCGGTGCTGAAAGCCCAATATCTCAGCTGATGAGATCAGCTGAGTTGTCAGGTGTTTGATGTGAGCGCCGCATCGAAGCTCTCATCAAACACCGGGAACCGACCCATGACGTTATACAATGTCTTGGGTCAGGAAGGGTTTAAAAAGAACTGCTCCTTATGCCCCCACTCATTTGGGTCATATTTTGCTTGACACCAGAAGTATATAGAATATACATACACTGTCCAATACTAAAAGTTTGTTGTGTATGTGTAATTGCAGGTTGTGTGCAGGTGGCATCAGGTCCTGCTTCCTGGACAACGTATTGGGAAGCAGGTAAAACAGGGGAAGTGCCAGTGGTTTTGCACTCATACACAGTTTTGTTTGTACGCATTTCCGCCACTGAGTGGGGTGGTGTATCAGCAGTATTTTCAGAATTAGCACAAAGGTATTTTGTTGAATTACACTATTTTTTCTGGGAGAATTGATGCCACTTTGGTGCAATCTGGGCATAATTTTTTCAAATGGGGAGACATTTCTTGTGGTGTCTTTGTTGTGTGTTTTGTGAATTTAGCTAGGCTCTTTGAGCACCATGTCACTCATCTCCCCATTCCTGATCAGCTCCGCTTTGACTACACCACTATTGTGACACCATTGATTTGAATGGGGTTTGGTATTTCAGTAAACTTTTTGCTGATATAGTGGGTGAACAGATGTCCGTTCAGCAAACCAAACACAAACTTTACAAGGTTTGGCCATATGCAGTTAACATCATTTTGAAAATTAACATTTTTGTTGAATTTAAGTTGGGTTGCTGTCCTTTGGAAGAATTTGATTACAAACTGTGGAGAAATCCAGTCCTTGTTGAATTTAATCAAAGTCTGCCAACATTTTCTGTGGAGAGGCATATGTGTTTATCAGTGATGATTTATTGCCCCAGCGTAACAGAAAATACGCTCTGCCATGACATTAGCAGCAGGGCAGGCCAGCACCTCCAAGGCGTATAAGGAGAGGTCAGGCCACGTGTTCAGCTTGGACACCCAATAATTAAAGGGAATTGAATCATCAGGAATAACACAGGTATGGCCACTTAAGTATCCCTTGAGCATGTTGTTCAACTTCTATCTCATTGGCATTGTTACAGGTACAGATAGCCGTTGCTGATGTGCTGGTTTATTCAAAATGGGCAAGTTTGTGCACATTTCCCCCCCACCTCTGGTGTAGCAGTTGTGTGTGTCTCTCCCCATTAATCGTTGCTGTTGAAAAGAGCTGGTGCCTCTGCCGCCAGCGTTGTTAGAGAATGATGTTTACAGCAACTGATGTACAATGGCACTTCTTGAAGAATTCCATTGTGCAACCCTTTTGTGACTCAAAAAGGAGAGAAAAGAAAATTTCTCCTTGTAGCGTCCGTCGAGAAAGGTGGCTAACCAGTATAGGTTGTTGGTGAAAATGTGTATCACGCAAAGATCTTAAAACAGACACTTGCACATGAACTGTGCCATGTGGGCCAAGCTTCAAACAGGCAAAGGTTCTGTGTCACCAACAGGAGGAACAATATCCATCCTCTCCTCACACTGCCTCGCCTCCTCCACCTCCTCCTCTCCAGCCCATCCAAGCTGGAGTTGGGAGTCCCTTCTTTAGCAATGGGAGTCCCCTTGGCAGCATAGAAAAACAAATCCTCTCCCTCCTCATCCTCTTCATCTTCCTCATCATCACCCAATTTTGCCTCAGAATATTGAGTGGGCTGTGTAGTATCACCCATTGGGAAATCTTTATCCGTAGTCACATGCTGGTCATTCAAAGCTTCCTGTTTGAGATTATGCAGTGATTGATTCAACAGACAGAGCAGCAGATGGGTACACTAATAGCCTGAATGATCATCACTCACAAGTTTGGTGCAGTAATCAAGGTTCTCAAGAACTTCACAAATGTCATCAATCCACAACCAATTTGCAGTTGTTATGTGTGTTGTCTGAGTCTCAATGTAAAGGGCATGTTTAAGCTGGTGTGCAGCAAAAGTCCTCTGCTGCTCACTAATCCTTGACGATATATGATATGTTCAGTTCAACCGTGTGTGCAGATCACAAATGTGTTGGTGATTTGTCAAATTAAAGTGGTTTTGCAGCGCTGTAAAACCAGCAAAAGTGGTAGAGGAATGGGGTTAATGGGCAATAATATGGCACACCTTCTGAAGTATATATGGCAAGGTAAGGTATGTTTTGATTAATTTCTGAACAACTAGGTTCAGCATGGGAGCCATAGCTATGCATGGCACATGTAGCAGCTTGCTAACCTTTAAAGCTGCTACCAGGTTATTGCCATTATAGCACATGACCATGCCCATAGAGGAGGAACCTCCAAAATGAATAAAGGAGGGCACTCACAAATGTATAGAGGAGTGCCCTCCCAAATACATAGAGGAGGGCCTTCCCAAATGTATAGAGGGTCATCACAAATGAATAGAGGAGGGTCCTCCCTAATGTGCAGATGAGATAACTTTCCATGGCATCAACCATGGCTTTGCTTATGCTTTTATTCTTAAGGCAGTGTGTACCACTCCGGCCAGCGGTAACCATCTCCAGGTTACAAGGAGACTGGGTCCCATCTGGCCGCAGGCATTCCCCTGTGCCCTCCGCACTCTTTCTTACCCGGTCCGCGCTTCCTCAATGTTCCCTCAGGCTGTGGAATCTTCCCAGCATCTCTCTTCCGCCTCCTCACTTCTGGGTTGCGGGGGAGCAAGCATAGGGTACGCGTGCACCGCTGTCTAATGATTTAAAGGGTCAGTACACCCTTTTTCTGTAATTACCTCTCAGCCAATCGCTGAGAGGCCTGGGTACACTTAAGGCCCTCATTTCCCTTGGATGCCTGGGCAACTTTGTGCATTGTGAAATTGCCATTCTCAGGTCCATGACCAGCGCTAGCATATGTTCACTTATCTTGCCTAACCTTCAAATGTGCTTAGGAGAAAAGGGATTAAGAACCACACTCCCACACCAAGGAATCCAATGATTCAGGTTGTTAAAAATACAGATGGTGGTTTAATACGCGTTTCAGGGTCTCGCCTCTTCCTCTGATAACACCACACAAAATAAGAAGTACTTGTCTTGCAAATACCCAGTGTTTTCTTCTAGTAACGTTGTCCTGCCTACCTGTTATCCACCCGCAGACCCTGATGGTACCCTCTGGACCATCTGGACCAATCCCTTGTAACCCTGCTCCATGTTCTTCCTGGATTCCTCCAGCTGTCCTGGTTCCTCCACTGATTCACCTTTTCTGGTTCCCTGAATCTCTTGCTCCCTTCCCTCCGGAATTATTGTTCCTCTTGGGTCTGACTCTCTGGTCGTGGAGCTGTTTCACTTGAGCCTCCTTGGCTGTGTATAGATTAGATGACCTTCAGTGGCATCAACCAAGGCTTTGCTTATGCTGTTATTCTTTAGCCAATGGTTTCAGCACCAAATGTATAGAGGAGGGGCCTCTCAAAAGTATTGAGGAGGGCCCTCCCAAATGTATAGAGGGCCCTCCCAAATGAATATAGGAAGGCCCTCCCTAATGTACAGATGAGATGACCTTCCGTGACATCAACCATGGCTTTGCTAATGCTGTTATTCTTAAGGCAGTGGTTTCAGCACCAAATGTATAGAGGAGGGCCCTCCCTGAAGTATAGAGGAGGGCCCTCCCAAATGTCTAAGTAACAGCAGTGCCTCCAAATAGTGCGTTACAGGGCCCCCTCTGGGTCCTCACCAAACTTAGGTTTCCTGCCTACTGCAGGACCTCTGAACATTTGAATTTAGGGCCCCAGTATCACATGGTGGTAGAGGAGGTGAAGGAAGAGGAGGAAGGAAGGTCAAGACATTGCTACAATGGGCACATTGTAAACTGTTATGGAATATGTATTCCACTATCTGAGTATAAATGAGGAATGGCCTGCGCAAATGTCTAAGTAAGAGCAGTCCTTCCAAAATGTATGTTACAGGGCCATCTCTGGGTCCTCACCAAACTCAGGTTTCCTGCCTACTGCAGGACCTTTGAACATTTGAATTGATGACCACAGTATCACATGATGGCGGAGGAGGTGGAGGAAGAGGAGGAGGAGGGTCAAGACAACGCTACAATGGGCACATTGTCAACTGCTATGGAATATCTATTCTACTATCTTAGTATAAATGAGGGAGGGACCGCGCAAGTCCCTCCAAAACTTACATTACAGGGCCATCTCTGGGCCCTCACCAAACTCAGGTTTCCTGCAGAACCTTTGAACATTTGAATTGAGGACCACAGTATCATATGGTGGTGGAGGAGGTAGAGGAGGGTCAAGCCCAACATTACAGTGGGCACATTTAAACTGCTATAAAATATGCATTCCACTATCTGAGTGTCAAAGAGGGATGTCTAAGTAACAACAGTCCCTCCAAAATGTATGATGCAGGGCCCCCTCTGGACCCTCACAAAACTCAGGTTTCTTGCCTACTGCAGGCCCTCTGAACATTTGAATTTAGGACTGCATTATCACATGGTGGTTGAGGAGAAGGAGGAGGAGGAGGGGTGGTCAAGCCCAACGCTACAATAGGCACATTTTAAACTGCTATGGAATATGTATTCCACTATCTGAGTGTCAAGGAGGGAGGACCACCCAAATGTCTACGTAAGAGCAGTCGCTTCAAAGCGCACGTTACAGGGCCTCCTCTGGGCCCTCACAAAACTCAGGTTTCCTGCCTACTGCAGGCCCTCTGAACACTTCAATGCATGGCCGCAGTATCATATGGTGGTGGAGAGCAGTCCTTCCAAAATGCATGTTACAGGGCCACCTGAGGCCTCTCAGGTCCAACATCAACAAACCTACTGGTACGGTGTAGCTGCACACCGGACCGGAGGGCATAATAGCCCCCCAGTCCTGTGTGCTGATCCGGTCCGCGGCTGTCAGGGTCCACCCAGACATACCCAGACCGGATCACACCGCAGTGTGAAATGGCCATAAAATAGCTGAAGATTTTAGTCAGTATTTTACACAGTCATCTCCAATACATTCAGGGACAATATATACTACTTTTTGCTTATTATTTATATATGGTGCTGTGGGGATGGTGTACTCCTTCCTTGTTTTTTGGGGGGAATTTCTCCAGGGTCCTATAATGATAATAAATTTATTCTAGTATACAGCTTTTATAATACTGCTTTAATAATATATTTGATTCTCTATGTCCCCTGAGGATTGTCTTTTCATATGATGATAATTGCTAGCTGAAGAGGATCTTTATATATCACCCCCACTCTCTCATATTTTTTGCCCCATATGCAATCACTACTACGTTTCAATCTATCTAGTTACACTACCTTCTCAGCTGCTGTTGATGGTTTCCTCCTGCCGCTTCCAGTGTTCCTGCTTCTCCGGTGCGATAGATCCTGTGGAGGTCGCTCTCACTGTGCTCCGTGGCCAGCGGGCACAGCGAAGCGTCCTCACGCCGGCGCGGAAGTGATGTTGTGTCTGGTAAGGTGATCGCAGTGGGCGTGAATAGTATACCCGGTGCACAGGTGCTCGGCTGTGTTCAAGCAAATAGCAGGGTGCTGTCTGGTGGTTCTTCCAACTAGTTTCAAAGGCAGGACGGCCTTCTTCATCAGGGTTTCCACCATACTTCGTATCCCTGCCTTATATTCTCTGTGTGACTGTCTGATTGGTAGTGATTGTGGGTAGTACTTTTAAAATTACTTCCTAACATTTGTGTCTATCTTGCATGTTTAGTCTTCAAATAAAATTATTTATTTTGTTCCTGATCTACTTTTCCACTAAAACAGTTAGCATTATCTTGTATTACTCATCTATTTCGGTTTATGCCATAGTTTGGCTGTTCACAGGGTATCTCTTGATGTATCTGTACTAGCATCTACTATAGTACTGTTTATCGCATTACCTATCATAGATATACGTTTGAATAAACGCTAAAATGGATATTTTTTGGTTTCTCTGATTTATTTAGCCTTATATAGAAGTGATTATGCAGGAAAAAACGTTTCTTAACATTTTTGGCCTGTTAAATGCAATTTAGGTTAGGTTTGGAAGTTGTTCTTGTGTATCAATAAAAGTGGCGTAATACTGCGATAAAGTTATTCCCACAAACTATATTTGAGTCATAAATGCATGCACTGGCAATACACAAAACTATAAAGGAAAGGAAGCGCAAATAGGGTCTTATCTTCATAATATATAGGTTTCCCAATTAACAGTTGCTCACCTGGGAAGGTTGTGTGGCACACAACCAGCATACATGTAAAAAATGGTTGCTGCAGGGTCCACACATCAACGCTCAGACGTAGTGAGGAAAAATGGTATGAACAGTGTTTCACGGACCCGCGCTGCTTCACAAGGGAGACGGTCAGTCAATGTTCATCACAAGTGGCTTTTTTATTTTCCAACGCGTTTCGGAGTCAGACCCGACTCCTTCCTCAGGGAACCAACAATGTTGGTTCCCTGTGGAAGGAGTCGGGTCTGACTCCGAAACACATCGAAAAATAAAGAAGTTACTCGTGATGAACATTGCCTGACCGTCTCTCCTTTGTGAAGCAGCGCGGGTCTGTGAAACACCGTCCATACCATTTTTCCTCACTATAAATGCATGCAGGCACAATCTACAAGCTCTTCACATTCTGTTTCATCACTTTCCCACCCATTTCAGTCTTTTCCTTAGGCCCCCAGTCCTCTTTGTAGGGTCCAGCAGAAAATTACTCACATTTCCCATTGACTTGCATTCTACTCGCTATCCGGAACGAATATGCGATTATTACAAACTACTTGTTACTAGAGATGAGCGATGTTCAATTTGAATTGTTCGCCATGGGAAAATAGCCCCCCATTTATCCCAATAACCTCTATAAATAAAACACTGGACAAGCTTGCATGGTTGATAAAGGCCGTCAGGCTTTACTCAGGGTTAAGCACACAAATTCCAATCCATAAACATTATAAATTCATAAATAATAAACTTGGATGGGAAAACATCCATCCGTGATTGTATTCACCAAAACATTCAAAATAAATCCAAAACGCCCTACTGTCTTGGGCGTGTATTTCCCCAAACGGGCCGATCAAAATGATGAGGCCCCCCCCCCAAACCTAACAGCCAAGACTCAACCATGCTCTGCAAGCCCAAATTAAATGCATCTAATCCAATGTCGCTCAGATGTATGCTGTCGGGGCGGTACATGCCAGGAGCAAAACCCTCAAGACTTAAATGACGGTAAGAAAAGCTACCGATTTTTACCATAAATTTTGACATTACTCTATTGATTCTTTTTCTGATGTTATCTACAAAACGGGATTCTTTCTTAGCCCAAATAAGCCTGGGAACGACCTCTGAAAACACCACCTCCGTATTTGGTAACATATTTTTAATAACAAGAATATCGTGCTTCATCTGCCAAAGTAATGACAGAGTATTAGTGCTACCAAGGTCGTTGCCAGCTAAGTGTACAATAATCAAATGTGGACGAGGAGCCAAAAGCAGAAATTTTGGTAAGAGTGGAAAAAGGTCATTCCAACGCATACCTCTGCGTCCAAACCAAAATAAAGAAACTTTTTCTCTGTCGAGAGATAAATTCATTGAATAGGAGCGATGTTGGGCCCTCTTCCTTGCCCAATAAATAAAGGAATGTCCTATGATCCATACCGACAAATTTCCTGAAAGAAAAGGAAATAATAACAAATTCAAACTATGGCATTTGGTCTAATCTAAAGATTTACTCTATGAGAACTCCATCTTCCCACCCTTCGAATATCTGAATCAGATAGACCCAAAGCAGCTGCTGTCGTTGCCGCACCTATCCTAAAAGAATGGGATGAAATTGGTAAATCAGATAAACCGAGCTGCTTCAGGCATCTTTTTAACACGGAATTGAATTGGAAAATGGTTAATGGTGATCCATCCGCATGGATAAACATAGGGTGAAATTCTAAAGGCCTGAATTTCAGCCAAAGCCGCATGTTAGACTCAGGGCAAATATCAGGAACAGGAAATGCATTCAAGCGGATAGATGTTCCCTTACCCATTTTATCTGTCTTTGATTGCCTTAACCAGATTGTTAAAGAATCTTTAAGCAAACGGATGTCAGTAAAAAATAACCCCGACAACTCCTTCTTATTGCGACTCACTACTTCGCTAATGCGGAACGCTCCAAAAAACATGCCTGAAGTAGACGGACTTCAAAACTATCGAAACACACTATTGGTAAAAATGACCATAATTTTAGCAACAATGAAACTGAAATGGCCTTCCTTTTATCTCTACGCACATGAGATTTCCCAAATCCCTTAAAGAACTGTTTATCTGCGAATGAGGAAAGTAAAGACGCCTAACCACTCAGTTTCAAAAAGAATGAGACCCCAGAAATGGTTTTGTGAATATGGGAAAAACCAAAACCTTTAGACATAAGTGTATTAATGAAAGCCATGATTTGTTGTATTGTAGGAGCTATACAATCAGCATGTGCATAAATGCAAAAATTGCACCAAGCTTCCCATGCAGCTGAATAGGCTGACCATGTAGAGGAGGCAATTGAAGCTCTAATATGTTCTCCAGCTACACTTGCAAAAGAGTCCAGAGGTGACCAGGGAGTGGTGTACATTCCAAGTCCATTCCGGAAGGGTAACCAATTTCTGCCGATGGTTTCTGATAAACAGAAGAAGAAAAGGAAATATCGATATCCGAATAAAACTGGCCCTTAATCCATACATTAAAAGATAAACACTCGAATACCACTTGCGGTAAAAGAAAATTAGTTAATCTGTTCCTTGATGATAATGTGTTCAAGGCCATTACCAAACCTTTATCAGAAGATTCTATAAGACACCTCTTGTTTGAAAATTCAATACCCCATAAAGATAGGGCTACCAGGATGGCAAAAACTCTACAAGCAGATAGACTAAAGTTCTGTGAACTCCTGTTCCACCAAATAGGCCAAGGCGTCATCAACCAATGTGATCCAAAAGTGATTGATAAAACTTCACCATCTGTCATATTAATGGAAAAACCCAAATCCGAAGCTTTAACAAAATTTTCTTGTACACAACATCTGCCATTAAAATTCTTCAGAAAACGTAACCATACTAAAAGACCCTCCCTCATTTCTTTAGAAATTCTAATATGTGAACCAGGGGAAGTTATGCCACACGTGCCGTCATAAAGACGCCTGCAGAATGCTCTACCCATTGGCATTATTTTGAGTCCAAAATTCAAGCTTCCCAAAAGGGTTTGCAGCTGTTTCAGAGTCACCTTCTCTTGTTTCAAAACTTGGAAAATCTTAAAACAAATCCCATTCCACTTTTCCCATGGAAGGCTCAATTCCATTTTATAAGAATCAATGTGGATCCCTAAAAAATCTAAGCTAAAACTAGGCAAAACAGTTTTTTCAGCTGCTAAAGGGATGCCAAACGCATCGGTAATATCGTGGAAAGCGTTCAAAAGTTGAAAAAAATAAAATGTAATCCAAATAATGTACAATTTTACCCTTGGAAACAGTATGCATAGTGGCCCATTCCAAAAAAGAAAAGAAAGCTTCGAAATAATAACAAGATAAAGAAAAAACCCATAGGAAGGCAACGATCAAAGAAAAAAGCACTGTTAAAATAAAAACCTAAAGAGTTAAAACCAGAGGGAGAAACAGGTAAGAGGCGGAAGGCAGATTTAATATCTACTTTAGCTAGCAGAGCACCTTGACCATAATACTGTAAATGAGAGACGGCCACGTCAAAAGATGTATAATGTACATTAGGTAAATCAGAAGACACTTCGTCATTTAAAGAACAGCCAAATGGGAATGATAAATAGTTTATAACCCTAAATGAACCTGGTTCCTTCTTTGGGACCACACCTAATGGGGAGACCCGAAAATTTGTGAACGGGGACTTTGAAAAGGACCTGAAATTCTACCTAGACTCAACTCTTTAGAAATGTACTCAATTATTGAGTTAGGGTGCAAATAAATTGACCTAAATTATTAGAAATAGCACAACCTTTTCCCTGAAAAGTGGGGACATAGAAACCTGAAGAGAAACCATTAACGAGCAGTTGTGCCTTCGCCTGATCTGGGAATAGATTTAGTAGTGGACGCATTGCATCCAGCCTCACTGGTGTCGACCCCTTTTTGCCCAGCATCCTTAGAGCCAGTAGCTCCGTATGTAAAACCATGTTTCTTATAGCATTTGGCTGCAGGATGCCCTCCGCCACAATGTGAGCACTCGTGGCGAAAACAACATGTATTCGGCCATTTACAAGCTAAATCGTTATATGCAAAACAAAACCCTTTTTTGGGAATTTGGGCAGAAGCTGATTTAGTTACCGATAATCTCTGGGGCAGCATTAAGGACACCCATAATCCCACATCCTTGTGTCCCCAATGTACGTTAGAGTGCACTGATAACTTTTGGCGGAAGGCTTCATTGTAAAGAAACCATGAATTTCCACCAACATTTTTATATGCCTCTAAAATAATTTCCAGGTGCTGAAACAAGCCCAAACATAAGGAAGGTTCCCGCTCACCCAGAACTGCTGTGTAGATAGCAAATGCCTGTAGCCAATATTGAAAAGACTTATAAGTACGTTTTTTGTCATTATCCATCTCTATTTTATCTTCTTTTTTATCATTATTGACTGGAACCATTCTCGCTGCAGGGAGAAGGCTCAACAAATCAATAAATTCATGTTGCCAAATTTTATTTTTGACAGACATAGGGAGGTGAAACCCTAAAGGAGACATTTGACATGTTAATGCCTCTTTCATTAAAGACTCCTCTATAACTACTTGTTTGTTAGCATTTTCAAGCTGCGGTAACAAATTGTGCGTTTTGCCTACACCCACTTATGCTTCAGCCACAGCTTTTTAAATTATTTCTTAAAAATTAATCGTACTATGGTCGCCATAAGCTGGCAAGCTCATAAATCTATTCATGGGGTACCAAGAAATTCCTGTGGTTCAATAACCACTGAATTTTGTTGGCTGCGCATTGATTCGGCCCCAGGAGATAACCTCCCTTCATCATATGATGATTGGGGGGCCAAATCCCACACTTTAGCAGCCTGTGAATCGTGTAATGACTGATGCGCAGCTGTTACCACAGACTGAGGTAATGCTGCGTGCATACAATTAGCCTTAACAGAGGGCTCAAACGCCCTTATGTTAATCCCTCCACTGGGGTAATACTGAGGTAAAGACCCCGCAATACAACAATCCCCTGTGATATTACCCGACCCTCCGGGCTGAGGAGGGGCTGACATCATGTGAGGAGGGGCTGGCATCATGTGTTGCCTGTCGAGGGCGAGTCCGGACCTCTTATCCTGTGTTTTCTTCTTCTGCTTCCCTTTAGTTGCTACTGTAGCACCAGCCTCTGTGTCCACATAACCGCTGGGAGCTGGTTTCTTCTGCCGAGCCCCTGACCGACGACGAACAGGGGAATATCTGGGTGAATAAAGCGCACTTGCTGTTCTCTTCCTAGCTGCAGCAGGGCTATGTGAAACCGCTTCTTCCTGAGGTAAAATAGGAGTCGCATTTATGGTGGGGTTACACGTCCCGATATCGCGGCGATATCGGAGGCAACGGCGCGGGAGCGCGCATTTTTTCAGCCCTTTTCCCGATATCGCATCGGCGGTTTACACGCTGCGATATCGGGAAACAACGTCCCTCTGATGTGTACGCCCACCAACCCAGTAACGACCATTTAACATGGGAGTTAATGGGTGAGGTGCGAGTACACATCGGAGTTGGGTTGTCACACGCTGCGATGCTGCTACAACGGCCATGCGATATCGGGCAGTTGAATAGCTCTGCTATTCAACTCCGATATCGTTTTGGCATCGTTCCAGCATCGCGTTGTACACTGAAACCGTACAACGCGCACACGATATCGGCTCCAACTCGCGACCCACGTGACTTTTTGTCAGAGTTGGGTCGGAGTTGGATGCCGATATCGCGGCGTGTAAACCCACCATTACAGTTTCACCCGACATCCCTGCAGTTGTATCTATTCCTGACAGGGCGCCGTCATTAATGATAGTGGTAGCTGTAGCTGACGCCGTTGCTTGAGTAGCAGGCAGTGGGGCATTATCATGGCAGCTCTTAAGCCATTCTATGCCTCCGTCCGCATTTAATCTGTCCCTGAAAGCTGAGAGAAGTGCGTCCATGGTGACTTCTCCTCAGCTGACCAGCTGACTGACGCTCCGTCAGACCAGCTGCTGAATTTGCATAGCACAAAATTGCGCCCAAACTTTTCAGCCAATCATAAGGCTGTAAACAAAAAACCCAGCAGCTGGGCGGCCGCTCATAGCTCACCGTGCATCTGTTACCAAGCTCCACACCATATATAGAGCTTCACCCTCTGAGGATAACTCAGGGGTTAATAACAATAAATAAAAGAATAATACAACTGATCATGTTTACAAATATAATAAGGAGGGCATTTTTCCATGAAGCCTGAAACCTAAAAGGTTTTTCAGGCTGCGCAATCTCAAATTCGAGCTGCTTTTGGCGGTGTTCGAGTCATTCGGCGAATTAGAACAATTTGCTTGAAATTCGGCAGTTCTAGTATATGTTCGATAACGCTTCGTTCCACACAAGCTTAATCTTCCTAACCCTAAACCTAGCCCTAATACTGCAAATGATTGTTAATATCCTGTTTGCGTGTAAAATGTGCAGGGAGGGGCTTGTATCAGAGCTGCAGGAATAAGGTTTTTTTTTTTTCTCCTAAAGCATGTACAGTGGGGCTGTTCAGGCTGCTAGCCAATCACAGTGCCACACTGCAAAGTGCATTTTTTCACACAACTAATGTCATTATTGGCTGTGTGTCACATGTCCCAGCCATAAAAACCGGCCATCTTAAACATCGCCACCATTTTGCTGATAGCTGCTGCAGGTGTTAAACGGCACCTGCGGCTGCTGCTGTGTGCGACCGCTAAACAGTGCAAACTCTAAATTTTGTTCTCTCATTCAGCTAGTGAGGGAATACAAAGTTAGATAGATAGGTTTAGGGAGTAGGGACTAGTAATATCAGACCTTTTTAGGGCTGATCCATAGGAGTAGCGATTAGGGATAGGGACTAGGGACTAGTAGTCTATCAGCCCTTTTCAGGGCTACTTCATAGAAGCAGGGACTAGTTTTAATTGCAGCCCTTTTGAGGGCTAGGTTAGAGCAGTCTCTATTAGTTTTCGCCAGGCAGGTTGTGTCAGGTGTGTGCCAGTGCTGTGGAAGTCTTTCTCACAACAACTGGCCACAGTAATATAGCTCTTTGAATCCATTAGGGCAGGTAGTGTAGCACTACTTCTTTCCTTGGAGGTTCTAAATGATTCCTTTCGTACGGACACGACTCAGACCACGATCAATACCAATTTAGATGAGGCACAAAAAGAGCAGGCGTTGAATGGATAGCAAGTGCTTCAGCAAGTGGGCTCTCCTCCACCTCAACTTCTACTTCACAAATACACCAGTCCTCAGAGGTGTCACCACAATCCCACTTGCTTCCGCACAGCTCCCAAGTCTCGAGCCGCCCATCTGAGTATGGGATAAGACAGATGGTTGACTATGCATCGCTCTTCACTCATACTATAGCCTGGGAATCAGAGGTCTGCTCAAAAGCTTTTGTGAGTCAAGACGAGGTAATGACCTGCACTGATGCCCAGAAGCTTTTGGAGTCGGATGCAGGCCCAGATAAAGAAGGTTCTGAGCAAGCAAAATGTAGACCCTCATTCATAAAGTCCAGAGAAAAGTTGGGATTGAAGAGGTGTATCACGGTCCGCGCTGCTATGTCCAAATAAAACACTCACATGGAAGTATCAAAAGCAGTTCCTTTCCCTTATTCCAACGCGTCTCGGTGCACAACCTGGCACCTTCCTCAGGGAGGTTGTGCATAGCAGCACGGACCGTGATACACCTCTCAATCCCAACTTTTCTCTGGACGTTACCACGTGCGAGTGGTCGGTGGAGGTCCTGCAGCAGCTTGCTTATTGATGCCCTTCAAACCAGTTGTGGGTACCACAACTGAACCAGGTGAGTGGATTCACAGCACCACCTTCAGATCTTAGTGTCTCTAGTGATAGGGCGCCTCTTGTCCCCACCCCTCTTGTATTTGCACACTCATTCATAAAGTGTCAACTGCACCTTGGAGATCTTATGAGCCCTTCCGCATACAACTCCTCCAGTACTTCCTCCCCCTCCTCTAGTGCCACCACCTGACGAATACTGTTTAAAGTGTGCTCCAGCATATAAATTACGGGAATAGTCATGCTGATAATGGCATAATCATCACTAAACATCTTCGTCGACATTTCAATACTGTAGAGAATGGTGCATAGGTCCTTCATTTCAGACAACTCCAGCAGTGTGATTTGCCCCACCTCTGGATCTCGTAGGCCCAGGTTATACGTCATGACGTATTGCACCAGGGCTCATGGGTGCTGCCACAGTTGCTGCAACATGTTCAGAGTTGAATTCCATCGTGTCGGCACATCACATTTCAGCCGGTGAACTGGCAGGCCGAACGACTTCTGTAGAGATGCAAGGCGTTGAGCTACGGGATGTGAACGGCGGAAGTCAGCACACAGCGACCGCGCTCTCGTCTGAAGACCATCTAGGGCCGAATAATGTGCAAAAATTTCCTGGACAACCAGGTTTAAGACGTGAGCCATGCAAGGCACGTGTGTCACATTGCCCTGGCGGAGGGCTGCACCCAGCATTGCAGCATTGTCGCACATGGCCTTCCCTGGCTGCAGGTTCAGTGGACACCAGCATTGATGAAACTCTGCCTCCACAGCAGACCACAACTCATCAGCTGTGACTCACATTTCCCATACATTTCAAGGTAAAGACCGCCTGATGCCGTTGAGCCCTGCTGCCATCATAGTAAGGAGTGCAGGATTCCTTGTGCGCAGTTAGAACGCAGGTGGCATTACCAGACAGGCTTTGGGTGCAGGTGGAGGACCGAGACGAGGTTGAGGAGACAGAAGCAGTGGAGGAACTTCTACATACAGAGGATTGACGCACAACTCGTGGGGATGGCAAGACTTGGACAGCAGCCCCTTCTCCTGCTGTCTTCATAGTTACCCAGATTTTTTGGCCGATACTTACATTTTGGTGACAAATCTTACAGATAACATGGGGAGACTAAAGGCTTGTGGATTTTGGAATGTGCTGCAGGAAAGTCACCTCACCAACCATTTTCAGCTTGCAACTGTGGTGCAATTGATGCCACTGAAGTGGTGTCTGGGCCCAAATTTTTGGGAAAAATGGAGACTCTTGTTGTAGTCCCCTAAATGTGACACAATGCTCAGCGTGTGCACGAGGCCTTCCAGATGGTGCGTTAAAAACCGCACCAGATACTCATCGCCTGCACAAGGCCTTCCAGATACTGAGGTAAAATGCACCAAATTATCATCATCTGCACATGGCCTTACAAATACTGAAGTGAAACGCACCAAATAATCATCATCTGCACATGGCATTACAGATACTGAAGTGATACGCACCAAATAATCATCATCTGCACATGGCCTTACAGATACTGAAGTAAAACACACCAAATAATCATCTGCTCATGGCCTTACAGATACTGAAGTAAAACGCACCAAATACTCATCTTCTTGACGTGGCCTTACAGATACTGAAGTAAAACTCAACAACTACGGTACTCATTGTGTGCATGATGCCTTACAACTACTGTAGTGAAAACTGATTTTGGAAGGGCATGACATGCCTATATCTGTGTCTCCTGCCTCTTTTACTTGTCTATCTCTTTTCTTTTTGCATGTTTATATGTAGTTTTCACTTTTCCCTATGTTTGTTGTATCTTGTGAGTAGTTTGTCACCTTTTGGACACTTTAGAAGGTGTTTTCTATGTGTTTTCTATGTGTTTGTATGTGTTTGTATGTGTTTTCTATGTGTTTGTATGTGTTTGTATGTGTTTGTATGTGTTTGTATGTGTTTGTATGTGTTTGTGTTTGGCTGCCATTGTTTTCAATGGGATTCGACGGAGTTCGACGAACATTCGACGAACAAACACCCAATTCGGCAAACGTTATCGAATTAGAACACTAGGGTGGTGGCTCATCTCTACTTGTTACGAGTATAGTCATACAAAACATCACTGCACAAGAGGAGATCTACATGGAGGAATGGCACAACATACCAGCGACAGTGTGTGCCAACCTTGTGAAAACTTATAGAAAACGTTTGACCTCTGTCATTACCAACAAAGGATGTATAACAAAGTATTGTGATGAACTTTTGTTATTTACCAAATACTTATTTTACACCAAAATTTGAAAAAAAATTCTTTCCAAAACAGACAGTGATTTTCAGGATTTGTTTTCTCCTTTGTGTCTCATAGTTGAGGTCTACCTATGACAGGGGTCCCCAAATCCAGGCCTCGAGGGCCGCCAACAGTGCGTGTTTTCAGGATCTCCTTATGGCCACTTTACACGTCCCAACATCATTTCAATATTGTATACAACGGCACGGGAGCGCGCACGTTTTTGGCACTAATACAAGATCGCATAGGAGATGTTGCACGTACCAACTTCACCTCCGACCAACGACGAACCTGCGTTCCGGAAGTGGCCAAGGCCGACGGGCCGCTGACTTTTCAGATCGTAGTTGGGCTTTTACACAGCACAACCACATAACCAATCTGGGCGTGGATTAAGCCGAGCTCAGGACATAGGCGTATATTATGTTGAATTTTATTGGACGGCGACAGAGCGTTGTGATTGGTCATTAAACGTAGACAACATGGTGGCGTCATGGATGCACTTTACCATTTTATGATAATGGAAACAGGTTAAATATGGGATGCGTGGCAGTTGCCGCAACACCCTGCGGCGTTGCGAAAGTGTCACATCAGCACGCTAATGATATGCAGTGTTGTTAACTGCTCCATATTGCTAAATTTGAAAGGCCTACTGGCCAAGTTGGTCACCTACACACAAGAAGTGTGCACATATGTATGTACCTCACATAGCATTATCCCCCGTGAGTTTTTTGCAAATGTATCTATGTGTTCACATATGTGTGCATATGTCTGAATTGGGAAAACAAGGTGTGCTACAGTCCGCGCTGCCAAGTCATCACAAATTACCAGGAATCCAATTTGGATAGCAAAAGATCTTCTTTATTTCCTTTCCTACACGTTTCGATGCCCCTCCTGGCACCTTCCTCAGGGATATCCCTGAGGAAGGTGCCAGGAGGGGCATCGAAACGCGTAGGAAAGGAAATAAAGAAGATCTTTTGCTATCCAAATTGGATTCCTGGTAATTTGTGATGACTTGGCAGCGTGAACTGTAACACACCTTGTTTTCCCAATCCTTTGATGGTCGTTCCACGTGTGAGTGGTCGGTGGAGGTCCTGCAGCATCCAAATATAATCCTTTGCCTTCAAGCCAGTTGTGGGTCACACAACTAGGCTAGGTGAGTGAACCTTATTTTACCACCCACATTTTGATGGTCTTTAGTGATAAGACACTATTGCGCCTCTTGTTCCCCTACCTCTTGTCTATTTCATATGTCTGAATGACACACCCAAACATGGCCCATGTGTGTTGACACAGCAATGTGTACATGCCTCAATCTGGACAGACAAATACACATTAGAAAATTCAGTGTGTTGAGCAACCAAATACATGTGTACTGTACATGTGCACACAATGGTGCAGGGACAGATAAAGACCAATGGGGTAGGATACCTCACAGCACAACATATAATGCAATATGTCACATACTCGTCTCATCTTATAAAGAAAATATGCACACACAAATTTTTGATCCGAAAAATATATATTAATGCAGAAAAAGAGTCCAATGACTGGGCACTACACCTGTGGAGCTCTGCTAAAAGCCTGTCGGCTATCCCCGTTGTTCCGACGGCCTCTCACTTTCTCTCCCCACCGCACTAACAATGTTTTAATGGATTGATTTTCCTGGATTAAAACACCCTTCCACCAGCCTATACGGTGAGTGCCGCCTTTCTTTATTCTCTTTTTTGAATCTCGAAAAATATATATATTAGTAGTGTGGCCACACACATTAGAAACCCCCAAAAAAGTTAAGCACACATTACAGAAATGAAAAAGCTATATAAATTAAAAGAGAAAGGAAGCGCACATAGAGTAGTATTGCTATTATACAGGTCCCTCAGACCCCAAATGGTTAAACTCACCTGATGTAGTTGTGAGTGTCACAACTACAATAAAAGCACACAGGAGGTCGCTGCAGGCTCCCAGCTGAAAACTGAAGAATCCAGAAAACAGTGATAAAGAGCTGGAATCAAATGCCGCGCTGACCACAAGGATAAAAACAGAGTAAATCACCCACTCCGTTTATTTTGCCTACACGTGTTTCGTGGCACACAGCCACTTCCTCAGGGCATCAAGATCTTAAAACAATCAAGGATATTTATACACACACAAGATAGTGTCATACTGTTTGTATCCCACCCTCCCACCACAGGACTTCCTGTGAAAACACCCACTTTTACTAAGCAAAAACATATACATCTAAAACACAGATTAAATCAATTAAAGTACATTCAAAACATTCCAGAAGTTTATAAAACATCAAATCACACATATATAATACATTAAATTGATAATTATAAAGAACTAGCTGTGAGCCCGATGCAAATGCATCGGGATTCTAGAACGTACGTTAATTTGATTATAGTAGTTATAGCTGTTAGACTAATGCAAATGCATTGGTTGTCTAGAATATGTTTATTGTTTTTTTAAAGATTTTTAAATAATCCAATTATTCCAATGACATCTTTACAGCAACTACATATATTTGTATTGTTGATATCATATAAGGAAAATTGAATAATTATGTTGTAAGGGTCTTAGAACACAAAGTAGCAATACTTCTTAATGCATCAATCATTAAAATTGATGAATTAATAACAGTAATAGGTGTATCAGCCAGTTTGTGTCAGCCCACCAATCGCGTCAAGATGCCCTTACGCCTGGTGAGTCCTAATCTAACTAAATCCGAATTGATATAATTTAGATATTTTTTATACCTGAATTTTTCTTAGATTTTTTGAGGATTGTGATGTAAATAATAAAATTTTGTAAATTGATACAGAAGGAGTTACCAGCTACAGACTTGCAGCAATATCCATGCAATAACAAAAAAACTTGTAGTTAACCTACGGTAAATGGAGTTAACGTAGCTTCAGCAGGTGCATAAGATGCATCGACTAACTAACCACAGGTGACTGCAGTTGATGTGGATGACACTGCCGCAACTATGTTGTCTGCACAAACCGCAAGTTAAGTACAAATTACATTTATGCAATTATGAAAATTACAGCAAGTATGTTGTTGGTGAGTCCTTCATGATCAATTATTATCATTTAGTATATTCCTCAACAAAGTGAAAAAATCTAAGAAAAATGGTGTGGTAGAATCTAATTAATAATTTATGTTTGTCCCTATCTATCTAAACATGTGGAACACACCTTGCTAATGAGATGTGTGTGAACAGCCATCCCACCCGTCTCTTAGCTGTTCACAAAAACCTCTCCCTGTAAAGAGTGACAATGAAATCTCTCAGCACATATAGTGCTGGAGCTTGAAATAGTGGTTTCTATCACCCACTGTAGAAATGTGGATGATACACATCTCTCATATTATTTTAAATGTGTGTTCACAAAAATATAGTAGAAATCAGTATATAAAAGAATAAAATGTAAAACAGTAAAATTTTTTTTTTTTTTTTTTTTTTTTTTCAAAAGATAAATAAACAGAAGAATAGTCATAGGGAAGAGTTCAGTGCAAAATATTCTTGTAGACAATATTTTTGGTAAATACTTTGTCACTGTTAGGCAGCAATTTTCCTTGGATTGGAGTGTCCACCACTTTCACCTTTACATTGGATCGTCTTCTCACTCTTGAAAAAGCCACATACAATTGTCCATGTCCAAAAACAGGTTCAGGCAAAAAAATCCCTACTTTCTCAAGTGTTTGTCCTTGGGATTTGTTTATTGTCATGGCAAAAGCTGGCTTCAGAGGAAATTGGCGACGTCTTAACTTAAAAGGCAAGCCGGTTTCTGATGGGCACAAATCAATCCTGGGAATGAAAACCACATTTCCTCCAGCAGACCCACTAATGACTTTTGCTTGAATCATGTTGGCAAACAAACCGGTGACAATTAAGCGAGTCCCATTACAAAGACCTTTTCGGCTGTTGAAGTTCCTCAAAAGCATTACAATGGTGCCAATTTTTAATTTCAGACGATGAGATGGCATCCCCGTGGGTGTAAGTGAATTTAAAAACTCAACAGGGTATTGCTCTGGGTCCTCTGTCTCGTCCGGATCAATGGAATCATCACTAATGTATTCTGTGTACTCTCCAGCAATGCAATCCATGATCTTAGAGTTGACCTGATCCACATCATCATTTTTGGGGCAAAGAATGGCATGTGATGCTGCTGTATTAATGCTTTCATTGTCATTGACATCAATTACAATGTTTTCACCAAAAATGTCAAATATTAGTGAGCCTGTGCAAATCATATCTTCAGGGATTTCTATAACATCATCTCCAAGCTTATAAGAATTGGTCAATTGTCCATTTCCCAGCTGAAGTATCCAATTGCTGTATTCTGGATCAACAGAGCGCATGTTGTCAAGTAGTGGCAATTGAGTGAAAATCTGCCATTGTCTGGAATATTTAATGCAGCTCTCTACGATATCAGTTCGTGTTCCATGAGGAATAATAGGAAGACACTGACGAAAGTCTCCTCCCAGAACAATGACTTTCCCTCCAAAGGGTGTTTTATTTTTCTTCGAGATATCTTTGGTCATAACATCCTTTAATAGTTGGTCAATGACATGCAGTGCGTATTTGGATAGCATAGTGGATTCATCAATAATGAAAAGTTTAGTATTCTTCAAATGGTGTGCAGCATCAGTATCATTTTTGATTCTTGAAACAGATGTTTCATTGATTGGAATAGGTATCCCGTAAAGTGAATGGATGGTTCTTCCTCCTTCCAATAAGTTGGCTGCAATCCCAGTACTGGCAGCAGGTGACACAGTTTCTCCTTCTCCTCTTATTTGACGAATTAACAAATCATACAAATATGTTTTCCCACTGCCACCTGGGCCATCAATGAAAAAGCACTTAGCTTGCTGACTTGTATCCTGTAATGCTTCATTTATGGCATTATAGGCCAAAAGTTGTTGTTCATTTAAAGTTTCTTTCATTTCTTGGGCTCTTCTAAACTCCTCCTCTTTGTTGTATTGTGATTGTAGTTGTTGTTTTCTTTTGGGGCGTGGTAGATTAAAATCCGTAAAGCTTTTGCCATGAAATTTTAACACATTTTGAACATCTGTCATTGCATAGCCTTCACAATCCTCACAGTCCTCATTGTTAGGGTGATATGCACGGCAGTAGTCTTCAATAAAATCTTTTTTAAATTCTTGCCACAACTCCAATGGATGAGCAGGAGGACCAAAGATACATATGTAAGCAAACATATCCCGAAGCTGTGCAGGCATGTTTAGAACACAGCCATCCAGTAAGGTATTTCGCCAAACACTGTCATCCAAAAGTAATCCAAGGGCTATTGCTGCCTGTTTAAAAGTTGGGTACTCGACTTCATTAACAGTCTTAATGTGCTCAAAACTTGTTGCTCCTTTTACATGTAGTAACAACAACTGTAAATAGTAGCGTTCTTCATCTTTCATACTGACCGTATACATTCTTCCAATGACTGTTGTTCCACGTTTCTGCCTAATTTCCCATGCACCAGCTTTCCAGACATAGTGCTCAGGAATTTGGCGGTAGAAGTATTCATGAGCATGTGGGTCATTCTGATTCAGTTCAAAGTAGGCCATAAGAGTTGATTTTCTATGCGTCATGGCAGCAATGTTCTCTACAGAAGCATCTTCATGAAAATAAAGTGGTTGTGACTGTGGCAGATGTACGGCAAGGCGAACAATGCTGTGTGATTGTTTATGCATTGGATAGGCAAAAATTCTCCAAGCTGCCTCCGGTGCACTGACGTATCTTGAATCCATAAATTGGTGAGGTTCATCATGTTGTATGTTTGTTTGAGAAATTTCCAGATTGGCTTTATCATGCCCTTTGTAAACATATTTGAATAAATACTTGACACTTTGAATGGACGCACAGATTTCCACATTTATATGACACTTATACTTTAATAGTAGGAAAGGGTTATAGGGAACAACCCAAGAATTATCAACCATGTGAGAACGTTGTGTAAATGAAGGTCCTGCATTGCATTGATAAGTTGGGTAGGCATCGTGTGCTATTAGAGTTTTTGGTTGGAAATCTTTTGGGAATCCTTTTTTACACTTTCCAATATCCATACATGGAGAATTGGGGTTCAATTGTCCACAGGGTCCATGAATCATATGTTGCATCACAATTTGATGGAGCACAGGATACTCGGATGGATCAGGAATTTCTGCCCAAACAGTACGATCGACATCAAGCTCAGTGCGTAATTTGGAATTGCTATCCAGAATAATCAAAATGTGAGCATGTGGTAGTCCCCGCTTTTGAAATTCTATTACATGAACCATTGCACAAATCTTGCCAAATAATCCACTGTTTATATCTTTTAATAGGGCTTCTAATTTTATTTTGAAGACACGGGCGACTAAATCCGGTCTGTGTTCCACCCTCTGCCATGGTTCTAAATTGTGGATAATCTCGCTCCATTTGGGATTACAGGTCATTGTTATAAAAAGATCTGGGCGTCCAAATTTTGTAACAATAGCCATGGCATCTTGATAACGTTGCTGCATATTTCTTGGACTACCTTCAAACAACGATGGTAAAATGACCGTCTTGCCAATGGGAATACCTTTTTCGAAAGATTTTCTTTGCAGATGTTCCTGTAGTACACAGTAGTCCTCCACTTTTAAATCTTTTTGATGTTGACGTATAAAATTTAAGCGATTAGCCTCAATTTTTATATACGCATCCACTAAATACTGTTGTGTTAGTTTTCCACCATTTAGAATAGGATTGAACCCAGGACGTACAGATAGCAAATAACAGTAATACTGCAATTGTGTAATTCTCCGTGGATTTTCACCTTGATGCTTCAGTCCCTCATGCCAGCCTTGTTCTCCATGTGGAAAAAATAACGGATACAGTAAAGCATCTAAATTACTGTGGAGAATACTGACTTGCTGTGTTTTTGGGGCTAAAGGATTGTTTGGGTCAGGTTTGAGATTAATTAAAATATCTCTATTGAAGGGTGGCTCTCCATCAGCATTTTCAAAGACCACAGCAACTTCATTAACAATTGGTTTATTATAACGTCTTGGGTCTTGTTCTCGATCCTGTTTAAGAGCCATGATGATATTAGGCATGACAGTACCATTTTCAATTGCCTTCTCCTGTTCCTCTTGTTCAACAAAACGTAACATTTTGTATGCGGAAACAAAAGGATTGATGCGATCTAATAAGTTAGCAATGAGCCGCATCAATTTAGGATGACATTTTTTATTTTCGTCACACTGTAAACGTTGGTCATTAGCAGTGGCAGTATCTAAAATGTAGAGTTGGGCATAAGCAGGAGCTTGATCTGGAGCAGGATGTAGTGTTCCAGTACGGTGATAAATTTGGCCATGAATCCTGAAGCAATAAGGGCCATGTCCAGGTGGAGGAGCAATACTTGCACCCATAGAAGCAAAACCAAAGGAACTATTAATACTTCTGATGTTATCCATCATATTCCGACTGTATGGACTCTGACCTTTAAGAATACATTCCAACATCTCTGGATACTGAGGTAACGGAACCTTGACCTTCCCCTTGTGACAACAGAGAGTATACTGTTTATCCGATGGCATCTCATCCATGAAATGTCGAGCTTCACAATGGTTACATATGAATATCATAGAGCCACAGGTATGTTCCAGAATGCCAAAATCACTATCTGTAAATCCAGGTGGATATGAAGAGGGAGGTTTAGGTAGGTAAATAGAATGTTGTTTCTGCAAACCGACATAGATGAGACGTTGAAGTAATAAAGCAGAAAAAGAGTCAGGATCCACTTGTGTAACAGTAGAAGACGTCTTTTTGCGGTGTTGACGACGGGAGGCACCACTTTTACGTAAGCGGCTGTGTTTGGATAGTGAAGACTCCTGAGCAATTTGTGCCTCCAAAGGAGTTTGTTCTTGTTCAACGCGAAAACGTTTTGTGCGTGACGTCTCCTGAGCACAATGTTTACGCTTTGCTGTTGCTTTGCGCGGTGATGAAACTTGAGGAATTGTGCTCCTTTCATCCTGTGAACTGCTAGAAAGAGCTAGAGCAAACTGTAGTACTGGTGAGCTTACAGTTGGATAAGCAGACTGTAGTACTGATGAGGTTACTGTCTGATCAGCACACTGAGTTAGATCAGCAGAGTATTGTACAGGTGAGCTTGCAGTTTGATCAGCAGACTGTTGTACTGATGAGGTTACTGTCTGATCAGCAGAGTGATGTACTGGTGGTGTTACTTTATTTTTTTGACGGCGTTGACGTTCCTTCTCAGCTTTTTTGGCCAAGCGCAGTTGTTTTTGTTCCAGCGACTCCGTTGCAATGCGTTGCTTATACTCAGCTTTAGACTTATCCAAACGACATTGTCGCTCTTCTTCAGTTTCCTTAGCACGTGTCTTACGCATCCATGCGGCTTTGTACCCGGCAGCATCCTTGCTAGTATCCTTTGAAGTCATGTTAGGACATACAAAGGTAATACTATGCTTGGAGAGGTATAGGTACGTAAGAGCTTTTACAAAAGCTTTTTGGGAGAAAAGACTTTTTGAAATGTATAGAATAATTATTAAGGAAAATAATAAGTTCCAGATAGACAATGAACTTAAATATCATGTTTTGTATGTCCTTATAATGTACCCTACGACGTATTACAAAGATATAGAGATGTTTTTTATTAATATCAATAATAGTAAGAGGTGACTGAATAGTTAAGGACATCGAATGTGCATACATAATACCAATAGCATGAATACCAATACCATCATCCATACCATCATCCATACCATCATCCATAGCATCATCCATAGCATCATCAATAGCATCATCAATAGCAATAATATTAGCAATAGCATTATTATTAGCATTAATAGCATTATTATGATCATTAGTAACAGTATTAATAACATTAATAGCAGTATTAATAGTATTAACAGCATTCTGAATAGAGTAATAGCATTATAAATAACATTAATAGCATTAGTATTAGCATTAATAGCATTAATAGCAATATTATTTGAATTCATAGCATTATTATTACTATTAATAGCATAAATATTAGCATTAACAGCATTATTATTAGCATTAATAGCATTATTAATAGCATTAATAGCAATATAATTAGCATTAATAGCATTATTATTAGCATTAATAGCATAATTATTAGCATTAATAGGATAATTATTAGCATTAATAGCATTATTATTACCATTAATAGCATAATTATTAACATTAATAGCATAATTATTAGCATTAATAGCAAAATTATTTGCATTAATACCATTATTATTAGCATTAATAGCATAATTATTAGCATTAATAGCATAATCATTAGCATTAATAGCATAATTATTAACATTAATCGCATTAGTAATACCATTAATAGCAATATTATTAGCATTAATAGCATAATTATTAGCATTAATAGCATATTATTCATTAATAGATAATATTAACATTAATAGCATAATTATTAGCATTAATAGCATTATTAGATTAATAGCATTATTATTAGCATTAAAGCATAATTATTACATAATGCATAATTATTAGCATTAATATCATAATCTATTTCATTATAGATAATATTACATTAATAGCATTATTAATAGCATTAATAGCATATATTTGCATTATAGCATATATTATAGCATTAATAGCATAATTATTAGCATTAATAGCATATTATTAGCATTAATAGCATAATTAATTAAAGCATTAATAATTATACATAATTGCATTAATAGCATATTATTAGCATTAATAGCATAATATTTGCATTAATAGCATAATTATTAGCATTAATAGCATAATATGATTATAGCATAATAGATTAATTATTGCATTAATATATAGTTATATACATTAATATATAATTAATAGCATAATTTTATATTAACATTATATGCATTAATAATAATTAAGCAATTATTGCAAATAATATTATAAATTAATAGCATAATTATTAGCATTAAATAGATAATCATTACATTAATAGCATAATTATTACATTAATAGCATTATAATAGCATTAATAGCAATATTATTGCATTATTAGCATATATTATTAGCATTAATAGCATAATCATTAGCATTAATACATATATATTAGCATTAATAGCATAATTATTAGCATTAATAGCATATTATTAGCATTAATAGCATTAGTAATACATTAAAGCAATATTATTATTGCATTAATAGCATATTATTAGCATTAAATAGCATAATCATTAGCATTACATATATTAGTATAATAATTAAACATAATTAAGCATATAATAGCATTAATAGCAATATTATTGATTAATAGCATTAATAGTAATTATACATTAATAGCATAATTATTAACATTAATAGCATAATTAATTAGCATTAATAGCAATATTATTCATTAATAGCATTATTATTACCATTAATAGCATAATTATTAAATTAAGCATTAATTCATTATAGCATAATTAATTTTAATACATTAATTAGCATAATAGCATAATTATTACATTAATAGCATAATATTAATTAGCATTAATAGCATTAATATTATTCATAATAGCATAATTATTAGCATTAATAGCATTAATATTAGCATTAATAGCATAATTATTACATTAATAGCATAATATTAGCATTAATAGCATATTATAGCATTAATAGCAATAATTATATTAGCATTAATAGCATATTATTACCATTAATAGCATAATTATTAAGCATTAATAGCATAATATTAGCATTAATAATATTATTTAGCATTAATAGCATAATTATTAGCATTAATAGCATAATTATTAGCATTAATAGCATAATTATTAGCATTAATAGCATATATTATTGCATTAATAGCATAATATTAACATTAAGCATTAATTATACATTAATAGAATATTATGCATTAATAGCATTATTATTACATTAATAGCATAATTATTAGCATTAATACATAATTACATTATGCTTAATAACATAAATTATCATAATAGCATTATTAGCATAATAGCATATTATTGCATTAATTAGCATATATTATTAGCATTAATAGCATAATATTAGCATTATACATTATTATTAGCATTAATAGCATATTAATAGCATTAATTCCAATTATATTAGCAATTAATTATTAGCCATTAAAGCATATTATTAGCATTAATAGCAAAATATTACATTTGCAATAATTACATTAATAGCATATTATACTAATAGCTATAATATAGATTAATACATTATATGCATTAAGCATAAAATAATTTTACATTAATATCATAATTATAACATAATACATACATTATACATTAAGAGCAATATTATTTCATTAATACATATTATTACATTAATAGCATAATTATTACATTAATACATAATATTAGCATTAATAGCATAATTATTATTAATAGCATTATTATAGCATAATAGCATAATTATTGCATTATAGCATAAATATTAGCATTAATAGCATAATTATTACATTAATAGCATAATTATTAAGCATTAATAGCATTAGTAATAGCATTAATTAATAGCAAATTATTTGCATTAATAGCATATTATTACCATTAATAGCAAAATTATTACATTAATAGCATAATTATTAGCATAAATAGCATAATTTAATTAGCATAATAGCATATAAATATTAGCATTAATAGCATAATTATTATCATTAATAGCATAATTATTAGCATTAATAGCATAATTATTATGATTAATAACATAAATATTAGCATTAATAAAATAATTATTAGCATTAATAGCATTATTATTAGCATTAATAGCATTATTATTACCATTAATAGCATAATTATTATGATTAATAACATAATATAGCATTAATAAAAATAATTATTAGCATTAATAGCATTATTATTAGCATTAATAGCATTATTAATAGCATTAATAAAAATAATAATCCAATTAATAGCATTAAGATTAGCCTGAATAGCATTAATAGTATTATTAATTGCATGAATAGCATTATTAATAGCATTAATAGGATTAATAATAGAATTAATAGCATAAAAAATCTCATTAATATCATTAGTATTAGCATAAAGAACATTAATAGCAATATAATTAGCATGAATACCATTTTGAATAGCATAAATAACATGATTATTAGCCTTAATAGCATAATTATTAGCATTATTATTAGCAGTAATAAAATTATTTTTATATTTTATTGTTATTATTATTTTAAATGTTATTTTTTTTTTATTAATTTTTATATTTTTTTTATTAATTTTTTTATTATTAAATTTATGTATTATTAGTAATTTAAAGTGAGCCTGAGACAGTTCTCCTTGAGGTGCGCTCAAAGGGCTCATCTTATTAGCATTTAATTTTTTTTTATTCTTATTATTTTTTATTTAATGATTTATTAATTTTTTTTTTATTTTTTTATATTATTTATTAATTATTTTAAAATTATTTTATTTAATATTTAATTTATTATTTATTTTAAGTGAGACACAGTTCTCCATCAGGTCCGCAAAAAGGGCGGAGCTGATTACCATTTAATTATTTTTTTTTATTATTTTTAATTAATTTTTTATTATTTTTATTATTATTTTTATTATTTTTTAATTATTTTTTAATTATTTAATTTATTATTTAATTTATTATTTATTTTAAGTGAGACACAGTTCTCCTTCAGGTCCGCAAAAAGGGCGGAGCCGATTACCATTTAATTATTTTTTTTATTATTATTTTTAATTAATTTTTTATTATTTTTTATTATTATTTTTATTATTTATTAATTATTTTTTAATTATTTAATTTATTATTTAATTTATTATTTATTTTAAGTGAAACACAGTTCTCCTTCAGGTCCGCAAAAAGGGCGGAGCTGATTACCATTTAATTATTTTTTTTATTATTATTTTTAATTAATTTTTTATTATTTTTTATTATTATTTTGATTATTTTTTAATTATTTTTTAATTATTTAATTTATTATTTAATTTATTATTTATTTTAAGTGAGACACAGTTCTCCTTCTGGTCCGCTCCAACCCCTCATAGAGAAACATAGGGGATAATCCTGGGCGCTGATTGGTCGCTTCTTGCCATAGAGAAACATGGCCATGTTTCTCTATGGGAAAAAACGACCAATCAGCGTCGAGGATTATCCGCCATGTAAGTCAATGAGCTCTTTCAGCGGAGGAAAATGGAGACTGCGACCCGGAGCTCAGTGGAGGAATAGAGAAGAGCGCCGGATGGAAGAGTCGTTAGCCGAGCTGAAGGAACAGGATGCCTGGCCCGGAGGGAGGAGTGTACGTGGACCTGAGGAAGCAGATGTCATGAAGACAGGTAAGTAATGGGGGGGGGGGCGAACATATGTAAAGAGAGGGTGTGCGGACATATAGAAGAGGGGGGGGTGTGCTGACATATAGAAGAGGGGGGGGGGGGTGCGGACATATAGAAGAGGGGGGGGTGTGCGGACATATAGAAGAGGGGGGTGTGCGGACATATAGAAGAGGGGGGTGTGCGGACATATAGAAGAGGGGGGGTGTGCGGACATATAGAAGAGGGGGGGTGTGGGGACATATAGAAGAGGGGGGGGTGTGCGGACATATAGAAGAGGGGGGGTGTGCGGACATATAGAAGAGGGGGGGTGTGCGGACATATAGAAGAGGGGGGGGTGTGCGGACATATAGAAGAGGGGGGGTGTGCGGACATATAGAAGAGGGGGGTGTGCGGACATATAGAAGAGGGGGGGTGGGGGACATATAGAAGAGGGGGGGTGTGCGGACATATAGAAGAGGGGGGTGTGCGGACATATAGAAGAGGGGGGGGTGTGCGGACATATAGAAGAGGGGGGGTGTGGGGACATATGGAAGAGGGGGTGTGTGCGGACATATGGAAGAGGGGGGGTGTGCGGACATATGGAAGAGGGGGGGGGTGCGGACATATAAAAGAGGGGGGGTGTGCGGACATATGGAAGAGGGGGGGGTGTGCGGACATATGGAGAGGGGGGGGTGTGCGGACATATGGAAGAGGGGGGGGTGTGCGGACATATGGAAGAGGGGGGGGTGTGCAGACACATGGAAGAGGGGGGGTGTGCGGACATATGGAAGAGGGGGGGACGTGCGTACATAATGGCCGGGGGGGGAGTTTGGGGAAGTGTGCGTACATAATGGCGGGGGGGGGTGGTGTTCGGACATAATGGAGGGGGGGTGTAGTGTGCGGACATAATGGCGGGGGGTGGTGTGCGGACATAATGGAGGGAGGCGTGGTGTGTGGAGACAATGGAGGGAGGGGGTGTGTCGGACACAATAGAGAGAGGGGTGTGGGGACACAATAGAGGGAGGGGTGTGGGGACACAATAGAGGGAGGGGTGTGGGGACACAATGGGGGGGGAGTGTGGGGACACAATGGCGGGGGGAGTGTGGGGACACAATGGGGGGGGAGTGTGGGGACACAATGGTGGGGGGAGTGTGGGGACATAATGGCGGAGGGACTGTGCGGACATAATGGCGGGGGGAAGTGTGCGGCCATAATGGCGGGGGGAAGTGTGCGGCCATAATGGCGGGGGGGAGTGTGCGGCCATAATGGCGGGGGGGGAGTGTGCGGCCATAATGGCGGGGGGAAGTGTGCCGCCATAATGGCGGGGGGAATTGTGCGGCCATAATGGCGGGGGGAGTGTGCGGCCATAATGGCGGGGGGGAAGTGTGCTGCCATAATGGCGGGGGGGAGATGTGCGGCCATAATGGCGGGGGGAAGTGTGCCGCCATAATGGCGGGGGGAATGTGCGGCCATAATGGCGGGGGGAGTGTGCGGCCATAATGGCGGGGGGAGTGTGGGGACATAATGGCGGGGGGAGTGTGGGGACATAATGGCGGGGGGAGTGTGGGGACATAATGGCGGGGGGAGTGTGGGGACATAATGGCAGGGGGGAGTGTGGTCCATAATGGGCGGGGGAGTGTGGGGACATAATGGCGGGGGGAGTGTGGGGACATAATGGCGGGGGGAGTGATGGGGGACATAATGGCGGGGGGAGTGTGGAGACATAATGGCGGGGTTAGTGTGCGTCCATAATGGCGGGGTTAGTGTGCGTCCATAATGGCAGGGGGAAGGTGCGGACATAATGGAGGTAGGGGTGTGCGGCCATAATGGCGGGGAGAAGTGTGCGGCCATAATGGCGGGGGGGAAGTGTGCCGCCATAATGGCGGGGGGAAGTGTGCCGCCATAATGGCGGGGGGAAGTGTGCGGCCAGAATTGCGGGGGGGAAGTGTGCTGCCATAATGGCGGGGGGAAGTGTGCCGCCATAATGGCGGGGGGATGTGTGCCGCCATAATGGCGGGGGTAATTGTGCGGCCATAATGTCGGGGTGAAGTGTGCGGCCATAATGGCGGGGGGGAGGCACAGCTGTGGGTACCGGGGAGCGGAGGCGGGTGCGGCGCCTCGGCTCCATGTACGTCGTGCGAGGGTCTATGGTGTATAGCGGGGTGTGGGTGGACAACGTTGTGGGGGGGGGGACTGTGTGGACGTTGGGGGGCTGTGCGGACATGAGTGGGCTGTGCGGAGATGGGGGGGCTGGATAGTGACTAAGAGTATAGAAGGGATTAGAGGGTAAAGAAGAAAAAAAGGTAGAGAAGTAGTGTAGATATTAGAAGGCTGAAAAAATAGGGAGTGTAGAAAGGGTAAAATAAAAGAAAACGAATGTAAAGAAAGATTTGTAGCTCTTAAAGGATATCTTAGCTGTAGGGTAGTTGGGGTCGTCTTGAAGCTTGCGTTGGTAAATCCAGCAGCGAGTCTTCTTGCACCCTCTGAATCTGGCAGTCCGTGTTCGAGGTAGCGTGGAGCAGAAAGAAAGAGTGATTTCAAATTTCGCGCCTTATAAAAGGGGCTGTGAAATTTGAAACCACAAAATGGCGGGTGTGGCGTAAATTTAGTAATGATTGGGCTTTGAATGGAAACTCTATTTACAAAGAGTTTCCATTCAGGTCCGCTAAAAGGGCTTATGTTATGAGAATGTTTGTGTTCTGATATTAAAATATATGTATGTAATGATGTAATAATTTTTTTTTTTTTTTTATAAATGTTTTATATTTGTTGAATTATGTTATTATTTTTTTTTGATTATTATTATTTATTTATTTATTGAGTATTTTGTATTTATTTTTTTATTATTTTTTAATAATTTTTAAATTATTTTATTTATTATTAAATTTATTATTTTTTTTAAGTGAGACACAGTTCTCCTTGAGGTCCGCTAAAGGGCTCATCTTATTAGCATTAATTTAATTTTTTTATTATTATTTTTAATTTATTTAATTAAAATGTGTATGTTTTTTTTTTTATTATGATTTAAATATTTTTTAATGTTTTTTTTTTATATTAAATTTATTTATTATTTTAAGTGAGGCTGAGACCCAGTTCTCATTCAGGTCCGCTGGAAGGGCTGATATAATTAGCATATATATTTTTTTTTTATTATTATTTTAATTGAATTATTTATTATTTTTTATGTATTTTTTTATTATTTTTTAATTATTTTTTAATTATTTTTTTTATTATAAAATTTATTTATTTTTTTAAGTGAGAGTGAGACACAGTTCTCATTCAGGTCGGTTTTTTTTTTTTTTTTAATTATTATTTTTATTTAATTATTTAATATTTTTTATTTATATTTTTATTATTTTTTAATTATTGTTAAATTATTTTTTTTATTATTTAATTTATTTATTTTTTTAAGTCAGACTGAGACACAGTTCTCATTCAGGTCCGCCTTTTTTTTTTTTTTTTAATTATTATTTTTATTTAATTATTTAATATTTTTTATTAATTTTTTTTATTATTTTTTAATTATTTTTAAATCATTTTTTTTATTATTTAATTTATTTATTTTTTTTAAGTCAGACTGAGACACAGTTCTCATTCAGGTCCGGCTTTTTTTTTTTTTTAAATTATTATTTTAATTTAATTATTTATTATTTTTTAATTATTTTTTTATTATTTTTAAATTATTTTAAAATTATTTTTTTTATTATTAAATTTATTTATTATTTTACTTGCGAGAGTGAGACACAGTTCTCATTGCGGTCCGCCTTTTTTTTTCCCATTGACATACATTACCGGTGTGTCGGGGATTTTATGGCCGGCCACCTGGTTCTATTTGTCGGCCTTAAAATCGCGGACACACCGCTAATGCATGTCTATGGGCAGTCAGGTCGAATTCTGATTGGTCGGCGTTCAATCCGAAATCGGGCTGACTGCCCATAGAGATGCATTAGCGGTGTGTCCGCGATTTTAGGGCCGACAAATAGAACCAGGTGGGCGGCCATAAAATCGGCGACACACCGGTAATGTATGTCAATGGGGAAAAAAAGGCGGACCTGAATGAGAACTACGTCTCAGTTTTGAGGGGCTCTTCTGATTGGCTGAGGGCAGTATACAGCGACCAATCAGAAGAGGGCCTCAGATCTCATTAAGGTACAATGGCGGATTTTTCGTCCATTGTATCTTAATGAGAAGGAAGAGGAGGTCGAAGATGGAAGTTAGCGAAAAGAAGAGAGAAGACCCCCGGGGCCGGAGGAAGAGGACGCCTGGCCGGACGGAGGATCAGATGACAAAGAAGACATGTAAGTATGTGCGGACATGGGGTCGGGCTGTGCGGACATGGGGTCGGGCTGTGCGGACATGGGGTCGGGCTGTGCGGACATGGGGTCGGGCTGTGCGGACATGGGGTCGGGCTGTGCGGACATAGGGGGCGGGCTGTGCGGACATGGGGTCGGGCTGTGCGGACATGGGGTCGGGCTGTGCGGACATAGGGGGCGGGCTGTGCGGACATAGGGGGCGGGCTGTGCGGACATGGGGACGGGCTGTGCGGACATGGGGTCGGGCTGTGCGGACATGGGGTCGGGCTGTGCGGACATGGGGTCGGGCTGTGCGGACATGGGGTCGGGCTGTGCGGACATAGGGGGCGGGCTGTGCGGACATGGGGTCGGGCTGTGCGGACATAGGGGGCGATGGGGTCGGGCTGTGCGGACATGGGGTCGGGCTGTGCGGACATGGGGTCGGGCTGTGCGGACATGGGGTCGGGCTGTGCGGACATGGGGTCGGGCTGTGCGGACATAGGGGGCGATGGGGTCGGGCTGTGCGGACATGGGGTCGGGCTGTGCGGACATGGGGTCGGGCTGTGCGGACATGGGGTCGGGCTGTGCGGACATAGGGGGCGGGCTGTGCGGACATGGGGTCGGGCTGTGCGGACATAGGGGGCGGGCTGTGCGGACATAGGGGGCGGGCTGTGCGGACATTGGGGGCGGGCTGTGCGGACATAGGGGGCGGGCTGTGCGGACATAGGGGTCGGGCTGTGCGGACATAGGGGGCGGGCTGTGCGGACATAGGGGGCGGGCTGTGCGGACATAGGGGGCGGGCTGTGCGGACATAGGGGTCGGGCTGTGCGGAGGCGGGTAGCGATTTGCGGCTCAGGCAGCGACTCGCAATGGCCTCGCGGCCATTGCTCGCGCTACCTGAGCGGTAAATCGCTAAGGTTGTAGCCGAGGCTGTAGATGGATTTTGGGCCAGCGGCTCGCAATGGCCTCGCGGCCATTGCTCGCGCAGCATTGGGCGCTTCGCGCCCAATGTTAAATTCGTATCCACATGACCACGCCGGAAGTAGCGCGCGGAGGGGCGCTTTTCCGATTCGCGATTATATAATAGATGGTGGTACATTACATTACATGTATAGCAGCGCTATAGTATATGGCGGTACATTACAGTACATGTATAGCAGCGCTATGGTATATGGCAGTACATGTATAGCAGCGCTATGGTTTATGGTGGTACATTACAGTACATGTATAGCAGCGCTATAGTATATGGCGGAACATTACAGCAAATGTATAGCAGCACTATGGTATATGTCGATACGTTACAGTACATGTATAGCAGCACTATGGTATATGGCTCGCCACGGCGCCATGTGTAAAATCCACCCATTACTTCAGATTTTACACATGGCGCCATAGCGAGCGCCGCTATGCTGATTGGCCGCCAGCGTTCAGCGCCAACCAATCAGAATAGCGGCGCGCCATGGCACCATATTTCAAATACACTGAGTATAGTGTATTTGAAATATGGCGCCATAGCATGCTCCGCTATTCTGATTGGTCGCCACACTCAGCACAGCGACCAATCAGAATAGCGGCGCGCCATGGCGCCATATTTCAAATACACTGAGTATAGTGTATTTGAAATATGGCGCCATAGCATGCTCCGCTATTCTGATTGGTCGCCACATTCAGCACGGCGACCAATCAGAATAGCGGCGCGCCATGGCGCCATGTTTCAAATACACTGAGTATAGTGTATTTGAAATATGGCGGCATAGCGCGCGCCGCTATTCTGATTGGTCGCCGCATTCAGCGTGGCGATCAATCAGAATAGCGGCACGCTCTATGGCGCCATACTTCAAATAAACTGTATTGAATTGAGTTGGGTATATTTAAACCAATTCAGCCGTGATGTTGAAGTCCTGGAGGGTACTAAGTGGAGGTAATGCACCTTCCTCTATTATCTGTCCCAGCCTAACATCCCGCACACTTATCCCGCCCAGGAACGACTGTCTATTCAAACCGGGTGGGAAAGACGGGTTCTGAAAAAGTGGAGTCAAAGGACTAAGAGTCCTGTCTTTTATTTGGGGCTTTCGTAGGGTATACCAAACTCTCAACGTCGAACATGTAAGTTCGGAGTCCAATCCCAGTTTTATGTTATCTAATGGGTCTTATGTTATCTAATGGGTCTATCCATGGTAAGTAACGTAATGGCACCTGTATTCCCTCCTGTTCTAATGCGACCCATTTCTTAGTGGTGGGTTTGTATTGCCAATCCAAAAGCCTTGCACATGATAAGGCCTGGTAGTAGGTTTTAAAGTCTGGCAGGCCCGTACCTCCGTATTTCCTTGGTGCCGTCAGAACCTTCAGCTTCACCCACGGGTGCATTCCCCCCCATACGAACCGAGTCATAATCGAGTTAAGTTTAGCAAAATAACTCCCTGGTAGTGTGATTGGGACCGTTTGAAAAAAATAAAGAAAGCGAAGGAGGACATCCATGCGGCAAACGTTAATCCTTCCCCACCAAGACAACTTTAGATTTCTATATGAGGCTAGCTGCTTTTCAACCTTCGACAAGAGGGACATATAATTATATAAGTATAGTTTAGTCAAATCTGCTGGAATATGTACTCCCAAATATTTGATGGAGTCACTCCGCCGCCGGAAGGGAACATTGGATTTGAGACGAGAGACCTCCCCAGAAGATAGAGACACATTCATGGCTTCGGATTTGGAGTAATTAACTTTAAAATTACTTAAAGCTCCAAATTTCTCGACTCCTTCAAAATATTGGGGAACGAGACATGAGGCTTGGATACATACAATAAAAGATCGTCCGCAAACAAAGCGACTTTGTGTTGGTGCTGACCAATTTGGGCACCATGTATGCCAACATTATTTCGCACAGCTATGGCTAAGTGTTCCATAACGAGCACATACAGGAGTGGTGAGAGAGGGCATCCCTGTCTCGTTCCTTTTCCAATACCGAAAGAGCCCGACAAAGCTCCGTTAGCCCGAACCTTAGCTGATGGTTTAGAATATAAGGTTAAGATCTTACTCAAGAATCGTGGACCTAAACCAATCTGGCGCAGCGCCCCCTCCATAAAACACCAGTGGACTCTCTCGAAGGCCTTTTCGGCATCTACCGTCAAAAGTCCCATCGGGAGATTCCCTTTTTTAGCTTTGTTGATTAAAAGTAAAGTCTTAATCGTGTTGTCTCTAGCCTCTCGGCCCCCGACAAAGCCCACCTGATCTAGATCAATAATTGAGGGTAGCAGCCGTGCCAGACGATTAGCCAAGATCTTAGAAAATATCTTAATGTCCACGTTCAATAAGGATATAGGTCTATAATTAGACGCCAAGGTGAGGTCTCTGTCCGGTTTAGGTAATATACTGATATGTGCCTCCAGTAGACTGGGGAGCGAGGTCTACGCCCTCCGTGATAGAGTTGAAAGTGGCAAGCATTAGGGGGCTCAGAGCTTCATATAATACTTTATAAAAAATTGGAGTGAAATTTTGAGAGTGGAGTGGCTTTAACAGCTTCTATCAGTTCCGACTCTGTTATGTCTAATTCCAGGGCAGTCACCTCTATTTCAGGCAATTTGGGAAGAGCAGTCGCCTCTATATAGTCTTTTATTTTATTGGCTAGGTTCTCTGGTGAAGGTCTGCATATTTCCCTTTAATATTGTACAGCTTATCATAGTAGGTCCTAAAGACCTCAAGAATTTCTGCCGGTCTATTGGTTACCGAATCTCCTTTGGTTTTAATTTTCGGAACGTGGGTGCAATTTGCTCTAGGGTGGAGAAGACGTGCCAGCGGTCATCCACATTTGTTGGAAAATCTATAAAAGTAGCTCTTTGTTCTCTCAGTGTGTCTGAAATTGATCTGATCAAGCAGCTCCTTGAGTTCATTACGTTTCCTACTGAGGTCAGTGAAGGTTATACGGGACAACGTTCGTTTATGCCTATTTTCTAACTGAGAAATCTGTCCATATCAATCATTAATCAATTCGTTTCTGGCTTTTTTGAGGCGGGAGCCATGTTTAATAAGGGTGCCTCTGAGCACGCATTTTAAAGCCTCCCATTTAAGAGGTTGTGCTGTGCTGTCATTTGCATGAATGGACATAAAATTTGCGATATCCCCCCTCAATTCCTTAAGACACATGTTGTCTTTCAAGAGGTGACCATTGAGTCTCCATGTCCAAGATTTGTTGTGTGTGTCCGGTAATTCTAGAGACAGAAAAACCGGAGCATGGTCAGAAAGTAGGATATCGCCAATCTTAACATCTGGGCTCCAAATCCAGGGCCGAGTGACTAGTTAAAAAGAAATCTATACAACTGTAAGAGTTGTGCACTGGTGAGAAAAACGTATAGTCCCTATCTTGTGGATGTAATGTACGCCAAATATCCCTGAGCTGGAGAGTGTGCAGGAGCTTCCTCAATGTTTTCAGTTTTTTGCTGGGTACAATACCTCTTCCAGAAGACGAGTCCAACGCAGGATCTAGGACAAAGTTAAAATCGCCCCCGATGAGTACCGTACCTTCGGTGAATTCAGTGAGCCGCTGTAACAGCGATCTGCATACAGAAGACTGATCCCTGTTTGGGAGATACCAGTTAACAATCGTTAGGACAGAGACAGCAACCTGTATTTTAAGGAAGATAAACCTTCCACTGGGATCAATGACGGTGTCCAAAATCACATGCGCTAGATTTTTATGTATCGCAATGGATACCCCTTTTGATCTACTGTCCGGGTTAGGACTGTGTAGCCATGTTGGATAATATTTATTTGGAATGGCTGGGATTGAGCCCATTTTGAAGTGCGTCTCTTGCAATAATATTATCCGCGCATGTTTTTTATTGAGACCATAGAGGGTCTGGGATCTTTTTTGTGGGGAGTTAAAACCCCACACATTAATAGTGCAAATCGTTAGAGGTGCCATTTCTCTAGGATAGAATTATACCTTGGTATTAGGTGGGTGTCTCGCTACAGTTAAGCTCCACCAGTATGTCCTATTTCCTCAGAGGGGTAATTAGGGGGGGGGGGGAGGGAAGATCTGGGTAGGAAAGTCAAAAGAAAAAAAAATAATATATATATATATATATATATATATATATATAAAAAGAAGGGGGAAGGGAAGGTGAAGGTGGTAGAGAAGAGATAGGACAAAAAGTGTTGGACACAGACAGAAAAAGTAAAGAGAAAGGTAGGGAATCCCCTATGAGAGAGAGATAAATGTAAGTGTTAAACAAATCTGTAAACTAGCCTAAGATTAAATGGTCATACCATGTTGAATTGAACAATGCTAGTTCGACTTTCTGGGTGGGGTATAAGAAAAATTTCCACACCTGCCTGCAGCGTGTGGAACCCCCAGTGGTGCGTGTCCTTTCCAAGTGCAAAAGAGGGCTCCACCCACCGCTAATCGAACAACTGATAATACAGTGATAAACCTACTATCAATATTTCCCGTACGCCATAACATATTCATTCCTAAAGCAGGAGTGTCACATAACTATAACCGCTTACATTACAGAATAATTAAGATCATATAAGACAAAAATATCGTCCGCCATATATTATGTATGCTGTTTGGCGTCCCAAAGGAGAAAAGAAAAAAGAAGGGAGGGTATCTCCAGTCCTCTGTTTAGAGGGGCAAATCAACCAAAAACATAATCCCTGTTAGCCTCTCATCCATCTCCAGCATGGTCCCTGGCTCCCTTATCATTGTTGCGTCTCCATCCGGAACCCCTCCGATGGCGTCGTCTAAATCTCTGTTCCCGTGGAGGTAGACCTGTGTTGAAAGCAATTGGTGGGCCCGGCCAGTCCAGTATGGGAACATCCAGTATTGCAAGGTCGAGCTGGTGGAGAAAGTCTGGGATTTCTCTTGGGTGAGTTAGCATGATGAAGCGGCCCTCTCTCCTGACCTGGAGGCGGAAGGGATACCCCCATGAATAGGGAATATCATGGGAACAAAGAACGTCGAGCAGGGGTCTAAGTGCTCTTCGCTTCAATAGTGTGCCTCGAGAAAGGTCAGCCAGGAGCTGGATGGGTTGATCTCGGTAGGTTAGTGGCTCCCGTTCCCTGACTCTAGAACATATTTCGTCTTTCAATCTAAAATTATGATTCTTGCACACAACATCCCGTGGTCTTGCTCCCTCAGGTGGGGGTGGCCCCAATGATCTATGGGCTCTATCGAATTCAAGGGGAGAGTCCGTGGGCATATTGCGTATGCCATTCAGGAAACCTCGTAGTGTTACATCTAAGTCTCTAGGTGGTATAGACTCTGGTAGTCCCCTTATCCTGACATTATTTCTACGCTCCCGATTTTCAAGGTCCTCCATGAGGTCGAGCATATATTCCATGTGGGATGCTTGATCAGCTACTTGTCTTTCTAATGTATCTAGTCGTCTGATAATAGAGTCAGAGATGGACTCAGTGTTGGATACTCTATTATTTAGGTGTTGAACCTCTGTG
This sequence comes from Allobates femoralis, assembly GCA_033576535.1. NCBI lineage: Eukaryota > Metazoa > Chordata > Amphibia > Anura > Aromobatidae > Allobates > Allobates femoralis. Next base: position 421,487,576 of record JARQOC010000001.1, read on the forward strand.
CGTAGGGTTGCTCCTCATTTTTAAAAGAGGTTTCAAGTTGGCCTACAAAATTTTCAATTTCTTCACGGGTCGGGATTGCGGCTATACATGCTTTGAAATCTTCCCACACCTCTCTATTTTGACTAGTGGCCGCAGGTGTTTCAGCTTGTGGAGCCGGTGTTGATAGGGTCTCAGCAGTGGAAGTTAATGGGGACTTTGCAGACACTGTGAGTCCTTCCAAGCCCTCTTTATTGATGTATGCACCGGTGTACTGTGGGTGTGATGCTTCCAGCCCTTCTTGATGTGACCAGGGTGCTGCTGCAGCAGCATTCAGGGGAGCTCTGTTTATCATCAGTGCTGTGTGGCTAGGTAAATGAGGAGCTATTGGGGAGTTATCAAAGGCTCCCTGTTGTGGTCTGCCTGTTGCACTATTCTCTCCATCTTCCCACAGTCCCTGGCATGTCCTCTATGGGATTCACAGCCTCAGCAATATGGGACTCAGCTATCCCTCCATGGCCCCCCGTGCTCACCCTTACCGCCTCTTCAGCATTTTGTTTCCCAGCTGCATGTGTCTGCGATGGCAGCGGTGATGTGCAGACTGTTTGACAGAGGCTTGCCTGGTGCTCCGGAGTTCTCCATTCTCCCGGACCGCAAAGTAAAAGCAAGGTCTGAGGGTGTTAATTGCTGTGTCAGCTCCTCTCTCCTCCGGGCGCCTGTGTGGTTGCTCCCGTTCTCTGAGTCCGCCATCTTAGATGACAACCGCTCCTGTCGAGGTTTTCCCGCGCTCCTGGTAATAGTTGCAGCGGAGGGCACCGCAGAGCCCCGATCTTGTGTGGGCTGAGTCCCTCTCCTCTTCGGCAGCATAAGGAGGTAGAAATTTTCTAGCAGTGGCCAATATTTATGCTCAGATAGCAGTTAGGAGGACAGGAGCTGTGCACTCAGCCTCCTCTCTCCATCATGGCCAGGACACGCCCCCCCGCAAAGTTCATTTTTAATTGTTTCAAAAGAGGTCCGACAGTCTTGGGACCATTGAAAAACACAATTTTGCCATTCCAAGAAAAGAGCGTACTTCACTGGCAGTTTGTGGAATTGAGGCTGTTTTGATGGATTCTACTTTCTTAGGGTCAGGTGGTACTCCTTTCGCCAAGAAGATGTGATCATAGAACTGTAATGAACTTCCATCAAATTCGCATTTTTCTTAAAGTGAGTCCAGCAGAGAGCAGGCATTCGAAGATGTTATGTAGAGCACTATTATGTTCAGCTTGAGTTTTACCAAAAACCAGTATGTCATCACTGTAATTAAAGGCATTTGGAATGTGTTGAATGACGCTCCTTATCGCATCCTGAAAAATTTCTGCTGCTGAGCAGACTCCAAAAGTCAATCTTTTATATCTTTTGAGGTCCATATGTGTGGAAAATGTTGTTAAGTATCTGGATTCTAGACTCAGTTCTAATTGGTGTTAGTCTTTATTGAGGTCGAGCTTTGAAAAGACGGTCGCTCCATTTAATAAATGAATGATGTCATCAATCGTGGGTGAGATATGTCTTTCTCTCTGGATAGCGGTGTTGGGTAGGCGCATGTCAACACACAGTCTCACCTGCTCAGGAGTCTTTGGTTTTGGAACTACCACAAGTGGAGAGACCCACGGAGTGGGACCAGTAACAGTTTCAATGACGTCCTCATCCATGAGGAATTGAAGTTCTTTTTCTACCTTCTTTATCAGGTGAAATGGAATGCGCCCATGTGGTTGGGCTACTGGACGAACACTGTCGTCCACATGACGATGTACTTGAGAGTCCTTTAATTTCCCCAAACCACTAAATAAGGAGGGAAAACTGTTTACCATGGCCTGTATATCCATATCTGCCGGGTCAGTTATGGTATGAATAATCTGGATGAGACCTAGCTTCAATGCATTGTGATAGCTGAGAAGACAGCCTCCCGATCCTTGTAATGTGTGAAAAGTGGTTTTCTTCCTGTTTTCTTTATATCTGATTTCCATATCAAATTGTCCTCTTGTAGCTAGAGGAGTTGTAGATCCATATGGGAAGATTTTAGTATTCACTTGCTGTAAACTGGCTTATTTTTCAATTGTTCATATAAAGTGCTATCTATAATATCCACTGAAGCACCCGTATCTATTGTAAAGGTGATATTGGCGTTGCAGATTGGGAGTGTCATGCAGGGAGATTGTAATGAGCCAGTGGCAGAGATGATGAACACATAGTTTTCCGCCTCAGATATTTCTTCTGTGTCCTGATTTACCATTTTTATATTTGCAGTCTTTGTCAGTGGCAGAGAAGACTTGTAGTGTGCTGACTTGCAGACCGCTGCAAAATGATTCCCTTTTCGACATTTACTGCATGTCTGTCCTATAGGACATTTGTTGAGGTGGTGAGGGAAATCCTGTCCACATCTATAACATTTCCTCTGTTTTGGGGTTTGCTTGTCTTGTGTAATTTTATGCTTGAGATTATGTAAATGTAAATTATCCCCACTTTCCATTGCGGTAGCCTGATGATCTGCTGTTTCTATTGCACGGGTCATTTTGAGTAAATCATGTAGAGAGAGATCCTGCTGCAGAGCATTGCGCCTTATGTTATTGGAAGAGCAGGTGACAATTACTTGAGTTAGAATTTCATCATCTACATCTGTGAGCACATCCATGTGCTAGCTCTCTCAGCCAAGTGACATAGGTGTCTATGGATTCTTCTGGAAGCTGATTAGCAATTCTGAATTTGTATCTTTCATATCTGATATTTTATTTGGGGTTGAAGTAGTCAGTGAGAGCTTTGGTGCAATTGCTGTATGTGTCTCTCTCGGCTACAGGTAAGGTGCTGTATACATCATAGACTCCTGTGCCCGTGCAATGCAGGAGCACAGCTTTCTTTCTTTTCTCTTTTATGTCCACGGCTTCTAGAAAGTTCTCAAATCTGTTTAGCCATTTTCTCCAGTTATGGAAGAGATTAAAAGCATCAGTCATATCAAACTGTGGGAAGGTGTGCAAGTACTCAGTCATGATGGAGTCTCTCAGTGGTGCTGATGTGTGAAGCAGTAAACAGGGATCAGTACTCACAGCAACCGGTGGTTATATCCCATCCTCGTCGCCAGTTGTAATGTCCACACGATATGAGGAATTCACAAGGGTAAACTTTAACTGTACTTTATTATTTTCTTGCATCTTTCTCCATCATATAACATAAGTCTTTCCTCAGCATGCTCCAAAGTGAGACTAAACTTAACTTCCCACCCCCTTCTTATCATTACCCATGATCCACCAGACCTAGTTTTCTTAAAGAGATAGATGTAATTATTGTACATTACAGTCGTGTTTGGGAGAAATTCTGTAATACTTTGTTTCTATATTCTCATTTTACCTCAAGGAAAAATAAATAAATCAAGATCATTTGTAAAAAAAAAAATTAAATAAAAGCAATTTTTCATTTTCAAAACTGAATGGTATCAATGGTGCAGAAATCTGTGAAGCACCTGTGTGGTCAAAGTGCTCAGTAAACTATTAGTTGAATTCCTTCGTTAAGTATGTAATTTGAATGAGATCAATATTTGGGGGCTTGCCAGTGGGGCACTTTGCATTGCAGCCTGGCAGCTGCTAATAGGGCTCCATGGACAAGGTTTTAAGACAGCCTCTGAACCCTATGGAAACAAGTTTACCTGGGAACAACAGCTCATTACATTGTTAACTTTTATGTTACTTGCAATAGTCTAAAATCTTTTCTACTGATCATCGCCCCTCCAATGCACAAAATATTGTGAGGACCTCCTCATCACATAAGAATCTAGTATTATTATTATTATTAGGTATTTATATAGCGCTATTAGGATACATGGCTCTGTACAAGTTAGAGGGAAGACAAGGACAAGTGGTCGAAAAACGACAAATCGACGAAACAATCGTACGGGTACAATAGGGCCGGGGATCCTGTCTGCGAGGGCTCACAATCTAGAGGGGGTGGGGAGGGAGACAGTAGGAGGGGGAGAGGTGAGATGGTGCAGTGGATTGGGTCTCAGTATGTGTTGTAGGCTTGTAGGAAGAGGTGGGTCTTCAGGTTTTTCTTGAAGGTTCCCAGGGTAGGGGAGTGTCTGATGTGGTGGGGGAGGGAGCTCCAGAGTCTGCTGGAAGCACGAGAGAAGTCTTGTGTGCGGTTGTGGGAGGTGGAATTGCGGGGGATTGAGAGGAGGAGTTCCTGAGAGGAGCGCAAGTTGCGTGAGGGGAAGTAGCGGGAGACTAAGTCGGAGATGTAGGGAGGGGACAGGTTGTGTATGGCCTTGTATGTCAGGGTTAGGGTTTTGAAGCGAGTTCGCTGGGGGATGGGGAGCCAGTGGAGGGCTCGGCGGAGAGGGGAGGCGGGGGAGTAACGGGGAGATAGGTTGATGAGTCGGGCAGCAAAGTTGAGGATGGTGCGGAGAGGTGCGAGGGAGGTGGCAGGGAGACCGGTGAACAGGAGGTTGCAGTAGTCCAGGCGGGAGATGACGAGGGCATGGACTAGTGTCTTGGCCGTGTTGTGGTCAAGGAAGGAACGGATGAGGGCAATGTTTTTTAGTTGGAGTTGGCAGGAGGTGGCGAGGGCTTGGATGTGGGGCTTGAAGGAGAGGGAGGAGTCGAGGATTACCCCGAGGCACTTGGTGTGGGGGAGGGTTGAGAGTGTGCAGTCATTGACGGTGATAGATAGGTCAGGAAGCGGGGTGGGGTTGTTCGGGGGAAAGACGATGAATTCGGTCTTGTCCATGTTGAGTTTTAGGAAGCGGGTAGAAAAGGGTGCAATTGCGGATAGGCATGGAGGGATTTTGGATAAAAGGGAGGAGATATCAGGGCCAGACAGATAGCGCTGGGTATTGTCAGCGTAGAGGTGGTATTGGAGTCCATGTGACTCGATGAGATTGCCTAGGCCGAGGGTGTAAATGGAGAAGAGTAGTGGTCCCAGGACCGAGCCTTGGGGAACACCTACAGAGAGGGGGTGGGGCGAGGAGGAGGAGTGAGAGTGGGTGACGCTGAAGGTCCTGTCCGTTAGGTAGGAGGAGATCCAGGAGAGGGCGAGGTCAGTAATGCCAAGAGACTCGAGAATTTGGAGTAAGAGGGAGTGGTCAACAGTGTTGAAGGCAGCAGAGAGGTCGAGAAGGATGAGGACGGAATAGTGTCGTTTGCTCTTGGAAATCAGAAGGTCGTTTGTGACTTTGGTTAGGGCTGTTTCGGTGGAGTGGTGGGGTCAGAAGCCGGATTGTAGGCGATCAAAGAGAGTGCAGGAAGAGAGGTGGGAGGACAGTTCGGAATAGACGTGTTGTTCAAGAAGTTTAGAGGCAAACGGGAGGAGAGATATGGGGCGATAGTTGGAGACTGTTGTGGGGTCAAGGGATGTTTTTTTTAGGATGGGCGTGATTAGGGCATGTTTGAAGGATGAGGGGAATGTGCCGGATTTGAGTGAAATGTTGAAGAGGTGTGTTAGAGCAGGGATGAGGACTGAGGTGAGGTTAGAGATGAGGTGGGAGGGGAGTGGATCAAGGGCGCATGTGGTGAGGTGTGATCGTGCTAGAAGGGGGGTGAGGTGGTCCTCTGTCACGGGGGTGAAACTGCGTTTGGGTGAGGGGGGTGGGCTGGCGGTGGGATGAGGCGAGGGGAGTGTGGGTCGAAGCTTTGTCTGAGTTTGTCAATTTTGTCTTTGAAGAAGGTGGCGAAGTCGTCGGCAGAGATGAGGGGTGAGGGAGGGGGTGCAGGGGGACGAAATAAAGAGTTGAAGGTTTTGAAGAGTTGTTTGGGGTTGTGAGACAGAGCAGTAATGAGGGAGGAGAAGTAGGCTTGTTTTGCGGAGTCAAGGGCAGTCTTGAAGGTATTGAGGGAACGCTTGTATAGGGCGAAGTGCTCTGCGGAGTGGGATTTCTTCAAAGTAGTATTCATTCTATGTTATATTTCAATTGGTCTTTGATCATTATAGGAGCCTATGTCTGATAGGGTTAACAAATAGCCTTAACTATAAAATACTGAGGCAATTTTAAATACATTTAGGATGTAACTTTTCAAAAACCTTTAGACTTGAAGCTTTTCGTGTATAACCACACCTTATTCTCAACTTCAAAACTTGAGTATGATGCTAGTCATTACAACAGTAAGATTGTGACACAGAATATGAAACTGGACACAATCACTACTTACAGGAATAGAGGCAACATGGCAATAAGGCAATCCAGGGTCAGGTCCAGGAAAGTTCGCAGTGTACCCGGAGCAGGTCCAGGAAAGTTTGCAGTATACCCGGAGTAAACAGAAACATAGTCAGATAACTGCCAAGGTCAGGTTTTCCAGGAGATCATGATAGGGATTCAGGAGTTAAACAAAAGCTTAAACAAGAACAGTCTTAGGGCCCTTTCACATCAGCGTTTTTTTCAAATCGCGGCAGATGCGGTGAAAAAACTGCATCTGCCGCGATTACCGCATACCGGCTGCACTTGCGGCGCTGTTGCGGTTTTTGCCATGCAAAGTATAGGCGGACTTGCGGCAGGTGCGGCAAGTGCGGTTTTGCACTTGCGGCATGTGCGGCTGCGAAAAAAACCGCGGTCAGCCGCGGGTTTTTTCGCGGCCGCACCTGCCGCAAGTGCAAAACCGCACTTGCCGCACCTGCCGCAAGTCCGCCTATACTTTGCATGGCAAAAAACCGCAACGGCGCCACAAGTGCAGCCGGTATGCGGTAATCGCGGCAGATGCGGTTTTTTCACCGCATCTGCCGCGATTTGAAAAAAAACGCTGATGTGAAAGGGCCCTTAGGATACCATCACACTTGGCGACGCACCAGCGATCTCGATAGCGATCTGACATGTTGGGATCGTTGGTGCGTCGCTGTCAGGATTGCTGGTGAGATGTCAAACAGTCAGATCTCACCAGCAATGCAGCAACAATACGGCGGTCATTGGGACTCTGTCACTCTCAAGCGTAGTGTTAAGATTGTTGGTCGTTGTCCCTGTCAAACACAGCGATGCACGCTGCCGAGCAGGAGACTGACAACCAAAAAACGGTCCAGAATGGTTTGCAACCAGCAGCGATCTCACAGCAGGGGCCTGGTCACTGCTATGTGTCACACATAGCGAGATCGCTGTTGAGGTCGCTGTTGCATTAGCAGCGATCTCGCTAGCGATCTCGTTTAATGTGATGGGGGCTCAAGGGTCAAAATACCAGGAGAGAGATAACAAGAAAGAGAAAAAGATTTTTGAGTTTTTTGAAAAAAACGTAAGTTTTTAAACTTTTTTCTCATATACATATAGCTTGTTAGCATTTGTACGTCATTGGTAGTAACTGAGTGCTGCAGAGAACTTTTTCTAGTTATTTGACCCAGCGTCCCTGCTGGCACCAGTTCACATTTAGTCTGTGAGTGCTGTGCAGTTTTTTTTCTCTTTTTTGTATCATATGGAGATGCTGGCTCCATGCTGCAATTGCACCCTCATTGACCACAGGTGATCTAGGGTCGAGATGAAGTCTGCCCACTGAGAAGTGGGGGGGACAAGGAGGACAGGGATGTCAGCGATAGGACTCATCGGATCTGAAGTCACTTTGTCGCAGTCGATGAGCAAACAGACATTGGCCAATGTATGTACCAAGAACTTCAGAAATAAAAAGATAAGATTTTTGAGTTTTTTTGAAAAAACGTAAGTTTTTTAACTTTTTTCTCATATACATATAGCTTTTTAGCATTTGTACGTCATTGGTAGTAACTGAGTGCTGCAGAGAACTTTTTCTAGTTAGGAGAGAGATAACAGGTACAGGAATCAGGCAGGAGTAATCAAACACAAGTCCAGGTCAGATAGCAAAGATCAAAGTAAACACAGGGAATGCAGACCACACAGCACTTCATACAAAATGTACAACTGGCAGCATTCTAGGGAAGGCTGCTAAGTTAAGTAACAGAACATTCACTGGAAAGCAGAAATACCTGAGTAATTCAGCCCTTTCCAGAACTATCATGGAAAACTGCTCTGAACATCAGCATACTGACAACTCAGCACACCAAGGTTCCAATATCAGGAACATTACAAAAGCATCGTAGACTTCAAGGGATGCCACTGGACCCATGATTTTCCAGGAAACCTCAAATTGAAAGCCCTGCCAATCGATTGGCCCTCACAAATTGAGCCGTAATCCAGTATCTCTCTTGTGTCTATATTTCTTCCAATGAACCAGGTATTGAAGGGGATTCCGGACCCTTCAAGAATCAATGATTCTATGCACCTCATACTCTAAACCTCCATCAATAGAAACAGGAGGAGGCAGGGATAAGGGAGACAAAGCAAAGGGAACACATTCTTTCAACAGCGATCTTTGGAACCAATTCGGAATTCGAAAGAACTAAGGGAATTTTAGTCTGAAGGCAACTGGATTTACACCTCAAGAATCTTATATGGACCACTGTATTTATGACCCAACTTCATTGGGGGCCCCATCAGTTTATTATTCTTAGAAAATAACCAAACTTTCCCACCTTGAAGATGGGTCCTGTCGAACATTTCCTATTGGCCATCCGTTTCTACCAAAATCGGGATACTACAATATTCTTTTAAATGTCCCTACAGATATCCATACATTTTTGTATGGCTACCTCTACTCCAGGACACCCAGACCTTATCCTAGAAAATTCCCCAAAATGGAAATGAAAACCATAATTATAAAAGAACATTGAGGTGAACAGATTGATCCAGTTTTTAAAGGCGAACTCAGCCAGAGGTAAAAATAAAGACCAATCCTCCTGCTGTGCTGCAACAAAACATCTTAATATTTGTTCCAATGACTGATTTGTCCCTTTGGTGTCACCATTGGTTTTAGGGTGATAAGCAGATGAAAAAGAAAATAAATCCTGAATTTCTTACAGAACCCACCAAATTTAGAAATGGATTGCATCTATCTATCGAACACAATATTCAGAGGAATCTCATGGAAACATACCAAATGATTAATGAACAATTTTGAATGAGTTTCAGCATTAGGTAATCCTGATAATGGAACAAAGTAAGCTTGTTTGCTGAATTGGTCGACTACCACCCAAAAAAAAACATTTTACCACCAAAGGCAAAGCGGTGATGGAATCCATGGACAAATGCATCTGTTACACCCGAAGGGCATGGAGATTTAATAGACTCACAGGACCACTGGTAGAGCAGTAGCAACTGAATACCCAATACAGCAAGAGACTGGAGAGTAACTTCATTAAAACCAACACTGCACTGCCCAATCTCCCACTGTCACACTGGACTGGCCAGTGTCACACTGTCACACTGGACTGGCCAGTGTCACACTGTCACACTGGACTTTAAGTCTGACACTGTTGCACTGGACTGTCGCGTCTGAAACTCACACTGGACTGGCCAGACACACTGACACTTAAGTCACAATAGACTGGCCAGTGTGACACTGTTTACAGTAGGATTTAAACTTTTTAGCATTTCTTATTCCTTGTAAACTGTTATCTATCTCCCAGCTCTCGCTGGTGTACAGTGGCGCCTGTGTGCTCCTCCCCGTGCTGTGCTGCTGACCTGGTTGACTGGTTATTGACTGAAACATTTTTGGACTGCTGACTGTAATGTAATAATCCTTTATTGTATATATTTTTTTAATTTAACCTTATGGTTTAAACAGTTTATTAAATATTAATTTTTTATATTTTTTTAATTAGTCATCCACTTAACTGCTGTCAGGTATTAAAACATGTCCTGTGAAGAGCTGCCTCCTCACCAGAGTGGACATGAGAGAGATGAAGTAATCAAATTATGTAATATTTTTTTTTATATATATTGAATTTATAAAATACAACATTTCTAATGTTGAATTCTATTTGCAGGACAGTTCCAGTGATGGAACGCTGGAGGAGTTAAGTGGAAATGAGTCTTCTCAGGGTCATTGTGATCAAGTTCCTGATGAGGAAAGATGGGGTGTAAGTACTTAATTTGCACAGTGTTACTTCATTACCGTTGCCTTTACCATGTTTCAATGTCTGACTGATCAAATTGTTTGTAATTTTTTTTTTCGTACATTTTTAGGTTCCACAATGTGAAGGAGACAAAACTTTCATAGACAATGATCTACTCATTCCTCTGATACAAGAACGAGTTCCGTTGTGGGACCCCCGTGATCGTCGCCATTCGGACGCAATATTGATTTGACGACTCTGGGAAGAAGTGGCCAAATTGCTGTTGGCTGATTGGGACCGTGCCACCACCCAAGAAAGAAGAAATTTTGGTAAGTATAGCATTTCTTTTTTTCTGGCACCAAGTTATCTCTGAAAGTTCAACAATTCTTGTATTCTAACCTTTTTTCTTTTTTTGTCCCCATTTGCAGTGAAGCGAATAAATGTTCGGTGGTGTTCCATTAACGATCGGTTTTCAATCGAGATCTGAGAGAGGAGATGCGAGTTCGGAGTGGTGCTACCCAAACCGTGAAGAAATACATCTACGATAACCAGCTTGGTTTCCTGATGCCAGTGATTGGTCATCGAGTGTGAGTATCTTTACTTTATAGTGTATGCATGTACGTATTTGACGTTTTTATTCCAGCAGGTTTGAAAAAAAATTTTGGGTACATATTTATTAATGTAAACAAAAACTTCACAAATAAAAAAAATGTTACTTCTGCATTATACATATAATTGAAATTTTTTGGGTAATTTTGTTTATTTTTGCATCTTTTGCATTATTAATCCTTTTTGAACTGTATTATTTTTTAGAGGGGGGTTTTGAAAAGAAATATGTTGTTATTAAACAAATTGCAAATTGAGATCTTGGAGTGCTTAATTGGTAAAATTTTCTTTTTTTATTCCCCACAGCACTTGGAGCAGCACCTCCGGATCAGCATCGGCCTCACTTGGATCAGACCCGCATCAAACAGCTACTGAAGGCACATCCCAATCAACCACCAGTGAAGGAGCAACCTGTCAGGCATCACAGGCTGGAGCTCAGGTAACTGGCACTTCAGGTTATCCCCTCTCCCAGACCTCTGCCACTGGTTTTGTTGGTACTCCTCGCCAGCGACAGAGGGCCTGGGATGGGTCAGTCATGTCCGAGTTTATTCACTTAAGCTCGAACTTCCCAGAAGAGATGAATGCGCTTGGTAAAGGAGTTGATAAAGGGTACGCTAATGTGAACACACTTTTCAGCTAAGTCAGCAGACGCCTTGACCACCTGGAAGCCCATCTTCAGAGACCGGCACAACATTTTTTTTCATCAATTGAGCATGGCGTGATGGATAACCTTTCAACGGAACTCCAGCTGCATGTGATGAATGCCTGTCAGGCTGCTTACAGAGAGGCCATAGAGCAGCAGCAGCAGTCACAAAGCTACCAGACTCAGCAGTCAGGCTATTACCAACATCCACTGTTGAGTTTGCCAAGACGTCAAGCAGGCCCAGCACTGCATCAGTGGACAAAGACACTATTATTGCAGACAGCATCTTCAACAGTCATTAGAAGTCAAAGAGTTGGATTATCATCATCAACAACCCACTTGCCTCCACCACCACCGATGGACATCACACCTGTTGTTGCTGTGCCAAGCTATGCCATGCTGCAGACTGCAACAGCCCTGCAGCATCAAGGTACTAGCACACCACAAATGACTGAACATTAACCCCATGTTGCTTCTACTCTGATTAGTACAGGACACCAGCATCATGTAGCGACTGCCTTGCTCCCATTGACACCACAACAGACCAATGTCAGACCACCAACATGTAGCGACAAGCAACATAACATCTGCACAACAGCATCATGGAGGGAGTACCACAATGTCACCACTGCCAAGGACTGTTGCATCCACCCACCAGCACTCCAGTTTGGCCAGTGAAAGCTAAGCGTAAAAAAAGCCAAAAAAACCCTACAAGCAAGAAAAAATAATTTGTAGTGCCAGAGACTCAGGCTCAGTTGGCCACAAGACAGCCAGCGAAAAAGGTTGGTCGGCCAAAGAAGGTCAAGCAACCATCAGCACTGTCCCCTCCTAACGTGTCTCTGTTCTCTAATTTGTCTCCACCGTCTGTAGGCTCTATCTCATCAAATCTGTCTCTCCCTTCTAATGTGTCTCTCCCTTCCCAGGTTCCTTCCAGCTTTTTTTGTAGTCAGAGAGTCTCTTCTTCCCCCAATGTTGTGTCTACTGTGTTGCCATCTATTCCTAATGTGTCTGCTAATGTTTTCAGTCCCCTGCCTGAAGTGGACCCTACCATACAGGACTCTATTTTACAATTTATTACCAATTCACCTATAACTATATCCTCCCCCTCTCCTACTCAACCCTCCAATCTTCACACCCCACAAGTTCACAATGTCAGTCCATCTTCCACAACCACCACCTAGACCCATTTATAAAATGTACTTTTATTTAAAATAAATATTTTTTTTTTTACGGCCGAAACTGCCGTAACCACGTATGTGGCATCTGCCGCAAGTGAACTACAAATTCCATATAAATTGCATGCAGCTTACGGCAAGTGTGCTGTAGGTGAGGCCTTAGGCGGCAAGTGCAGAAATTGTGTTTTTTTTCCACCTAAACTTCCACAAATAGCCAAAAAATGCAGATGTTAAAGCTAAATCCATCATTTTCTATCTATATATGAAACTATGTATCTATATGTACAGAACACACCTTGAGATGGAGATGTGTGTGAACAGCCATCTTACCCATCTCAGGTGTTTACAAAAACCTCTCCTAGTGAAAAAAGAAATGTAAATTTCTCAGCACTAGGACTCGCTAGGACTCGTTACTCGGCGAGTAGTAAGGGACTCGCAGGACTCGGTACTCTGCGAGTTTCCCAGTGATTACTCGCACGAGTCCAATGCAAATCAATATCAATCCTAGTTTTGTCAGAAACGCTGACAAAACTAGGATTGCCATTGTTTGCATTAGACTCGTGCGAGTAATCACTGGCTACTGTGCCAGTGATAGCAGGGAAACTCGCAAAGTAACTGCTGTTTCTTTGCGAGCCGAGTCCAGCTGTCTTCTCTGTGCAGCTCCAGGGTCCTAGAGCCCGCCTGCTGCCTGATGTAGCAGTGCTGAGATTGTTCTCAGTCTGCTCATTCCCTGTGCATAGACATCTATATTTATGCACAGGGGATGTAGCAGAGAGGTCGAGGACATCGCGTTTAGGACTACGTCGGACGGAAGAGGATTTTTTTAATTAAAGATGGAGTCCCTAATGGCTTTTTTTTTTTATTTCAAATAAAAAATTTTCTCTGTGTTGTGTTTTTTTAACCCTTTATTGGAGATTCTTAGTGGCTGGGTCAAACGTGGCCTGACATTAAGAATCTCGGGCTTAATACCAGCATGTATAACAAAGCTGGTATTAACCCCATTATTACCCAGCGTGCCACCGCCACCAGGGCCGCTGGAAGAGCAGGGTTCAGCGCCAGAGGATGGCGCTTCAATGAACGCGCCATCTTCTGGGGCGGCTGCGGGCTGCAATTTGCAGCGGGGGTGCCCAGAAAGCTTGGGCATCACTGCGCTGCGGATTCCAGCCCCCAGCTGCTTAGCTGTACCTGGCTAGACATAGAAATTGCGCGGAGCCCCACGCATTTTTTTTTTTATTATTTAATGAATTTCAGAGTCAGAGGCTCAGAGTCAGAGTCTCGGAGTCGGAGTCTCCTCGGAGTCGGAGTCTCCTCAGAGTCAGAGTCTCAGAGTCGGAGTCGCCTCGGAGTCGGAGTCGCCTCGGAGTCGGAGTCGCCTCGGAGTCAGAGTCGCCTTGGAGTCGGAGTCTCGGAGTCGGAGTCGTCTCGGAGTCGGAGTCGTCTCGGAGTCGTCTCGGAGTCGGAGTCGTCTCGGAGTCGGAGTCGTCTCGGGGTCGAGTCGGAGTCGGAGTCGTCGTCGTCTCGGAGTCGGAGTCGTCTCGGAGTCGGAGTTGTCTCGGAGTCGGAGTCGTCTCGGGGTCGAGTTGGAGTTGGAGTCGTCGTCGTCTCGGAGTCTGAGTTGTCTCGGAGTCGGAGTCGTCTCGGAGTCGGAGTCGTCTTGGAGTCATAGTCATCTCGGAGTCGGAGTCGGAGTCGTCTCGGAGTCGGAGTCGTCTCGGAGTCGGAGTCGTAGTCGTCTCGGAGTCGGAGTCGTAGTCGTCTCGGAGTCGGAGTCGTCTCGGAGTTGTGTTGGAGTCGAGTCGGAGTCGGAGTCGTCTCGGAGTCGGAGTCGTCTCGGAGTCGGAGTAAAAAAAATGCGTGGGGCTCCGCGCAATTTCTATGTCTAGCCAGGTACAGCTAAGCAGCTGGGGGCTGGAATCCGCAGCGCAGGGATGCCCAAGCTTTCTGGGCACCCCCCGCTGCAAATTGCAGCCCGCAGCCGCCCCTGAAGATGGCGCGCTCATTGAAGCGCCATCCTCTGGCGCTGAACCCCGCTCTTCCAGCGGCCCTGGTGGCGGTGGCACGCTGGGTAATAGAGGTTAGGGCCAGCTTTGTATTATCAGCTGGCCCTAAGCCCGAAATTTATGGCGGTCACGCCAATATTAGACATGACCGCCATGAATTTCTATTACCGTATATACTCGCGTATAAGCCGAGTTTTTCAGCCCAAAAATTGGGCTGAAAAGTGCCCCCCTCGGCTTATACGCGAGTCAATACGGCCCCCTAAAAAGTTTGGCGCCCCACCTCACTTTCTGGGCCCCCCCGCATGCAGCGCTGCGCATATACATTACCTGTCTAGCAGCTGTCACCCTCCGATGGCGGATCGCGGCTCCCGGCTCCATCTTCCTCGCTGTCTTCCTGATTGTCAGGTGACCGGCCGGCGTCGCGATGACGTCATCGCGCTGCGCCCCGGTCACACAGCAGGAAGACAGCGAGGAAGATGGAGCCGGGAGCCGCGATCCGCCATCGGAGGGTGACAGCTGCTAGACAGGTAATGTATATGCGCAGCGCTGCATGCGGGGGGGCCCAGAAAGTGAGGTGGGGGCGCCAAATTATGAGGGGGGCCCTGCTGGGGCCCTGTATACTACCACTGGGGCTATATACTACCACTGGGGCTGTATACTACCACTGGGGCTGTATACTACCACTGGGGCTGTATGTATACTACCACTGGGGCTATATACTACCACTGGGGCAGAATATACCACTGGGGCTGCTGTATACTACCACTGGGGCTGTATACTACCACTGGGGCTATATACTACCACTGGGGCAGAATATACCACTGGGGCTGCTGTATACTACCACTGGGGCTATATACTACCACTGGGGCTGTATGTATACTACCACTGGGCTATATACTACCACTGGGGCTGTATACTACCACTGGGGCTGAATATACCACTGGGGCTGCTGTATACTACCACTGGGGCTGTATATACTACTGGGGCTGCGTGTATACTACCACTGGGGCTGTATATACCACTGGGGCTGCTGTATACTACCACTGGGGCTGAATATACCACTGGGGCTGCTGTATACTACCACTGGACTGTATACTACCACTGGGGCTGTATATACTACTGGGGCTGCGTGTATACTACCACTGGGGCTGTATATACCACTGGGGCTGCTGTATACTACCACTGGGGCTGTATATACTACTGGGGCTGCGTGTATACTACCACTGGGGCTGTATATACTACTGGGCTGCGTGTATACTACCACTGGGGCTGTATATACCACTGGGGCTGCTGTATACTACCACTGGGGCTGTATATACTACTGGGGCTGCGTGTATACTACCACTGGGGCTGTATATACCACTGGGGCTGCTGTATACTACCACTGGGGCTGAATATACCACTGAGGCTGCTGTATACTACCACTGGGGCTGTATACTACTACTGGGGCTGCTGTATACTACCACTGGGGCTGAATATACCACTGGGGCTGCTGTATACTACCACTGGGGCTGTATACTACTACTGGGGCTGCTGTATACTACCACTGGGGCTGTATACTACCACTGGGGCTGTATATACCACTGGGGCTGCTGTATACTACCACTGGGGCTGAATATACCACTGGGGCTGCTGTATACTACCACTGGGGCTGCTGTATACTACCACTGGGGCTGTATACTACTACTGGGGCTGCTGTATACTACCACTGGGGCTGTATACTACCACTGGGGCTGTATATACCACTGGGGCTGTATATACTACTGGGGCTGTGTGTATACTACCACTGGGGCTGTATACTACCACTGGGGCTGTATATACTACTGGGCTGTGTGTATACTACCACTGGGGCTGTATATACCACTGGGGCTGCTGTATACTACCACTGGGGCTGAATATACCACTGGGGCTGCTGTATACTACCACTGGGGCTGTATACTACTACTGGGGCTGCTGTATACTACCACTGGGGCTGTATACTACCACTGGGGCTGTATATACCACTGGGGCTGCTGTATACTACCACTGGGGCTGAATATACCACTGGGGCTGCTGTATACTACCACTGGGGCTGCTGTATACTACCACTGGGGCTGTATACTACTACTGGGGCTGCTGTATACTACCACTGGGGCTGTATACTACCACTGGGGCTGTATATACCACTGGGGCTGTATATACTACTGGGGCTGTGTGTATACTACCACTGGGGCTGTATACTACCACTGGGGCTGTATATACTACTGGGGCTGTGTGTATACTACCACTGGGGCTGTATATACCACTGGGGCTGCTGTATACTACCACTGGGCTGAATATACCACTGGGGCTGCTGTATACTACCACTGGGGCTGAATATACCACTGGGGCTGCTGTATACTACCACTGGGACTGTATACTACCACTGGGGCTGCTGTATACTACCACTGGACTGTATACTACCACTGAGGCTGTATACTACCACTGGGGCTGTATATACTACTGGGGCTGCGTGTATACTACCACTGGGGCTGCTGCTGTATATACCACTGGGGCTGCTGCTGTAACACTGCTGGGCCTGTATATACCACTGGGAAGGCTGCTGTATACCACACTGCTGGGGGCTGTATACCTGTGCTGGGGTCCACCCTCGGCTTATACACGAGTCAATAAATTTTCCCAGGTTTTGGGGGCAAAAGTAGGGGGGTCGGCTTATACACGGGTCGGCTTATACACGAGTATATACGGTAAATTGTTTTAAAAAAAACACAACACAGAGAAATTTTTTTATTAGAAATAAAAAAAAAGCCATTAGGGACTCCATCTTTAATTAAAAAAATCCTCTTCCGTCTGACGCAGTCCAAAACGCGATGTCCTCTCTGCTACATCCCCTGTGTATAGATATAGATGTCTATGCACAGGGAATGAGCAGACTGAGAACAATCTCAGCACTTCTACATCATCTCTGTGCACAGACATTCATGTCTGTACACAGGGAATGAGCAGACTGAGAACAATCTCAGCACTGCTACATCAGGCAGCAGGCGGGCTCTAGGACCCTGGAGCTGCACAGAGCAGACAGGACTCTTCTCTTATCTGTGCGAGTTTCCCAGCCAGCGATTACTTGCAAAGTAAACGAGTCCAATGCAAATAAATGACAAAACTAGGATTGCTTCAGGCTGAAGCTTCCGAGACACATCTGCGATTTGTAAATCTCACACTACTCGCTATTACTCGCTTCCCCATTCATTAACATTGGACTCGCTAGACTCGCAACGAGTAGCGAGTCCTGGGCTCGGACTCGCTACAGTCAAGCGATTCCGAGTAATTTAGGATTCGCCCATCACTACTCAGCACCTATAGTGCTGGAGCTTAAGATTGTGGTTCATATCACCAAATCGATAAATTTGGATGATACAAATCTATCATCTTTTACTAAATGTGTGTTCATATCTACTATATAATTGCCTAATCATGTCTGAGGCTGAAGTCGCGCGCCAGGTCGCCAGTGCTCATTGGTCGCTGCCAGCCGCAGCAACCAATGAGCGCAGCATAGGCAAAACAGCCGCACGCATTCAAAACCTGGCGACGGCGACGCATTAGCGAGGTAGGATTGCTGTGACAGCGCTACACTCACATAGTGGGCAGGAAAGCTGACTTCACTGTCGCCTTTCTCACCCTGTTATTTGAAATGAACAGATGATCTCCACTACTACACCCCCTGTTTTAACCCCGCCTCCAGCGGCCTTTCATTACGGAACGTCATTGCAGCAAGAAAAAAAAGAGGAGGAAGAGGAACAAAGTCGGGGTGAGTGGAGCCTCCTCCATCCTGCTATTCACCCCTAACTACCCCTGCTTACCCCTCTCACCCCACACTGCCCCCACAGAACCCACACTACCGCCACTGAACCCACGCTGCACTCTCTCACTCCACACTGCGCACTGAACCTACACTGCTTCCACTGAACCCCATTCTCACCCGTTCCCAGTTACACCCAGTGACCTCCGCTCAGCACCAAGTCACCTCCACTCAGCACTCAGTCACCTGACTCAACATCCACTCACCCATCTCAGCATCCACTCACCCATCTCAGCACCCAGTCACCCCCGCTTAGCACCCACTCACCCCTGCTCAGCACCCACTCACCCTCGCTCAGCACCCACTCACCCGCTCAGCACACAGTCACCCCCACTCAGCACCCAGTCACCTTTGTCTCAGCATCCACTCACCCATCTCAGCATCCAGTCACCCCAACTGAGCACCCACTCACCCCCACTCAGAACCCACTCACTCCGTTCAGCACCCAGTCACCCATCTCAGCACCCACTCAACTGCTCAGCAGCCACTCACCCCCACTCAGCACCCAGTCACCCTCGCCCAGCACCCACTCATCCCTGCTTAACTCCGCTGTACACTAACACCGCTGTACACCAATACCACTGAACACCAACACTGCTGTACACCAACACTGATGCACACCGACACCACTGCACACCAGCACCACTGAACTCCCACAGTGCTGCACACTGACACTGCTGCCCACCGACACTGGTGTACACTAACACCGCTGAACACAGACACTGCTGCATACTGACACTGCTGCATACTGACACTGCTGCATACTGACACTACTGCACAACGACACTGCTGCACAACGACACTGCTGCACAACGACACTGCTGCCCAACGACACTGCTGCCCAACGACACTGCTGCCCAACGACACCGCTGGCCACCGTCATCGCTGCACATCGGCATCGCTGTACACCGACACCGCTGCCTACCGCCACTGCTGTACACCGCCACCGGTGCACACCGACACTGCTATACACTGATACTGCTGTACACCAACACTGCTGTACACCGACAGCGCTGTACACCAACACCGCTGCACACCAACACCGCTGCGGCCGCGACCAATCAGCTATATACTGCCGCGGGATTTATACCCAGCTTCGCATTGCATTATTCTTACATCTTCATAAATAAACTACTGTACATACATATTCTAGAATACCCGATGCGTTAGAATCGGGCCACGATCTAGTATATATATATATATATATACACTATGAACTGTCTAAATAAAGGATTTAAGATGTAAAACTAAAAACTATATATGTTACGTGGCTATTTCCTAATTAAGTACTTGAAATCTATATATCTATGGCTAAACAATTTTTTTGTTTTTTTTGTTTTTTTTGTCTTATATATCTATGACTAAACTAATTTTTTTTTTTTTATATATCTATTAGTAAACTAAATATGCACACCGACACCACTGCACACCAACACCACTGAACTCCCACAGTGCTGCACACCGACACTGCTGCCCACCGACACTGGTGTACACTAACACCGCTGAACGCAGACAGTGCTGTACACTGACACTGCTGCATACTGACACTGCTGCAGTCCGACACTGCTGCAGACTGACACAGCTGCAGACTGACACTGCTGCAGACTGACACTGCTGCACAACGACACTGCTGCACAACGACACTGCTGCACAACGACACTGCTGCACAGCGACACCGCTGCCCAACGACACCGCTGGCCACCATCATCGCTGCACACCGTCACCGCTGCACACCGACACCGCTGCCCACCAACACCGCTGGCCACCAACAGTGCTGCACTTCGGCATCGCTGTACACCGACACTGCTGCACACCGACACTGCTGCACAATGACAGTGCTGCCCAGGGACACTACTGCCCACCGACACCGCTGCCCACCGACACCGCTGCCTACCGCCACTGTTGTACACCGCCACCGGTGCACACCGACACTGCTGTACACTGATACAGCTGTACACCAACACTGCTGTACACCGACAGTGCTGTACACCAACACCACTGCACACTGACACCGCTGCACACCAACACCGCAGCGGCCGCGACCAATCAGCTATATACTGGCACGGGATTTATACCCAGCTTCGCATTGCATTATTTTTACATCTTCATAAATAAACTACTGTACATACATATTCTAGAATACCCGATGCGTTAGAATCGAGCTACCATCTAGTATATATATATATATATACTATGAACTGTCTAAATAAAGGATTTAAGATGTAAAACTAAAAACTATATATGTTACGTGGCTATTTCCTAATTAAGTACTTGAAATTTATATATCTATGGCTAAACAAGTTTTTTTTTTATATATATATCTATTAGTAAGCTAAATATATCTATGAGTAAACTAAAAAAAAATAAATTTAAACTAAAACATTTTTATACACAAT
The DNA here is from genome assembly GCA_033576535.1 of Allobates femoralis. Classification (NCBI taxonomy): domain Eukaryota; kingdom Metazoa; phylum Chordata; class Amphibia; order Anura; family Aromobatidae; genus Allobates; species Allobates femoralis. Next base: position 421,508,113 of record JARQOC010000001.1, read on the forward strand.
ATTTCGTGTAAAAACTTTGGGACTATCAGGCAGTAATTGTCCTTGAAGTGGTGTATTGACCAGTTTGACCCTGACATTGCAACGCTGTTTGACTCTGGAAAATGCAACATAGAGTTGACCATGGGCAAATGCTGGTTCTGGTAGATATATTCCAACTCGATGAGGGTCTGCCCTTGTGATTTATTAATGGTCATTGCAAATGCTGGCTTAATCGGAAATTGTCTACGTCGTAATTTGAAAGGTAATCCAGTCTCTGATGGACACAAATCAATTCGTGGAATGAATACCACATTTCCTGCTGCTGAGCCACAAATTACTTTAGCTTGTATGATATTGGCATGTAAAGCAGTGACAATCAGCCGAGTACCATTGCAGAGACCTTTCTTGGTGTTGATGTTTCGTAATAACATGACAATGGTGCCAATTTTAAGTTTTAGCCGATGTGAAGGCATTCCAGTTGGTGTTAGTGAATTTAAAAATTCCACTGAGTATTGGTCGAGGTCATCAGCTTCATCAGGATCAATGGAATCATCACTGATATATTCACTATAGTCACCTGGCAAGCGATCTATGACGTTAGAATTGACTTTCTCAACGTCTTCATTTTTTGGACATAAAATAGCATGAGAAGCAGCAATATTTATGCTCTCGGTGTCATTCACATCAATAGAAAGTTTATCTCCAAAAATATCAGTGATTAAACAGCCAGTGCACACCATGTCTGGAGGAATTTCAAAGACATCATCTCCAAGGTTATCTTCATTTGACAGCTGTCCATTTCCTAGTCGAAGCAACCAACTGCTGTATTCAGGATCAATGGAGCGCATGTTGTTGATAAGCGGCAGTCGAGCAAAACGTTGCCATGTTTGTGAATATTTAATACAGCTCTCTACAATATCTGTTCTTGATCCATGAGCAATAACAGGAAGACATTGTCTAAAGTCTCCTCCAAGAACAATAACTTTTCCTCCAAAAGGTGTTTTCTCTTTCTTAGCCACATTCGTTGTCATGATGTCTCGTAAAAGTCTATCGATGACATTCAAGGCATGTTTAGATAGCATTGTGCACTCATCAATAATAAAAAGTTTCGTATTATGCAAATGCTTAGCCGCATCGGTATCATTTTTAATCCTGGAAACAGATGTTTCATTCACAGGTATTGGAATACCATAGAGAGAATGTATTGTTCGTCCCCCTTGTAGTAAATTAGCCGCAATTCCTGTAGTGGCAGCATTTGATACAATGTTTCCTTGTCCCCTTAGAAGATGTAGGAGGAGATGATATAGATAGGTTTTTCCACTACCACCAGGACCATCTAGGAAAAAGCACTTGGATGTTACATTATTGTCTTCTAAAGCCTGATTAATGGTATCATAGGCCAAAAGTTGTTCCTCATTGAGAGTAGCTTTCATCTCAGCAGCTGTTCTTAGCTCATAATCCTTATCATACTGCGGGAGCAGTTGTGGTTTCTTAGCTGGGCATGGTAAATTGAAATCAGTATAACTTTTCCCGTGAACTTTTAGAACATCTTGAACATCTGTCATAGCATATCCTTCACAATTTATACAGTCTTCAATGTTGGAGTGGTATGCACGGCAGTAGTCTTGTACAAAGTGTTCTTTAAATTCATCCCACAACTCAAGAGGATTAGCTGGAGGACCAAATATACAGATATAGGCAAAGAGGTCGCGAAGCTGTGCAGGCATATTAAGAATACAGGCATCAAGTAAGGTATTTCTCCAGACACTATCATCGAATAGTAATCCAAGTGCTAATGCTGCTTCTTTGAAGGTTAGATGTATGACTCCATTAACAGTTTTAAGACTCTCAAAGCTGGTTGCACCTTTCACATGGGTCATTCCATGTCAAGTGATCCAAAAATGAATATTTTTTTTTCCCTGACGTCCTCAGATTTTTTTTATTTTTTTTCTATATGAAGAACAACTTTAGTTAATTACAAAAAAAAAGTTTTGAATTTTTTTCTTTATCAGTTAATTTTTTACAGATTTTTAAAGTTTTAAAGAAGTGCGAATTTTGGCCTGGTATGACTTTACATTTTCTATCATATCTCGGGCTAGAAATAAGATAGAGAAACAAAAACACCAATCTACTCAGAACTGTGCAGGCTTTCACCAGATATGTCACAAGAGGATCTTTGTTAATATTTTACCCATGTGATCGCAAGCGCAAAACTTTAAAACACATTTCCAAAAAATCGGCGCGCTTTAAATATTTCAAAAACTGCCCATATGTCTGCTGTGCTCTCAGCCACATCTGTACCAAATTTCAAGTTGGGATCGCGATGGGATCATATTTTAAAATATTTTAATATTAATAGCATCAATGGGTCATTCTATATCAAGTGATCTAAATATGAATATTTTTTTTTACCTGACGTCTTTAGATTTTTTTTATTCTTTTTCTTTATGAAGTACAACTTTAGTTAATTACAAATTAAAAGTTTAGAATTTTTTTCTTCATCAGTTAATTTTTTACAGATTTTTAAAGTTTAAAAAAAGGGTGAATTTTGGCCTGGTATGACTTTACATTTTTTTATCTCAGGCTAGAAATAAGATAATGAAGTGGGAGAGGCATCATTTTACTCAGAACGGTAACAGCTTTCATTTGATATGTTACAAGACTATGTTTCTTTATATCAAATTCAAACTATTGACGGGCAATTGTGAAAAAATGACTGATTGTGTTCTTGGTTATATTTGTGCAGAGATTCAACTTGGGACCTGTCAAATTTATATATTTTTTATTTTATGGTTGTATGAGTTATCATAACTTATTGAATAAATCATTTATATGCAACAAAAAAGAAACACAAAAAACAAATCCCATAAGTGCCAGGATAAATACATCTTAATCATCAGAACACAACGCTCAGCATTTTCAACTTGAATGTTTTGAACAAACCAAAAAAAGAAAGGTGATCATATCCTCAAGTTTGATTAAACAAGATTAAAAGAACCAAAAATGTTACCCCTATTTATACATATAAATTTGTTTTCTATTCTATCACTAAACATGTGATTTATGAAGTGTTTAATAAGAATAGTACAGTAGTTAAATCATCGTTCTATAAATTATGAACTAATCAAACAATTAATAGTATGTTTTTAAAGTGGCATTTTATCAATTTGTCCCTTCTAGTGGGTGAAATGTAATCTTGTCCATAAACGCTTACTAGCAATCGCCATTTCCTTGTGTGTCAAAGAGTATGTCCGGCCTGTCACGGTGTTAGGCTCCGCCTGAGTTAATATCTGATTTTTGTACACTTTTAAAATGTCTGGCTTTCTTGGATACACAAAGGATGGCGCTGGACCAGAAGGATGCAATAAAGTCAATTCTACTTCTTCATTTTCACAATCTTTGGAGAGTACAGTAGCCAGCCACCAGCGCCAATCATATTCATATTTTTTCAAAAGGATTGCAACAGTGTCTATGATAAAATGCTGTTTCTTGAGAAGTAGCAGCCATTGCTGTGTGGGAAAAATACAGTTAATATTAAGTAAGGAAGATAGGTAATAAAAATAAAGATTTACAGTACACTTGAGATAGAACTGTGTTACTATAAAGTGAGTTTTAGGGCTAGCGCGCACAGTTTTTTCTGTCTGCAGATACACGCTGCAGTTTTGGCAGCTTGTTTTTCTACCAAGTTTTTACCACATATGCGTTCGTTTTTTTAATCGCTAGTGAAAAAAATGGCAGCTTTTTTTATATAAATGATAAATGCTGCGTTTATTGCAGCGATTAAAAAGTAGTTCAAGCAGTGATTTACTCACTCTTGAGTGTTTCCAAAAACACTGCATGTGGTGAACCCCATAGAAATCAATGGGGCTGTTTTTCTGAATGATGATCCCTAAGAATAGCACTGTGTGTATTGGCCCTTAATAATAAAAGCATTAAACTATTAATATATTTACTCACCCATATTTTAGTACACAGCCTTGATGGCTTTGTACAGACTATTGTTTGTTCAGGAGTGAAGATGTCCAGACATGTCAGGACATGAAAGGTCTGAACGAGCTGTCTTACTTCCTGAATGCAGTGGGTAGACACTTAACATGATTGACAGAGCTGCTGGCCTATCATCTGCTCTGCATTCACTGTCTATCCCTGTGCTTTCTCAGGTTGAGCCCTAACAAAGCTTTTTCCTATATGTCCTCTCCTGCTTCTAAGCTGTAACATATCAAAATAATACAGTAATGTCTAAAAATAATGGATTTGATAAATATAGACCCCACGCTTTTAGACCACAGGTTGAACAGATCTGAATTCAAGATTTTTGAATTGACACTATAATAGTTAAATATTTTAAAATATGATCCCATCACAATCCCAACTTGAAATTTGGTACAGATGTGGCTAGAGGCATAAAAGACACATCGGCAGTTTTTATTAAAACGTTTTTTCGGAAATGCGTTTCAAAATGTTGCGTTTGCGTTCGCATGGGTAAAAAATTAAAATTAACAAATATACTCTTGTGACATATCTGGTGAAAGCCTGGACAGTTCTGAGTAGAATGGTGTTTATTTTGTTTCTCTATCTTATTTCTAGCCCAAGATAAAAAAAATGTAAAGTCATACCCGGCCAAAATTCACACTTTTTTTAAACTTTAAAAATCTGTAAAAAATTAACTGATGAAGAAAAAAATTCTAAACTTTTAATTTGTAATTAACTAAAGTTGTACTTCATAAAGGAAAAAAAATTAAAAAAATCTAAAGACGTCAGGTAAAAAAAAATATTCATATTTAGATCACTTGATATGGAATGACCTATTGACGCTATTAATATTAAAATATTTTAAAATATGATCCCATCGCGATCCCAACTTGAAATTTGGTACAGATGTGGCTAAGAGCAAAGCAGACACATGGGCAATTTTTGAAATATTTAAAGCGCGCTGATTTTTCGGAAATGTGTTTTAAAGTTTTGCGCTTGCGATCACATGGGTAAAATATTAACAAAGATCCTCTTGTGACATATCTGGTGAAAGCCTGCATAGTTCTGAGTAGAATGGTGTTTATTGTGTCTCTCTATCTTATTCCTAGCCTTAGTTATGAGGAGAAATGTAAAGGCAGGCAACAGCGAAATTCGCACTTTTTCCGAACTTTGAAAATCATTTTAAAAAAAAATAAATTTAAAAAAAAATTTTCTCGTTACATTTTGCATTGTCTGACATGCTATTATCAAATAACAAAATCTCAAAAGAATTAAAAATATAGAGATAATAATCATTGGTTCACTTGACATGGAATGACCCACATGCAATAACAACAGCCGTAAATAGTAGCGTTCCTGGTCTTTGAGACTTACAGTATACATTCTGCCAATAATAGAGCTACCTGATCGTTTTTTTTTTCCCAAGATCCTTGTTGCCAAACATACCATTCAGGAATTTCGCGGTAAAAATACTTATGAGCATGTTGGTCGTCCTTATTAAGATTAAAGTAGGCCATAAGTGTAAAATTGGTATGAAGCTTTTGTTTGATGTTTGGAATGGAGTCATCCTCATGAAAATAGAGTTGTTGAGAATGAGGCAGATGGACGGCAAGGCGAATTATGCTATGAGATTGCTTATGCATAGGATAAGCAAAGATTCTCCAAGCTGCCTCTGGTGCACTAACATATCTTGAATCCATGAATTGATGTGTTTCATCATGTTGGATGTTCATCTGGCAAATTTCAAGATTGGCTTTATCATGTCCTTTATACACGTACTTAAATAAATATTTCACACTTTGAATGGAACCTCAAACTTCGACATTAATATGGCACTTGTATTTTAATAATAGGAAATGATTGTATGGCACTACCCAAGAATTATTAATCATCTTGGAATGGTGTTCAAATGAAGGACCCATGGATCTGCAATAAGTAGGATAGGCATCCTTAGCAATGATGGTAGATGGTTGTAAATCTTTTGGGAAACCTTTCGTACACTTTCCATTTTCCATACAGGGAGAGTTGGGGTTGTGTTCTCCACAGGGACCATGTATCATGTGTTGCATAACAATTTTATGGAGCTGAGGGTAGTCGGTAGGATGAGGAATTTCTGCCCAGATGATATTGTCTACATCCTCCTTAGTTCTTAATTTGGAGTTGCTGTCTAGAATAATTAAAATGTGAGCATGTGGAAGGCCACGATTTTGAAATTCAATTACATGAACCATAGCGCAAACTTTCCCAAATAATCCGTTGTGAATGTCTTTCAAGAGTGCTTCCAGTTTTATTTTGAAAACACGTGCTACCAAATCAGGTCTGTGTTCCACACGCTGCCAAGGTTCCAAATTCTGAGTAATCTCACTCTATTTCGGATTACAGGTCATGGTGATGAATAGATCAGGGCGACCATATTTAGTCACAATAGCCATGGCATCCTGGTACCGCTGCTGCATATTCCTGGGACTGCCTTCAAACGAAGATGGTAAAATGACCGTTTTTCCAATGGGGATGCCTTTCTCAATGGATTTTTTCTGGAGATGTTCCTGGAGTACGCAATAATCCTCTACTTTCAAATCCTTTTGGTGTTGACGGATATAATTTAGGCGATTAGCCTCGATTTTCACATAAGCATCCACTAAGTACTGCTGAGTGAGTTTGCCACCATTCAGGATTGGATTAAACTGATTACGGACAGACAGCACATAGCAATAATATTGCAGTTGTGTAATCCTGCGTGGACTTTGCCCTTGATATTTGAGTCCATCATGCTAGCCAAGGTCTCCATAAGGGAAAAATAAAGGATAGAGTAAAGCATCTAAATGACTGTGTAGAATGCTGACCTGTTGTGTTCTTGGCGCCAAAGGATTTTTGGGGTCAGGTTTTAAATGTATTAAAATATCACGATGGAATGGTGGCTCTCCATTGTCATTTTCAAATATGACAGCAACTTCATTGACAGTTGGATTATTATATCGGCGACGGTCTTGATTCCGATCATCTTGTTTAAGGGTCATGATGATATTTGGCATGAGAGTGCCATTAGCTTCACCTTTAAGATGTTCTTCATGTCCCACATCCCGTAACATTTTGTAAGCAGCAACAAAGGGATTCACATTGTCTAATTGAAGAGCAATTATACACAAAGGGGGATGACATTTTTGATTTTGTTGACAGTTTAAACGTTGTTCATTCGCAGTATCGGTATCCAAAATATACAGTTGGGCATAAGCTGGAACTTGATCATCAGAGGGATGTAGTGTTCCAGTACGATGATATATTTGTCCATGTATGTGGAAACAGTAAGGGCCATGTCCAGGTGGAGGGGAAATATTGGCACCCATGGAGGGGAAAGCAAATGAGCTGTTAATACTACGGATGTTTTCCATGAGATTCTTACTGAACTCACTCTCCCCTGTCAGCAATCGTTTAAAGACCTCAGGATATTGGGGTATAGGTATATGGACTTACACAGAGTAAAATTTTTATCTGCTGGTATCTCAACATTAAAATGGAATGCTTCACAATGTTGACATAAATAGTTCATAGGACCACAGGTGTGTTCTACTACAGTACTGTCATCAATAGTAAAACCTGTAGGATGTAGAAGTTGTGGTAACGGAGCATTGGAATGGTTCTGTAAGCCAACAAATATAAAGCGTGGACCTGGTGGAGGATCTTCACTGTCCACAGATTTAATCACTGAGGAGTTGGAAGGTGTATCGTGGTCAGGGTCTATCAATGTGGAGGTGCAAGAGGTTTTTTTGCACCGTTCACAGCGTGCAGCAGCTTCATTTGGTAATGGATTGTTGCCATAGAAGAGTCAGGTGTGAAGCATGTCTTATAAGCAGAGTTAACGGTGTGCAGGCGACGGCGTTTATCATTTGGACTGTCGGTAGGACAGTGTTTGCGCTTGCGTGCAGATTTACCAACGGTTGCAGGAGGTTCAGGCAGCGCACTTTCAATGAATGCAGTTTTATAAGCTGTATTGTGGGCAGAATCTATGACTGAGGACGTGGAAATATTATGTTTGCAACGTTGATGGCGTGCAGCAGCAGCTTTATTAGTTAAACGGTTAGTTTTTTCTTCAAAAGACTCATTAGTGACGCGTTTAATGAAAGCAGTATTAACAGTGTTCAGGCGCTTGCATCTGTCCTCTGTAGTCTCGTTAGCACGCTGTGTGGCCTTACGTGCGGCTTCGGCGGCTTTTAGCTCTGCGTCATTAATATACTTCCTATCACACCTGATCTTACGTGCGGCATCAGCAGCTTTTAGCTGTGTGTCATTAGTATACATAACAGTGTCCAGGGTCTTGCATGTGTCCTGTGTACTTTTGTTAGCACGCTGTTTGCGTTTACGTGCGGCATCGGCAGCTCTTCGCTCTGCGTCATTAGTATACTTTCTATCACACCTGATATTACGTGTGGCATCAGCAGCTTTTGGCTGTGTCATTAGTATACTTGCTATTAGAGCTCATGTTGGCAAAGGTAAAGAGCTTTAAGGGTGGTAGTGGCAAACAACAGGTTAATAAGATGCAGCGTCAGGTAGTAGGAAAATAGCCAATTAATAATAGGCAATAGTTCTTTGCAGGAATGCAGATATTAATAATAGGCAGTTTATATTGCAGAGAAATTGCTCAGCAATAATGGACAATGTCCTTATGTGGCAAATAATAGAGCAATATACCCAGTGTGCAGAGTTGGCACAGAAGAGGTTAATAAACGGCAGTCTCTCAGTATAACAGTCAGTGAACAATAGGCAGTATATATAGAGAAAACACCAAACAGAAGTTCAATATTGGTGTGAAAATGTCACTGAACCACTTCACAACGAAATATATATAGTGTAGGTAAATAGTCTTAGCTCTTTTTTGACGAAATTAGGCAGCAGCTTGAAGTGCGACGTCACTGGGACCACCTCCACGCAGTAGAAACTGTGTCTGAGGTAAAAAATCAAAATGCGCGCCTTAAAATGGCGGGCGGAGTGTGTCGCAGTGCGGTGCGATTCTGATTGGTCGCTCGCGGTAGGCGCCGACCAATCAGAAGCGCGCCGCGAGAAACGGCGCCATGTTTTGAATCTGATGTTACAAAATAGATTTTAAAGATGGCACCATCGACCAATCAGAATAGCAGAGCGGGGCATGGAGCGGGCGCGTGGTAGTCTGGAGCCGAAGTCGGCTCCTGGCTAGCTCGTGCCGGCGGAGCGGGCGCGAGGTAGCCGGGAGCCGAGGTCGAGTTCCGGCAACTTCGCGCCGGCAGAGCGAGCCGGGGATCTCCGTGCCGGGCAGATCCGCGGCTCGGCTCCGGGGAGCCGCGAGCCAGCCAGGATTTGCTTGGTACCGCTGCCGCAATTCTGATTGGTCACTCGCAAGCGAGCAACCAATCAGATTCAAGCCGAGGCAAAGTGCCATCTTTAAAAAGCTAAGAAGTGGAAAAAAAAAATTTAAAAGATGGCGCCGTGTTTCTCGGCGCTCTTCTCATTGGTCACCGTCAGGCGCGAGCGACGAATGAGAAGAGTGGGGCGGGCCACGGCGCCATATTTGAAATCCAAAGTTCCGGCTGGATTTCAAATATGGCGCCGTGCCCCGCCCCACTCTTCTCATTGGTTGCTCGCGCCTAGCGCCGAACAATGAGAAGAGCGCCGCCATCTTTTACATTTTTTTTTCTAACATTCTTAGATTTTGAAACATGGCGCCGTGCCGCCGCTTGAATCTGAATGGTCGCTCACAAGCAAGCGACTAATCAGAATTGCGGCGCCACTGCCAGGCAAATCCCGGCTGCCTCGCGGCTCCACGGAGCTGAGCCGCGGATATGCCCAACACCGAGATCCCCAGTGCGAGGTAGCCGGGAGCCGAGCTCCGGCTACTTCGCGCTTGCTCCGTGCCCCGCTATTCTGATTGGTCGCCGGCAGCCGCGAGCGACCAATCTGAATAGAGCCACGATTTATGGCGCCATCCTTCAAATACACTGTACTCAGTGTATTTCAAATATGGCGGCATAGAACCCGCCGCTATTCTGATTGGTCGGCGCGCTGAAGGCGCCAACCAATCAGAATAGAGGCGGGCGCTATGCCGCCATATTTGAAATACACTGAGTACAGTATATTTGAAGTATGCCGCCATACAGCGCGCCGCTATTCTGATTGGTCGGCGTGCTGAAGGCGCCGACCAATCAGAATAGCGGCGCGCTGTATGGCGCCATCCTTCAAATACACTGTACTCAGTGTATTTCAAATATGGCGGCATAGCGCGCAGCGCTATTCTGATTGGTTGGCGCCTTCAGCGGGCCAACCAATCAGAATAGCGGCGGGCGCTATGCCGCCATATTTCAGATACACTGAGTACAGTGTATTTGAAGTATGGTGCCATAAATCGCGGCGCTATTCAGATTGGTCACCGGCAGCCGCGAGCGACCAATCAGAATAGCGGGGCACGGAGCGAGCGCGAGGTAGCCGGAGCTCGGCTCCCGGCTACCTCGCGAAGGGGATCTCGGTGCCGGGCATATCCGCGACTCAGCTCCTAGGAGCCGCGAGGCAGCCGGGATTTGCCCGGCAGTGGTGCCGCAATTCTGATTGGTCACTCGGTTGCGAGTGACTAATCGGATACAAGCGGCGGCACGGTGCCATGTTTCGAAATCTAAGAATGTAAAAAAAAAAAAAAATGTAAAAGATGGCGGCGCTCTTCTCATTGGTCGGCGCTAGGCGCGAGCGACCAATGAAAAGAGTGGGGCGGGGCACGGCGCCATATTTGAAATCCAGCGGGAACTTTGGATTTCAAATATGGCGCCGTTGCCCGCCCCACTCTTCTCATTGGTCGCTCGCGCCTGACGGCGACCAATGAGAAGAGCGCCGAGAAACACGACGCCATCTTTTACATTTTTTTTTTTTCACTTCTTAGCTTTTTAAAGATGGCGCTTTGCCGCGGCTTGAATCTGATTGGACGCTCGCAAGCGAGCGACCAATCAGATTTGCGGCGGCGGTACCGGGCAAATCCTGGCTGGCTCGCGGCTCCCCGGAGATGAGCCGCGGATCTGCCCGGCACGGAGATCCCCGGCTCGCTCCGGCGGCGCGAGGTAGCCGGGAGCCGAGCTCGGCTCCCGGCTACCTTGTGGCTGCTCGGGAGATAAATGTCCGCCGGTGGTCGGCCCTAAGCGCAGCGGACCTTCCTGAGGTCCGCTCCGCTTAGGGCCGCCATCTTGGTCCACCCTGAGCGAGTGTAGTAAACGCTTGTGATGCTGGTGACGTCACTTATCTCCGGACATTTATCTCCGGACATTTTATCTCCGGACAAAGCCACGGAAGTTGGCTTTTGTCTGGAAATAGAATTCTAGGCAATTATATAATAGATAAGCATAAGAATATAGCATAAAAAGAAATCGCATAATGTCTACAAACATTACTACTGCTATTGGGGAAGACATAGGAAGTGGAATACCAGGCACAAAGCTGTATTACTCCGCAAACATAAAAGGAATACACTGATCAAATGAAAGTATTATGCACATCAATATCGCTACATTCTTGATGAGGGAGGAAGTGGAATTGCTGATACAAAGCTTTATTAATCCACCAAAAAGGAAGGGAATAAAATAATAAACTTGACAACAATTCAACTATTCACGTATTCTACAGATAACATTAATGTTACAAAATTAGGTATGATGAAGTAATATTACATGCCCGAAGCTTTATTTAAACACCAACATTATGATATGTCAACTTAACAAAATGAAATATTTATAAAACCAGTAAGAATATATGTTTGAGGATAGTTGGATACATCTATGCACGGTATATACTCGTGTATAATCCGAGTTTTTCAGCTCAAAAATTGGGCTGAAAAGTCCCCCCCTCGGCTTATACACGGGTCAATACGGTGGTGGGAGCTGTGTCCGGGGCTGGGGAGGCTGGAGGAGGCTGCTGTATGAGCGCCCTGTCACGTGGGGCCGCTCATTATATATGCACTGCTTCCCCTGTCAATCAGCGGCAGGGGAAGCCGTGCATATCTAAATATATGGCCCCCAAATTCTGGCACTCGCCCCCCCTCCGTTGTAAGGCCCCCCCTGCTGCTTAACTTACCATCCCTGGTCTTCTGCACCGCGCCGGTCCTCGGTGCTCCGTCCTCCATGCTCCCGTCCTCGGCTGCATCCGAGGTCCCCGGCCGTCGCAGTAATGATGACGTCATCGTTACTGCGACAGCCAGGGACCCTGGATGCAGCGAGGACGGGAGCATGGAGGACGGAGCACGGAAGACCGGCGCGGTGCAGAAGTCCAGGGATGGTAAGTTAAGCAGCAGGGGGGGCCTTACAATGGAGGGGGGCGAGTGCCAGCATTTGGGGGCCTGTATACCACTGGGGCTGCTGTATACCACACCACTGGGGCTTCTATATACCACTGGGGCTGCTGTATACCACACCACTGGGGCTGCTATATACCACTGGGGCTGCTATATACCACTGGGGCTGCTATATACCACTGGGGCTGCTATATACCACACCACTAGGGCTGCTATATACCACTGGGGCTGCTATATACCACACCACTGGGGCTGCTGTATACCACTGGGGCTGCTATATACCACTGGGGCTGCTATATACCACTGGGGCTGCTATATACCACACCACTGGGGCTGCTATATACCACTGGGGCTGCTATATACCACTGGGGCTGCTGTATACCACTGGGGCTGCTGTATATACTGCTGGGGCCTGTATATGCCACTGGGGAGGCTGCTGTATACTACCACTGGGGAGGCTGCTGTATACTACCACTGGGGAGGCTGCTGTATACCACACTGCTGGGGGCTGTATACCTGTGCTGGGGTCCACCCTCGGCTTATACACGAGTCAATAGGTTTTCCCAGGTTTTGGGGGCAAAAGTAGGGGGGTCGGCTTATACACGGGTCGGCTTATACACAAGTATATACGGGTAATTTAACAACAATCAGATTAATGAAAGGGTTGTAGAGAGTGATTACAAATTATCAAAAATTATTTACACTTACTCAAAATTCTTGATTGATGCAGTTCCAAAAACTGTCTTTTACACCATTTCGTCCTGTCCATTGTCCGAAACAAAATAAGTGGCAAAATTGTCACGCATTTTAGCTACTTCAACAGTTGTCCTCAGAGGGTGATCTTGGAAGTCCTGCAAGTTGGTAGCCAGAGGTTCTTCGAGGTCAAAGTGGTGTCGTTCTCTCACCTGGATGTAATTGTGCAGGACAACACACGCTTTCACCCCCTCATCAATTGTCTCAGTTTTCAGATTGATGGCAGTTGCTAAAATATGCCATTTCGATGCCAACAATCCAAATGCACACTCCACTGTGCATCATGCCCTCATCAGTCGGTAATTGTAAAAATGTTTTTGCCCGATTTAAGTCACGACTAGCGTACGGTTTGATGAGGTGGACACATATTAGAAATGCCTCGTCACCAACAACTACAAACGGCTTCGGTGGTCCTTCAGTGTTCGGCAGGGGTCGAGACGGTGGAAAGTTAAAATTGTTCCTGTATAAACGTTGGCCCATGTCTGAGTTTTTGAAATTCTCTGAGTCATTTCCTCGTCCATATGAGCCAACGTCCACAATGACAAATGGGCATTCAGCGTCCGCAATCGCCATCAGTACTATCGAAAAAGTATTTTTTGTAGTTAAAATACTCAGATCCGCTTCCAGCCAGCTTCAGGATCCAAATATGTTTGCCATCCACGGCCCCCAAGCAGTTTGGAAATTGACAAATCTCCTGGAATCTTGCAGCGTTGTCCAGCCAGAGTTCAGTTGTGGGATGGGGGAGGAATTCTTCTCGAAGTTCATCACAGATTGCACGTCTGGTCTCTTCAACAATCCCAGACAGCTTAGAAACTCTAATCCGCAACTGGAAATGCAGGGATGATAACGTCTCTCTGGTCACCAGGAATCTGACAAAAAGAAAGGGAAAATAAAGTAGATTCAATTTTGCTTTGTAACAAGTACATCATAATGACATGTAATAACATGTGTTTGCTTTGAAAAATATACGTACCGGAGGGTCACCAACAGCAGTTCCTCTGCGGTAATTGCTGTGTGTCCCGCTTGGTGATCAATCCTCAGATACGTAACAGCAACTCATCGAAGCTCTCTTCGGACATCCTGGTGTAATCATGGAACTTCTGTGGGTTCTCTCAAAGTTCGCAGTATGAGTGTTACGCTCCGCGGCTCTCGAACTTCCATGATGGGGTGTTGCCAAAAATGACGACGTCTTCATATCCGTCTTTCTCTTTGATGATCTTCACAATTTTCAACGATAAATCCAGGTTATGATAGAAGCTCTCCAAGTCGCGATCCATCATGCATCTGGATACAGCAGCAAAAGAAGAGGATTTCCTCTGTGCAGGGTCTATTTATAGATTCCCCTTAAGCCATGCCCTTTGGGCGTGACCTGTAAGGAAAATGCAAGAAAATCTAAGAAAACGCTCCTGGAAATATTGAAAAAGAAAAATCCAAAATTATGCACAGACGCATACAAACGCATGCATATGCAGCATTTTTTTTAAAGATTTGTGCACGCTTCTGCGGATGAAATACGCTGCGTATATATGCATTTACATGCATTTTGGCATGGTTTCCACATGCGCAATATACACAGTGTTCAAAAACACAAATGTGAAAGTAGCCTTACACCAGCATCCAACACTTGTCCTGACTCCAGACCAGAAGGGGAAGCTCTGAACCCGGTTTTAGGGAGCTTCCCTAGGAATCCTGGCCTGGATGCGGGATTAGGCAGAACAGCCAGAGAGATCAGTCTGAGTCAGAGAACAGTAGAGACGTCCTGGGGATTGGAGCCGGTGGAGCTCATCCCAGGACCGAGGAAAGCTAGTGAGACAGAAGAGTCAAGGATAACCTGGGGAGTGGAACCATGACCTGGCTTGCCCCAGAGGAGAGCGCTAGAAACCAGATTCCGGAGTTCGTGGTTGTTCGGTTACTGAAGTCCCTGCAGCTACATCCGGAGGGCAGAGGATTGCAAGTCCCCTGGCCCTTCTTAACACCCAGAAGCAAAACAGCATAGAAGAGCCTGGAGCCGCTATGGAGGAGCAACACCTGGAATAGGCTCAAGCTGCCTGCCATATGGATAAAGGACTAGACACGCAGGAAAAGGGATGCAGCACAACTATAGGCAGCGAGGTCCAAGTAGCACCATGCAGAAGGAAGGCCTCTACAACTACCTGGCTAGGTGGATCCTCAATTGCTGCCCAGCTGCCCGGATCTCCATTACCGTCTGTTACCAGTACCCCGGTCTGCCGCATCAACTATCGAGCAAAGGTAAAGGAAACTTTCGTCATTTTGTTCTACAATTATTTACCGCGGCGCAGTCCTGCACCCCACCATATCCTATTCCCAGCATAGACTGTGTAAATTGCACTGGGATCCTCCGCTCTACCCGTGGAGAGCCACACCATCCAGGCTGCAATACCAACAGCCCCAGAGGATATGCACTGCAGCGTCAGCCATCCATCCTAATTGTTGAAACCCACGGGTGGCGTCAGGAATACATTTCCCATATAAACTTTCTCCCATTTATTGAGACCACCAGGGCCCCATGACCTTCCCAAAGAACTATCCTATCCGGCCACAACTTCCCCATGGTCCTGGGTGGGCGTGTCACCATTAGTGGTTTAGTAAGTCCACTCTACATCATCACGCCCTGTGAGCGTTACAGGTTCAAGCCTGAGTCCTGTAATATGGTCACTTAAAGATTTATCACAGTATGTTCCTGAGAAAATTCATTTATTTGTTGTTCCTGGTCGGATACCCATGAGTGCGTTTTACAGTGTTTGCAGCCCACCCATCTGGTTCTCTTGGGCTTTTCTGTGGTAATCTGTTTTTGACACGGCATTGGATTCATGTTCCCTTTCGGTTTCCTGAAGTATCTGTAACACCCTCTAAAGTGCCTTGCTCATAGCTGACAAGAAAATGATTTAGCGGTCTTGTAGAAGCGCTACTAAAGCTCAGGCACCAGGATGATGAAGTTTATAAACTGCAATCTTTATTTTCCCCTCACAGCTCCACAACATGTTTCAACTGCTCAAGGCAGTCTTCCTCAGGTAGTGCCCGCGGGGGAGTAGCTCTGCGGGCTTCAAGCACCGCACTGCACATGCGGCGTGGGTGTACTGACGTCACCTGATACCGGAAATGACGCGATTCGCGTCATTCCTGCCCCATTACAGCCTTACCAGCGCTGAGGAGTGCTGGGAGGCGCTGATATCATTATTCCTTGCAGATCACGCCTATTAAGGCATGCTATCATGACGACATGGGCCCGCCTGGGTGACTAAAGAATAGCCACTGTACTCATTATCATCACTAATGAGTGCTATAACGTTTTTCTTCACTTTTACAGGATGCATTTATTAGCAAAAAGGAGTGTGGGATTACTGATGGGAGGCTGCAGGGACATGTTTTAACAGCTTAGGAGGCGATTTGGGGGTGACAGGATCCGTTTAAGAAAGCGATCGTGTGAGAAAGTCTCCCAACTCGATAGTTCCTCCAGTCTACTCAATGAGAATATTGTCCCATTGAATAAGTAAGGATTCATTCAGGGTCTGTGTAGGTCTTTTTGTGATACGCAGCCTCCTAGGAATCATGTTACTCTCAAAGTATTGCTGAAGAGTATGGCTGTCCCACTACAGCTTTAAACAAGTTGTCATGTTTTTCTCCAACTCCTTCAAATTACTCTTCAAAATATGAACAGTCTGCTACAGGACTCTTAAAATCCTGTCAAATACAGTGCTTGCATTCTGTGCTGTAGTTTGCTTGGACTATATATAACCTCAAATGAGAGCCTCTCAATTCACCAAGGAGCTGGCAACCTCAGATTATTTTACCCAAACAATGTGATGATCAAAAATATGAGCATCACAAAACCACACCAACTACATAATAATAAACAAATATTACAAATTTCATTAATAAATAGATAGACAAGACAAAAAAGCGTTGGATATAATACATAAAATCCATTTGGAGATTATACACAAAAATGATAATAATTTATGGTACAGTTGTTATAACCCTAAAAGAGAAGAGAAGACTGACTCGTGCGGTAATTCACTGCGGAAACCTTATTTCACAGAAAATTCTAAGATAATATGCTGCAGAACACTAGACCACCAATTATTGGTCCAAAAAAATACTTTTTAGAATAAATCTATTCTGCATACAAAAATGCTATTGCTAGGTAGCACACAATAGACACATTCCATGGAAATCTTAGAAAATCAGGCTACAGCCATTATCAACAGGCTAAGGTGGTTCCCCCAGTCTGCCCTATAAATGGTTAAATAACTGTCTTTAAGTATAAAACGCACTTGATTTACCTTGTGCCATGATGTGAAACTTTTGGTAAGGAGACGCTATGGAGCCCATACGACTAGTCCACCTCGACGACCGTTGCGTCACTGAATGACTTCGTCAGGAGGTGTGGTATTGCTAAACTCAGTTCCTTATATATCACTCCCCTGTACTCCATAGGATAATGACTCAATTAAAAACACACCTGTCTAATTACAAGTAAGGCCAGACAATCTCCCATTTGTGTCATGTGACACCTCAGACTGTTAGCCTATTGGTAGTAACACACGCTATGTAACCATCTTAACCACATTATTTAGATATGGCTCCCGCACTGCTAATCCCATGATGTATCAGTTATCATATTGAATGCAGTCCTGTCACTAGATCTATGTCTCACTGGCTATGTAATAACTAGATGGCGGCCCGATTCTAAAGAATCGGGTAGTCTAGAATCCATATATAGTTTATTTACTAATAGTTAGGGGAGTGCGGTGAAATGAATTGTGTGTATACAGGTGGCTCAGTGGGTAGCAGAGTATACGGTAGCTCAGTGGGTAGCAGAGTATACGGTGGCTCAGTGGTTAGCACTGCGCGGTGGCTCAGTGGTTAGCAGTGAGTGCGGTGGCTCAGTGGTTAGCAGTGAGTGCGGTGGCTCAGTGGTTAGCAGTGAGTGCGGTGGCTCAGTGGTTAGCAGTGAGTGCGGTGGCTCAGTGGTTAGCAGTGAGTGCGGTGGCTCAGTGGTTAGCAGTGAGTGCGGTGGCTCAGTGGTTAGCAGTGAGTGCGGTGGCTCAGTGGTTAGCAGTGAGTGCGGTGGCTCAGTGGTTAGCAGTGAGTGCGGTGGCTCAGTGGTTAGCAGTGAGTGCGGTGGCTCAGTGGTTAGCAGTGAGTGCGGTGGCTCAGTGGTTAGCAGTGAGTGCGGTGGCTCAGTGGTTAGCAGTGGGGGCGGTGGCTCAGTGGTTAGCAGTGAGTGCGGTGGCTCAGTGGTTAGCAGTGAGTGCGGTGGCTCAGTGGTTAGCAGTGAGTGCGGTGGCTCAGTGGTTAGCAGTGAGTGCGGTGGCTCAGTGGTTAGCAGTGAGTGCGGTGGCTCAGTGGTTAGCAGTGAGTGCGGTGGCTCAGTGGTTAGCAGTGAGTGCGGTGGCTCAGTGGTTAGCAGTGAGTGCGGTGGCTCAGTGGTTAGCAGTGACTGCGGTGGCTCCATGGTTAGCAGTGAGTGCGGTGAGATTGGTCAGCACAGCGCCGTGGGCAGAGTGGTCAGCACACACACATACATACATACACACACACACACACACACACACACACACACATACACATACTCCGCTATAGTTAGCACCGACCCTGCGTCTTCCCCGGCGCCTGGATCCTGAGTCGACATGTCGAAGCCCGCGGACGACTGGATCCAATATGGCGTCCGGGAAGTTTGGCGAGACTTCTTGGACGCTATATTGGATCCAGTAGTTGGGGGGTGGAAACATGTCGACTGAGGATCCAGGCGGCTGATGCAGGGCCGGTGGTAAGTATAGCGGAATGTGTGTGTGTGTGTGTGTATGTGTGCGGACAAATTGAGGGAAGTGCGGACAAAGTGACGGAAGTGACTACATACACACATATATATACACCAGTGGCAGTAGTTATAAACACTACATAATATGCAGTTAATGCTGAACTGGTATATAATGGGTTAATTTCACAGTGTCATTACAACTATACACTGTGTAATAGAAATATCAACAATAATGGAATATAAGGAGTTAATGTTCCTACTGGCAGTAGTAATAGAGACTACAAAGTATGGAGTTAAGGCAGAAATCTAATATATAATTGCCCTAGCGCACTTCCGTCATATTCGGCGCTACTTCCGTTGTCGTGGACGTGGCTGCCAAAGTGATGGAAGTGCGTTAGGGACACACACACACACACACACCACACACCACACACACTCCAGTATACTTACCCCGCCGCCATCCCGCTACACCGCTCCCGCCATGGCTCCGCCCACCTCTCGGGGCTCCCGTCATGGCTCCGCCCACCTCGCGGGGCTCCCGTCATGGCTCCGCCCACCTAGCCTGCGCTGACCACAGAGCCTCCTTCCTGCGCTGACCACAGAGCCGCCGTCCTCTGCTGACCACAGAGCCTCCTTCCTGTGCTGACCACAGAGCCTCCTTCCTGCGCTGACCACTCGACCACAGAGCCTCCTTCCTGCGCTGACCACAGACCCGCCATCCTCTGCTGACCACAGAGCCTCCTTCCTGTGCTGACCACTCTGCCTCCTTCCTGCGCTGACCGCAGAGCCGCCGTCCTCTGCTGACCGCAGAGCCGCCGTCCTCTGCTGACCACAGACCCACCGTCCTCTGCTGACCACAGAGCCCCCGTCCTCTGCTGACCACAGAGCCCCCGTCCTCTGCTGACCACAGAGCCCCCGTCCTCTGCTGACCACAGAGCCCCCGTCCTCTGCTGACCACAGAGCCCCCGTCCTCTGCTGACCACAGACCCGCCGTCCTCTGCTGACCACAGACCCGCCGTCCTCTGCTGACCATAGAGCCTCCTTCCTGCGCTGACCACTCTGCCTCCTTCCTGAGCTGACCACAGAGCCGCCGCCCTCTGCTGACCACAGAGCCGCCGTCCTCTGCTGACCACAGAGCCGCCGTCCTCTGCTGACCACAGAGCCGCCGTCCTCTGCTCACCACAGAGCCGCCGTCCTCTGCTCACCACTCTGCCTCCTTCCTGCGCTCACCACTCTGCCTCCTTCCTGCGCTCACCACTCTGCCTCCTTCCTGCGCTGACCACTCTGCCTCCTTCCTGCGCTGACCACTCTGCCTCCTTCCTGCGCTGACCACAGAGCCGCCGTCCTCTGCTGACCACAGAGCCACCATCCTCTGCTGACCACAGAGCCTCCCTCCTCTGCTGACCACAGAGCCGCTGTCCTGCGCTCACCACTCTGCCTCCTTCCTGCGCTGATCACTCTGCCTCCATCCTGCGCTGATCCCACTCTGCCTCCTTCCTGCGCTGATCACTCTGCCTCCGTCCTCTGCTGACCACAGAGCCGCCGTCCTGCGCTCACCACTCTGCCTCCTTCCTGCGCTCACCACTCTGCCTCCTTCCAGCGCTGACTACTCTGCCTCCTTCCTGCGCTGACCACAGAGCCGCCGTCCTCTGCTGACCACAGAGCCACCGTCCTCTGCTGACCACAGAGCCACCGTCCTCTGCTGACCACAGAGCTCCCTCCTCTGATGACCACAGAACCGCCGTCCTGCGCTCACCACTCTGCCTCCTTCCTGCGCTGATCACTCTGCCTCCTTCCTGCGCTGATCACTCTGCCTCCATCCTCTGCTGACCACAGAGCCGCCGTCCTCTGCTGACCACAGAGCCCCCGTCCTCTGCTGACCACAGAGTTGCTGTCCTCTGCTGACCACAGAGCCGCCGTCCTGCGCTCACCACTCTGCCTCCTTCCTGCGCTGATCACTCTGCCTCCTTCCTGCGCTAACCACTGAGCCACCATATACAGTGCTAACCACTGAGCCACCATATACAGTGCTAACCACTGAGCCACCATATACAGTGCTAACCACTGAGCCACCGTATACAGTGCCAACCACTGAGCCACCATATACAGTGATAACCACTGAGCCAGCGTATACAGTGCTAACCACTGAGCCACCATATACAGTGATAACCACTGAGCCAGCGTATACAGTGCTAACCACTGAGCCACCGTATACAGTGCTAACCACTGAGCCACCGCATACAGTGCTAACCACTGAGCCACCGTTATACAGTGCCAACCACTGAGCCCACATATACAGTGCCAACCTCTGAGCCACCATATACAGTGCCAACCACTGAGCCACCGTATACAGTGCCAACCACTGAGCCACCGTATACAGTGCCAACCACTGAGCCACCGTATACAGTGCTAACCACTGAGCCACCGTATACAGTGCTAACCACTGATCCACTATATACAGTGCTAACCACTCAGCCACCATACAGTGCTAACCGCTGACCCACCATATACAGTGCTAACCACTGAGCCACCATATACAGTGCTAACCACTGAGCCACCATACAGTGCTAACCACTGAGCCACCATATACCGTGCTAACCACTAAGCCACCGTATACAGTGCCAACCCAACTCAGCCACCGTATATACTTGCTAACCACTGAGCCACCATATACAGTGCCAACCACTGAGCCCAACATATACAGTGCTAAACCACTGAGCCACCGTATACAGTGCTAACCACTGAGCCACCATATACAGTGCTAACCACTGAGCCACATATCACGTGCCAACCACTGAGCCACCGTATACAGTGCTAACCCACTGAGCCACCGTATACAGTGCTAACCACTGAGCCAACGTATACAGTGCTAAACCACTGAGCCACCGTATACTCTGCTACCACTGAGCCACCATATACAGTGCTAACCACTGAGCCACCATACAGTGCTAACCACTGAGCACCGTATACAGTGCTAACCACTGAGCCACCATATACAGTGCTAACCACAGAGCCACCATATACAGTGCTAACCACTGAGCCACCATATACAGTGCTAACCACTGAGCCACCATATACAGTGCTAACCACTGAGCCACCATATACCAGTGCTAACCACAGAGGCACCATATGCAGTGCTAACCACTGAGCCACCGTATACAGTGCAAACCACTGAGCCACCGTATACAGTGCTAACACCATGAGCCACGCGTATACAGTGCCAACCACTGAGCCACCGTATACAGTGCTAACCACTGAGCCAGCGTATACAGTGCTAACCACTGAGCCACCGTATACAGTGCTAACCACTGAGCCACCGTATACAGTGCTAACCACTGAGCCACCGTATACAGTGCTAACCACTGAGCCACCGTATACAGTGCCAACCACTGAGCCACCATATACAGTGCCAACCACTGAGCCACCGTATACAGTGCCAACCACTGAGCCACCGTATACAGTGCTAACCACTGAGCCACCATATACAGTGCCAACCACTGAGCCACCGTATACAGTGCTAACCAGTGAGCCACCATATACAGTGCTAACCACTGATCCACTATATACAGTGCTAACCACTCAGCCACCATACAGTGCTAACCGCTGACCCACCATATACAGTGCTAACTACTGAGCCACCATATACAGTGCTAACCACTGAGCCACCATACAGTGCTAACCACTGAGCCACCATATACCGTGCTAACCACTAAGCCACCGTATACAGTGCCAACCACTCAGCCACCGTATACTCTGCTACCCACTGAGCCACCATATACAGTGCTAACCACTGAGCCTCCGTATACTCTGCTACCCACTGAGCCACCATATACAGTGCCAACCACTGAGCCACCGTATACAGTGCTAACCACTGAGCCACCGTATACAGTGCTAACCACTGAGCCAACGTATACAGTGCTAACCACTGAGCCACCGTATACTCTGCTACCCACTGAGCCACCATATACAGTGCTAACCACTGAGCCACCATACAGTGCTAACCACTGAGCCACCGTATACAGTGCTAACCACTGAGCCACCATATACAGTGCTAACCACAGAGCCACCATATACAGTGCTAACCACTGAGCCACCATATACAGTGCTAACCACTGAGCCACCATATACAGTGCTAACCACAGAGGCACCATATACAGTGCTAACCACTGAGCCACCGTATACAGTGCCAACCACTGAGCCACCGTATACAGTGCTAACCACTGAGCCACCGTATACAGTGCTAACCACTGAGCCACCGTATACAGTGCCAACCACTGAGCCACCGTATACAGTGCTAACCACTGAGCCACCATACAGTGCTAACCACTGAACCACCATATACAGTGCTAACCACTGAGCCACCGTATACTCTGCTACCCACTGAGCCACCTGTATACACACAATTCATTTCACTGCACTCCCCTAACTATTAGTAAATAAACTATATGGATTCTAGACTACCCGATTCTTTAGAATCGGGCTGCCATCTAGTGGTATATAAGGGGTTAACTTCGCAGTGGCAGTACAACTACACACTGTTATAGAAATTACAGATAAAACGGAATGTAAGGGGTTAATGTTGCTACTGTCATGAGTACAATATATGTAGTAATAATACTGTTAACCAAAAAAAGATATATTATCTGATTTAGGGTTGATAATGTACAGGAGATTGCTTCCCGACGTCGCTGTGACAGGATTGTCAAAGTAGGAATGATGTGTGAGGTAAAAATTCAAAATTCGCGGTCTAAAATGGCGGCCGCGAAATTTGAATTCATAAAATGGCGGCTTTCGCGAGGCGCTGTTCGGATTGGGCGATGCCGCGACCAATGAGAGAAGCGCCTCACTTCCCATTGAGATACATGGAGGACTTTGATTTTCAAATTTACCGCTGTAAGTGAGGCGCGAAGCTCATTGGTCGCTGTGTGCTGGCGCCGACCAATGAGCATAGCGCTTCACTGCCCATTGAGATACATGGAGGACTTTGATTTTCAAATTTACCGCTGTAAGTGAGGCGCGAAGCTCATTGGTCGCTGTGTGCTGGCACCGACCAATGAGCATAGCGCCTCACTGCCCATTGAGATACATGGAGGACTTTGAGCTTCAAATTAACCGCTGTAAGTGAGGCACGAAGCTCATTGGTCGCTGTGTGCTGGCGCCGACCAATGAGTATAGCGCCTCACTGCCCATTGAGATACATGGAGGACTTTGAGTTTCAAATTTACCGCTGTAAGTGAGGCGCGAAGCTCATTGGTCGCTGTGTGCTGGCGCCGACCAATGAGCATAGCGCCTCACTGCCCATTGAGATACATAGCGGTCTTTAGAGCTGTGCATGGCCAGGCACTTGGTTCTGTTTTCGGCCACGGCGCTTGGCTCTCGTCGGTCGGAGCGACGAAGTCTGTAGCTCCGGCCCGCTGTAGCCACCGCCGGAGCTGGCGTTCTGGCGGGGTCGGCGTGGTGTACGTGGGCAATGGCCACTTCGCGGGCATTGGACTCGCAATGGCCGCTTCGCGGCATTGCTCGCCGGGGCGGGAGACTCGCAATGGCCGCTGCGCGGGCATTGCTCGCGACGCTGCAACGGCTCGCAATGCCCGCTGCGAGGGCGATGCTTCACAGGTCGCGTGGGCGCTGGGCGCCCACGGCCACAACGACGGAAACAGCGCCGAAACTTACGGAAGTGCGTTAGGGGAATTATATATTAGATAGCCACAGTGATAGTAACTAACTGACAGCCTGGATCGCTTGATGTGACGTCTTTGCATCGCAGCGTTCCAGGCTGTTTGTATCCGTTGCCCAGGCAACGGCTCCTCATGATGCGCGACACCTGGCATGATCCCCTGCTGTGCGCAATCAACAAGCCGGGCCGCCCAGATGCGACGCGACGCACCGGAAGAGTCGGAGCCTCGTCCAGAGCGTTGGCCGCATCCAAGCAACCCAGGCCGCCGGCAGGAAGCAGAGGAGCGCACGCACAGTGGCGCGACAGAAGAGGAGTAATGCTGCTTTCCCATATGCACGCTGATCTCCCTCGTCTCAATGGTGCATATTAGGGGGCGTGCCTTAACATGTACAGGGGCCCCACAGAGCACTTGTTGTAGTAATAATAATAAGCCATGGCAACAAATCCCAGACCAATTGCATCAGGTAAAGAGCACAATATCAGTATTTCTTTTATTTACTAAAATTATATGGGATAGAGGTTTGGGCCTCACTAATAAAGGCTATATGGCATGCACTCTAAACATTCCAAGAGAAATGCAATATTGTTTTACATATAAATCAATGAAGAGAGTTAGATATAAAATATAACCAATATAAACCTAAATCCAACAATGGGTTAAGATGTCAGCTCCCATTGATTCTTAAGGCATTCATACACTCTTTAATTTTCAGACTGTTGATCGTCCTGGTAACATAGGTGTTAATTCTCATATCAAGGCCAGCAATCCGTGGTCATAGCCAGTTGCATAGACAGTAGGGTAAATTTATCTAAAATATGGAAACAAGCAAGATAGTTAAAATATTGCAGAGATGGAAAAAGCAACACCAATTACAAAAAGGACCTAAAGCTAACGGCTTCATTTAAACCCATAGGCGTGATGGTGTTGAGGGACACCATCCACCGGGTTTCTTTTTGAAGGAGCCGTCTTTTGATATCTCCACCCCGTTTACTCATATACACTCGGTCTATTCCGCAGAATTGCAATCCTCTGGGATTGCAGTTATGTTTATCATAGAAATGTTGCGGAATGGTATTTAAAGTTTCTACATCCTCAGTCAGCTGCGTTGTGGATATCCCTAATGTGCTTCTGTAGTCTCACTTTCAGGGGTCTCGTTGTTATTCCAATATATATGAGACCACAAGGACACGTAGCATGATACACCACTTATTCAGTATTGCAGGTGATATGGTGCACAATCTTGTATGCCCGAACCCCTGCGGAGTCAGTAAAAGTTTTTGTTCTAGGTGTAAATTTACATGTACAACAGCGACCACATGGATAAGATGCCCACGGGGGGCCTTTTGAGTTCAAGAAAGTCTGCCTGATGGGAGCTTCATAATGACTATGCGTAAGCATATCACCCAGATTTTGAGAGCGACACCATGCAAATTATGGCTGGGAGTTCAAGTTACGCTTCAAATCTTTATCTGTCAACAACACGGGCCAATGTTTTTTTAATAATGTCCCTAGTTGAAGTCCATTGAGGATTAAAAGTAGTGATAAATCTTACTTTATTTTCCCCATAGGGAGTGTTCTTTTTCTTTCTGTATTGTTGTGACAGAAGGGTTCCTCTATCAGAGCCTGTTGCTCTTATATAGCCCCTTTTGAAGTCTTGATTTTTATATCCTCTTTCTTTGAAGCGCAAACTGAGATTCTCCGCTTGTCTGCTAAAGGTGACATCATCAGAGCAAACTTGTCTGGTCCGCACAGCTTTTCAAGCGTGGAAGATGAGATGACGACGCGTGTAGTATACTGTTCGTCGCAGTCTTTTTTACGAAATATATCAGTGGTTAATGACCCGTCAAAATTCTTCGTTATTAAAACATCAAGGAAATCCATACTCGTCTGACTGTATTTCCAAGTGAGTTTTATATTCCTATCATTGTTATTTAAAGAATGTAGAAAAAGTTATAAATCCGACGTAGAACCCCGCCAGATAAAAAGTATATCGTCGATATACCGAGACCACAAGATGACTGCATTGTACCCCTCAGTCTTAAGGACCGTGTCCCCCTCCAACAGCCCCAGGAACAAGTTTGCGTATGAAGGTTTGCAAGTTGCACCCATAGCAGTACCCTGGAGCTGTAGGTAGGGACAGTCCCTAAAAATAAAAAAATTGTGCATCAAAGCAAAGTGTAATAAAGACAGGACAAAATCGATAAATTCTCTGTCTAAAGGGGTTTTCAACAAAAAGTGCTTAGCTGCAGCCATCCCGTAGTCGTGTCCTATCGACGTGTATAGGGATTCCACGTCGCAAGTCACCAACCACATTTCATTAGTAAGTATGGTGCCTTGAAGTTTTCTCAGAATATCATTGGTATCCCTAGTGAAGGAGGGCAAAGTTTCCACACAATGTTGAGGATAGAAGTCCAGAAATCTACACACAGGGTCACAAAGACCCCCCACCCCTGAGACAATAGGTCTCCCTGGTGGGTGGGTTAAGGGGGTCCTTGTGAACCTTTGGCAGAAAATACAGAGTTGGAACAATTGGAAAGTCAGGTAGGAGTGCTTCTCTCACTTTGAATGAAATGAGAGAATTTTCAAAACCTGAGTCTAGCAATGTCTTGAGTTCAGCCTGGTAGTTCTTTAGGGGATTTCGTTCAAGCCGCTTATAACAGGCTGTATTCTGTAGATGTTTACCAGCCTCGGCTTCATATAATTGTGTTGGCCATAGAACCACGTTTGCTTGGACTATGCCAAAAAAATCTAAACATGTTTTTAATACTATCCTAATGTGCTGTTAAAATCTTGTCAAATATAGTAGTAGCGTTTTGTGCTGTCCATTAAAAAGCACTGGTCCTTCTTCCCCAGGTCATTTTTGGGTACAGACTTTGCTTGGCCTATACCAAAAACTTTAAAATATGAACAGTCTGCAAGTGTGCTATTTAAATCATGGCAAATACAGGAGTTGCGTTTTGTGCTGTCCATTAAAAAGCACTGCTCCTTCATTTTTAGGGTCAGACTTTGCTTGGCCTGTGCCAAAATTTTTAATTTGACCTGTTCCTAAGGGATATTTAATACTGTGTAAATCGGCTTTGAAACATTTTTGCAGCGGATTACTGATTGTTAGTTGTCTCGAATTCGGTAAACGACACGAATCAAGGAGGTGCCTCACCTGAAGACACTGATAAAAACAAGAGTTGGATAGAAATAATTTTCTTGTTAAATATTTGAAGGAAAGAACTGGTCTTAATCAAACATTGTCTAGAGTTTCATTTTGCAAGAGTACACTGGAGCTAGCAGTTAGCACTTGAGCTGCTGCAGTAGTCTGAAGGCAGTACCGCGTATTTAATCGCCTTATTGTTGTTTAAATCAATTATTATTTATTTGTGAGACTATGTGCTAGCTCTTCTAATATATAATTGCCGTAGCGCACTTCCGTCATATTCGGCACTATTTCCGTCATCATGGACGTGGCTGCCAAAGTGACGGAAGTGCGTTAGGGACACACACACACACACACACACACACAATCCAGTATACTTACCCTGCCGCCATCCCGCTACACCGCTCCCGCCATGGCTCCGCCCACCTTGCGGGGCTCCCGCCATGGCTCCGCCCACCTCACGGGGCTCCCGCCATGGCTCCGCCCACCTCACGGGGCTCCCACCATGGCTCCGCCCACCTAGCCTGCGCTGACCACAGAGCCTTCTTCCTGCGCTGACCACAGAGCCGCCGTCCTGCGCTGACCACTCGACCACAGAGCCTCCTTCCTGCGCTGACCACAGACCCGCCGTCCTCTACTGACCACAGAGCCTCCTTCCTGTGCTGACCACTCTGCCTCCTTCCTGCGCTGACCACAGACCCGCCGTCCTCTGCTGACCACAGACCCGCCGTCCTCTGCTGACCACAGACCCGCCGTTCTCTGCTGACCACAGACCCGCCGTCCTCTGCTGACCACAGACCCGCCGTCCTCTGCTGACCACAGACCCGCCGTCCTCTGCTGACCACAGAGCCCCCATCCTCTGCTGACCACAGAGCCTCCTTCCTGCGCTGACCACTCTGCCTCCTTCCTGCGCTGACCACAGAGCCTCCTTCCTGTGCTGACCACTCTGCCTCCTTCCTGCGCTAACCACTCTGCCTCCTTCCTGCGCTGACCACAGAGCCGCCGTCCTCTGCTGACCACAGAGCTGCCGTCCTCTGCTGACCACAGAGCTGCCGTCCTCTGCTGACCACAGAGCCGCCCTCTTCTGCTGACCACAGAGCCGCCCTCTTCTGCTGACCACAGAGCCGCCGTCCTCTGCTGACCACAGAGCCGCTGTCCTGCGCTCACCACTCTGCCTCCTTCCTGCGCTGATCACTCTGCCTCCTTCCTGCGCTGATCACTCTGCCTCCTTCCTGCGCTGATCACTCTGCTGCCGTCCTCTGCTGACCACAGAGCCGCCGTCCTCTGCTGACCACAGAGCCGCCGTCCTCTGCTGACCACAGAGCCGCCGTCCTCTGCTGACCACAGAGCCGCCGTCCTCTGCTGACCACAGAGCCGCCGTCCTCTGCTGACCACAGAGCCGCCGTCCTCTGCTGACCACAGAGCCGCCGTCCTCTGCTGACCACAGAGCCGCCGTCCTCTGCTGACCACAGAGCCGCCGTCCTCTGCTGACCACAGAGCCGCCGTCCTCTGCTGACCACAGAGCCCCCGTCCTCTGCTGACCACAGAGCCCCGTCCACTGCTGACCACAGAGCCCCCGTCCACTGCTGACCACAGAGCCCCCGTCCTCTGCTGACCACACAGCCGCCGTCCTCTGCTGACCACAGAGCCGCCATCCTGCGCTGACCACAGAGCCGCCGTCCTGCGCTCACCACTCTGCCTCCTTCCTGCGCTCACCACTCTGCCTCCTTCCTGCGCTCACCACTCTGCCTCCTTCCTGCGCTGACCACAGAGCCGCCATCCTCTGCTGACCACAGAGCCACCGTCTTCTGCTGACCACAGAGCCGCCCTCCTCTGCTGACCACAGAGCCGCTGTCCTGCGCTCACCACTCTACCTCCTTCCTGCGCTGATCACTGCCTCCTTCCTGCGCTGACCACTCTGCCGCCGTCCTCTGCTGACCACAGAGCCGCCGTCCTGCGCTCACCACTCTGCCTCCTTCCTGCGCTGACCACTCTGCCTCCTTCCTGCGCTGACCACAGAGCCACCGTCCTCTGCTGACCACAGAGCCGCCCTTCTCTGCTGACCACAGAGCCGCTGTCCTGCGCTCACCACTCTGCCTCCTTCCTGCGCTGATCACTCTGCCTCCTTTCTGCGCTGATCACTCTGCCTCCTTCCTGCGCTGACCACAGAGCCGCCCTCCTCTGCTGACCACAGAGCCGCCCTCCTCTGCTGACCACAGAGCCGCCCTCCTCTGCTGACCACAGAGCCGCCCTCCTCTGCTGACCACAGAGCCGCCCTCCTCTGCTGACCACAGAGCCGCCCTCCTCTGCTGACCACAGAGCCGCCCTCCTCTGCTGACCACAGAGCCGCCCTCCTCTGCTGACCACAGAGCTGCCCTCCTCTGCTGACCACCATATACAATGCCAACCACTGAGCCACCGTATACAGTGCCAACCACTGAGCCACCGTATACAGTGCTAATCACTGAGCCACCATATACAGTGCTAATCACTGATTCACTATATACAGTGCTAACCACTCAGCCACCATACAGTGCTAACCACTGACCCACCATATACAGTGCTAACCACTGAGCCACCATACAGTGCTAACCACTGAGCCACCATACAGTGCTAACCACTGAGCCACCATATACAGTGCTAACCACTAAGCCACCGTATACAGTGCCAACCACTCAGCCACTGTATACTCTGCTACCCACTGAGCCACCATATACAGTGCCAACCACTGAGCCACCATATACAGTGCTAACCACTGAGCCACCGTATACAGTGCTAACCACTGAGCCACCGTATACAGTGCTAACCACTGAGCCACCGTATACAGTGCTAACCACTGAGCCACCATATACAGTGCTAACCACTGAGCCACCATATACAATGCTAACCACAGAGGCACCATATACAGTGCTAACCACTGAGCCACCATATACAGTGCTAACCACTGAGCCACCATATACAGTGCCAACCACTGAGCCACCGTATACAGTGCTAACCACTGAGCCACCTTATACAGTGCCAACCACTGAGCCACCGTATACAGTGCTAACCACTGAGCCACTATACGGTGCTAACCACTGGACCACCATATACAGTGCTAACCACTGAGCCACCGTATACTCTGCTACCCACTGAGCCACCTGTATACACACAATTCATTTCACCGCACTCCCCTAACTATTAGTAAATAAACTATATATGGATTCTCGACTACCCGATTTTTTAGAATCGGGTCGCCATCTAGTAAAATAATAAATAAATAAAACTATTCCTTCCACTTTCTTTACCCTTCCAGGGGATATTTATTAAAAATTATCTGTATAATTACAACTTATGTAATTTAGATGCCTACTTATATTTTTATTATTCAATACTAATTATAGCAAAAAACTAAAATATCTATAAACAATCAAAGTAAAAACTGATATATCAATAATTAAAAATTTAAAATTAAAACGTAAAAAAAAAAATAGTATTCACAACATTTGTAAATATCTTATTATTCAGTATCCACTACAACATTAGGGTCTATTTATGGATTGGTTCTTCTTCTCCTATTACTGATATTCTACAGCTATCTTTATTTCTTCTCCATTATCCTTTTCAGAGGAGTATCTTTGGATTTTAATTATAGTTGTGGTGTGTGGCTATTATCCTCCGGGTATCTGTGTTCTAATAAAAATAACAAAGTATTGTTACTCTCCCTTTAGGAGTATATATATCTTTCTATTCTGCTTAATACTATTTTCATTCTTACCTCTAAATATTGAAGTGCTTGTTATCTGTTCCTCCTAATGATGATGGTTGTGGGTGGCAGACGTCCAGTTGGGGTATCTATTAACGCAATATAATTAGAAAAATGTAGTCTTTATGGTATATTATGGGTTCTAGTCCTGTATCCTAATATATATCTTCAAATAGTGCATATGACTTACTTGTTCCCTTTGGTGTATATAAAAAGGTTGGTTGGTTATAAAGCTTGTATTTCATCCACAGGAAATTGCCTGTCTATTTTGGTATCTGCTGGTGTAATCAACATATATTAGGTAATAAATTGGGGCCCTCAAACCTCAAGTTGAACGAGAGGAGAAAAAAAAAAAAAAAAAAAGGGAATGAACTATTCACTTACTTATTTCCTAGGAGTATGTTTTAGGTTTCCAGAAGTTAATATATCTTTCAGGGATGTGCCGTCTACTTCCTATTGGCCTTGTAATGTACTTGTTTGTTGTCTTAAAAATTACGTTCTGTGTAGAAATAAATTAAGTTGTAATTAAACTTCAATAGTATGGGTGTCACCTTTACTTAGATGCAAGGTGTCTTTTTACATAAAATGTGCTACTTCTATGGTGTTGAACTATTGCCCTAATGTGTCTCTAATGATTATATACAGTGAGAAAAATGTTAACTAAAGTAATTTTAATCACCTCTATGTAGTGCAGGCTTATATAATGACATTTACCATATATACTCGTGTATAAGCCGACCCGTGTATAAGCCGACCCCCTACTTTTGCCCCCAAAACCTGGGAAAACCTATTGACTCGTGTATAAGCCGAGGGTGGACCCCAGCACAGGTATACAGCCCCAGCAGTGTGGTATACAGCAGCCCCAGAGGTATATACAGCAGCCCCAGTGGTAGTATACAGCAGCAGCCCCAGTGGTATATACAGCAGCAGCCCCAGTGGTAGTATACAGCATCCCCAGAGGTAGTACAGCAGCCCCAGAGGTTATACAGCAGCCCCAAAGGTATATACAGCAGCCCCAAAGGTATATACAGCAGCCCCAGTGGTAGTATACAGCAGCCCCAGAGGTAGTATACAGCAGCCCCAGAGGTAGTATAAAGCCCCAGTGGTAGTATACAGCAGCCCCAGAGGTATATACAGCCCCAGTGGTAGTATACAGCAGCCCCAGAGGTATACAGCAGCCCCAGTGGTAGTATACAGCAGCCCCAGTGGTAGTATAAAGCAGCCCCAGAGGTAGTATACAGCAGCCCCAGAGGTATATACATCCCCAGAGGTATATACAGCAGCCCCAGAGGTAGTATACAGCAGCCACAGAGGAGGTATATACAGCCCCAATAGTAGTATACAGGCCCCCCAGTGGTGGTATACTGGCCCCCACCAGTAACACACAGCCCCCCCTCCTTAGTATGTCCCCCCCAGGCTGCGGCACCTGTTAAAATAAAATAATGGGGGGGACATACTAAGGAGGGGGGGCTGTGTGTTACTGGTGGGGGCCTGTGTAGTGCAATTGCACGGCATCCCCCCGCCGTTGATGGACGGGGGGATGCCGTGCATATTCATTGCACTAATGAGGCGGCCCCACGTGACCGCCTGCGGTCACCGCGGCCCCCTCCTGCCTCCTCCAGCCACCGGTGCAGCCCCCCCCCACAGCATACCGAGTGACTCGCGTATAAGCCGAGGGGGGAACTTTTCAGCCCAATTTTTATATACGCAAGTATATACGGTAACTTTTGTGCAAGCACTTTGCTGAGTAGATGTGTAATAGGGAGAGTAACAATACTTTGTTATTTTTATTAGAACACAGATAACCGGAGGATAATAGCCACACACCACAACTATAATTCAAATCCAAAGATACTCCTCTGAAAAGGATAATGGAGAAGAAATAAAGATAGCTGTCGAATATCAGTAACAGGAGAAGAAGAACCAATCCATTAATAGACCCTAATGTTGTAGTAGATACTGAATAATAAGATATTTACAAATGTTGTGAATACTAATCATAGAGTTTCATTTTGCCTATCTAGACCACGCTGTCAGGGAAAATCCATCCACATGGGATTCTTTGGCTTTGAGTGAAATATATCTGTTGTGAGGCACGGCCAGCATGGTGCCCCATGGCCGGAGTGCATCACATGGGCTTTGTGAGGTATGGCCTGGCATGTTAGCTCATGGCCGGCATACAGCACAAGAGCCTGTTCACATGAGCCTGTTTTATCCTGTGTGATTACTGTGTTCGACCTGATTGGTGCACATTGGGTTAATGACACCCAGGTCTGAGAATGTGTTGATTGCTCACCTGACCAGTGCACAAAGGGTTAACTGCAGCCAGGTCTAGGGCTGAGAATGGATGCTGATTGAAAGCACTACATTGCAGGTGTGAGATGCAGCCAGGATAGGAAGCTGCCTGGTGTTCAGTCAGTAAGGCTAGGTTCACACTTGCGGATCCTCAATGTGAGCGCAGCCACCGCAAGTCCCTATGTTTATAATGGGAGCGCACGGTGCTGCGCTTGACTGTGCATGACCATGCGCACCCATTCACTGCCATATGTAATTTGTGTGCAGGTGGATGCCTGCGCACAAATCACAGTCTCGACCGCACCAGGAACGCAACATGTTGCATTCCTGGTGTGGACGAGACTGTGTGATTTATGCGCAGGCATCCGCCTGCGCACAAATCACATATGGCAGTGAATGGGTGCCCAAGGTCCTGTGCAGTCAAGCGCAGCACCGTGCGCTCCCATTATAAACATGGGGGCTTGCGGTGGCTGCACTCACATGGTGATTCCCCTCCACAGAAAGGGGAGTTCAGTCTGTGAGAAACATCCAGCCAGTGAGGATGTGGTTGTCAGAGGCGTTCCGTCCCTTTGGGACGTGAGCGAAGCCTGCCCTTCTACATGCGGGAGACACCTTTCTGCCTGACAGAGTGTGTGAGAGCCTGTGGCTGGACACAGGGGTTAAGAAGGTTCCTAGAGTAGGGGAGTCTTGGCCGACCCTGGAGGGTGCTCATTTGGACGTGTGGAACTGTAGCCGTGGTCTGGAAGACCTGCCTGGTATGGATGTTTGGAGGCGGTAGGCATCCTGAAGCATGTGCTGGAGGAGACCTTGGGGACGCTGGCTTCACCCGTAACTCAGGTTTGCCAATCCCTGTTCTGGGCCTGTAAAGGCAGCAGCACCATGGATATTGCTTGATGGGCTATGTGCGTGTATAAATATGAATGTGGTCCATGGATGTAGTATGATGGACCGCATGGGGTGTGTAGGTTCCCGGTCAGGCTGGAGCCTGTACTATGCCATGTGGTGTGAGAGACCGAGTACGGCTCAAGGGCCAGGCGGTCATAGCCGCCATTGGGACCGACCATAGGTCATGTTATGGTCCCATTGACCTTGGATGAATGAGTGTAGGCTGTCTGCAGTATAGCAGCCTGTATGAGAGCTGTGTGAACAGGGCTGTACCCAGATCCTGATGGGTCTGTGTGTCTCTGGTGTTCCGTAAGGTGTGGACACGTACCATGCAGGTCCCATTGATAGATATTAATATTAAATGTATATGTAAAGATAGATAAGGCCCAGCGGCTGTGACCACTATTGGAGCTGATGTTAGTGCTCCTAGTGTTCAATGGAGAGGTGGTTACGGGTCCTAGTGAATGTAGTCCTAAATGTAATATGTGTTCTATTGTATATGTAATGTATGTATTATGTGATATGTAAATCAAGAGTGTTTGTTTAATGTCTTATGTGCTACCCGGTTTATGTTATACTAGATTAATGCCCGATGTTATCGCATCGGGAGGATGGTGATGTGATGTTGAAGATGTTTTGTGTGACAGTAAGAGCAACACACCTTGAGATGGAGATGTAGTGAACAGCCATCCCGCCCATCTCTTTAGCTGTTCACAAAAACCCGTCCCTGTTGTAAAAGAAAATAATATTTCTCAGCAGCTATGCTGCTGGACCTTAACATCCGGGTTCATATCACCAAATAAAAGTATTTTGATGATACACATCTCCCCTCTTATACTAAATGTATGCTAATCTTAGATTTAGAAATATGTGTAAATGTATCACACCTATTTATTTATGTAGATAGGATATTTAGATAGTGACCCTCAAGAGGGACAGCATTACTGATGTACGTAAAGTGCTATTGAATTAATAGTACTATATAAAAGAATTAAATCTATACAATCGGCAGTTTGGGATTCGGGCGTTGTAGCCGAATCCCAAAATGCATTGCGGCACTGCGAGCGAGCAATGGCGCGCATGCGCCATCGCGAGCCGCTGATTCTGCCACCAAACGCTACACTGCCCGCTACCCGCCCCATCCTCCCGCTCCCCTGCTCCCTCACCCCATGTTCCCACTTCCCGGGATCTACAGACACAGCCCGTAATTACAGCTCTCCAGTCACCTCCAGCACACACCAACACCAGCAGGGATGGCTCCCCGAAGCGCTCACACACCGCCCCGTACACAATCCTCCTAGGTACCACCGCCAGCAGGGACAGCTCCCCGGAGCACTCACACACCGCCCGTTACACAATCCTCCCAGGTACCACCGCCAGCAGGGACGGCTCCCCGGAGCGCTCACACACCGCCCGCTACACAATCCTCCCAGGTACCACCGCCAGCAGGGACGGCTCCCTGGAGCGCTCACACACCGCCAGTTACACAATCCTCCAGGTACCACTGCCAGCAGGGACGGCTTCCCGGAGCGCTCACACACCGCCCCGTACACAATCCTTCCAGGTACACCCTGCCCCCACACTGTGCTCACTAGCCTCGCTGACTGCTCCTCTTCCCCTGTAACACACACCGGCTCCCCGCCGCTCCCCGCCGCTCCCGGCCCACAGAGGCAGCCATTTTGCACCGTCTATAGTCACAGGAGATGTCACATATATTGAGGGGAGGGAGGTGTGGGTGTACAGCAGCTGTATATATAGCTATATATTGTATATACTGCAGGGAAAGGTGTGCGTGTGTGCAGCTATATATATATATACTGCTGCCAGAGGTATGAGTGTACAGCAGCTGTATATACAACTATATACTACAGCTATATATTCTATACACTGCAGGGACGTGTAGTTCTCTACAGCTATACATATATACTGCAGGGAGAGATGTGTGTGTGTGTGTATACCAGCTGTATATATACCTATATACTACAGCTATATATTAAATATACTGCAGGGAAGTGTATATGTGTACAGCTATATATATATAAAATACTGCAGGGAGAGGTGTGTATGTGTTGTGAGACAGTGCGGGGGATCATATGCGAGGGGCGCTATGTCTCCCCAGAATGCGCACTGTCACGTATTGAGCCCGGTGTAGGGTGTGAGAGAAAGGGACGGTCCGCTCCCTCCGCTCCGGGTCTTGCAAGGTCCCGGAAGGAGACACGGAGTTAAGCCTGAGCAGGAGGCAGGGCGGGGTCCCTTGTACACAGAATTGTGCCTTAGCTGCAGCAGCAGCAGAGATAGACAGGAGAGGTCTAGAGTTCCAGGGGGCCGTGTGCTAGACTAACACGGCCTAGCCCAGGAGGGCTGGAGGAACTCGGGGTAACCCTTTTGGCCTGAAGGACCCGGGTTACTTTATATGAACTGTGTCCTGTGTACCCGGCTGCGACCCGGATTCCGGCAGACTGTGCCACCGCTGTGTGTATCAGCAATAAACACCGGGTCCTGTTTGAACTACTACCGGGCTCCACGTGTTTCCTGACTTGCAATCCAGGCGCTGCCCCACAGTGTGTATAGCAGCAATATATATAGCTATATACTACAGCTCTCTATTTATATATTCGCCAGTTGGGAATTACGCCGATGTAGCCGAATCCCAAAATTATTTGTGCCACTGCGAGCGAGCGATCGCGCCCATGCGCCATCACCACCCGCCAATTCTGCAACCAAACGTTACACTGCCTGCTACCCGCCCCATGCTCCCGCTCCCTCGCCCCATCCTCCCGCTCCCCCGCCGCCAGGGCCGCACCGTCCATTCGACAGTGTCAGCCCTTAGTCCAAAGCGGCAGCTGCCAAGGGGAGCGCCTTTACAGAACAGGCCGGCGCAAGTATCTGCCGCCGCCTTCATGATACATGCCGCCCGCCGCTGCCTCCCCCGCTAAGATTGCGGCGGCGGCGAACTCTCATTGCAGGCTGCCCCCCCTGTCCCCCCGCCGCGCTCAGATCTGCTGCTCCCACACTGCCCCTCATTACCCCCCACTCACCCACACTGCCCCTCCTCACTCCTCTTACTCCCCCTATGCCCTCACTCCCCACACTGGCCCTGCTTACCCTCTACTCACCCACACTGCCCCTGCATAGCCCACCCTACTCACCCACACTTTCCCTCCTCACTCCTCTTACCCCCCTATGCCCTCATTCCCCACACTGCCCCTGCTTACCCCCTACTTACCCACACTGCCCCCACTCAACCACACTGCCCCTGCATAGCCTACCCCACTCACCCACACTGCCCCTGCTTCCCCCCACTCACGCACACTGCCCCTGCTTACCCCCCACTCAACCACACTGCCCCTGCTCACTCCTCTTACCCCCCCTATCTCCTCACTCCCCACACTGCTCCTGCTTACCCCTCAATCCCCCCCACACTGCTCCTGCTTTCCCACCACTCACCCACACTGCCCCTGCTCACTATTCTTACCCCCCTATCCCTTCACTCCCCACACTGCCCCTGCTTACCCCCTACTCACCCACACTGCCCCACTCACCCACACTGCCCCTGCATAGCCCACCCCACTCACACTGCCCCTGCGTAGTCCACCTCACTCACTCACACTGCCCCTGCTTACCCACCAATCACCCACACTGCCCCTGCCTATACTCTGCTACCCACAGACCCGCCTGTATACTTTGCTATCCACAGAGCCGCCTGTATAATCTGCTACCCTCAGAGCTGCCTGTATACTCTGCTACCCACTGACCCGCCTGTATACACACTATTAATTTCACCGCGCTCCCGATGCTATTGCATCGGGCCTTTTTACTAGTTACAATTATAATTATATCCTATAGATGGTAGCCCGATTCTAACGCATCGGGTATTCTAGAATATAGAAATAGAGATTGCATGGGGAAGGTGGTGAGGGTTGAATTGGGAGGAACTTTGAAGAAGGAGAGGCGGGGAAAGGATGGCGTGGCAAGGGGGAGGAGGGAGGACAGAGCAGCAGGGGGGAGGAGGATGGAGGACAGAACGGCAGGGGGGAGGAGGACGGTGGACGAAGCGGCGAGGTGGGGGTGGACGGAGCAGCAC
Source organism: Allobates femoralis (assembly GCA_033576535.1). Classification (NCBI taxonomy): domain Eukaryota; kingdom Metazoa; phylum Chordata; class Amphibia; order Anura; family Aromobatidae; genus Allobates; species Allobates femoralis. The sequence continues at coordinate 421,546,730 of JARQOC010000001.1, forward strand.
AGGCAGGGGGATTACGGAGGATGGTGTGGCAGAGGGGAGGAGGACAAAGGAAGGAGGAGGAAGCGGTGGGGTGGGGGAGGATGCAGCGGCACAGGCAGGGGGAGGATGAAGCGGCAGGGGGAGGCCGGAGCACAGAGCTGTGGGGGAGAGGAGGATGGAAGACAAAGCGGCGGGGTGGGGGAGGCCGGAGCAGCAGAGGCAGGGGGAGGACAGAGGATGGAGTGTCGGAGGGGAGGTGGATAAAGGAAGGAAGAGCAAGTGGTGGGGTGGGGGAGGACGGAGCAGCAGGGGGAGGATGAAGCACAGAGCAGCGGGGGAGAGGAGGACAAAGTGGTGAGGTGGGGGAGGACGGAGCAGCACAGGCAGGGGGAGGATGGAGGATGGAGGGGAGGAGGACAAAGGAAGGAGGAGGAAGCTGTGGAGGAGGATGGAACGGCACACGCAGGGGGAGGACGGAGCACAGAGCGGTGGGAGGAGGAGGATGGAGCACTGTACGGTAGCTCAGTGGTTAGCAGAGTATACAGCGCGGTGGGCAGTGGTCAGCGCAGCAGCACGGTGGGCAGAGTGGTCAGCGCAGCAGCGTGGTGGGCAGAGTGGTCAACGTAGCAGCACGGTGGGCAGAGTGGTCAGCGCAGCAGCGCGGTGGGCAGTGGTCAGCGCAGCAGCGCGGTGGGCAGTGGTCAGCGCAGCAGCGCGGTGGGCAGAGTGGTCAGCGCAGCAGCGCGGTGGGCAGAGTGGTCATGCGGTGGGCAGAGTGGTCAGCGCAGCAGCGCGGTGGGCAGTAGTCAGCGCAAGCAGCGTGGTGGGCAGAGTGGTCAGCGCAGCAGCGTGGTGGGCAGTAGTGGTCAGCGCAGCAGCGCGGTGGGCAGAGTGGTAAGCACAGCAGCGGGGTGGGCAGAGCGGTCAGCGTAGCAGCGGGTGGGCAGAGTGGTCAGCGTAGCAGCGGGGTGGGCAGAGTGGTCAGCGCAGCAGCGCGGTGGGCAGAGTAGTCAGCGCAGCAGCGCGGTGGGCAGAGTGGTCAGCGCAGCAGCGCAGTGGGCAGAGTGGTCAGCGCAGCAGCACGATGGGCAGAGTGGTAAGCGCAGCAGCGCGGTGGGCAGAGTGGTCAGCGTAGCAGCGGGGTGGGCAGAGTGGTCATGCGGTAGGCAGAGTGGTCAGCGCAGCAGCGCGGTGGGCAGAGTGGTCAGCGCTGCAGCACGGTGGGCAGAGTGGTCAGCGCAGCAGTGCGGTTGGCAGTAGTCAGTGCAGCTGGCAGTAGTCAGCGCAGCAGCGAGGTGGGCAGAGTGGTCAGTGCAGCAGTGCGGTGGGCAGAGTGGTCAGTGCAGCAGCGCGGTGGGCAGAGTGGTCAGTGCAGCAACTCGGTGGACAAAAGTGGCAGGCGGTCCCCTCTCCCTCTGCCCCCCCCGCTCCCCGCGGCCCCCACTCCCTCTGCCCCCCCAGCTCCTCAATGCTGATAAAAATAAAAAAATCCCATAAGGATACTCACCCTCCGCAGCCGCGCGCACCACTTGTCTTCTGTCTCCCAGGACAGGACCTGTCATTGCCTGGGGAACTGATCAGCTGCGGAGGCTGAGTATCCTTATGGGATTTTTTTTTTTCTCACCATTGAGGAGCGGGGGGGGGCAGGGGAGGTGTGGGGCAGAGGGAGGGGGGGCCGCGGGGAGCGAGGGGGGCTGCAGGGAGCGAGGGGGGCGCCGCGGGGAGCGAGGGGGGGCCGCGGGGAGCGAGGGGGGGCCGCGGGGAGCGAGGGGGGCAGGAAGAGCGGGGGCACAGGAGGGGCAGGAGAGTGTGGGGCGCAGGAGAGGCCGCCGATGGCGAGAGTGGGGCAGTATATTAGCCCCGCTCTCGCTAACGGTCGGCCGTCTTGGTACACCCCCACAGAAATCGGCCTGCCAGCAGCGCTTTTTGGCTGGTGCTGTGAAAGTACAGCAGACGCGGCACCTTGCAGCCGGCGCTGTGATACAGCAGCATACACGGCGGGTGACACAGTGAGTGACCGGCGATAGTCTGACAGCAACCCCCCCCCCCCCCCCCCGTCCGCCCCTGGCACTGGGCATGCGCTAACCTCACACTGTATAAAAATAAAAGGTATGTTTTACTAATTAAAGACCAAATGATGTATTAAAGATGACATGGTTTGAAGGGGAAGAGGTAAATGGGAAGGCTGGAGAAGTTCCTTTTCCAACAGTAGTTTAGTGGCCCTTTGTGGGGCGAAATGAGCTTCCATCTGCATCCATTTGTGCACCCTTTTCTCATTCCATCAATCTTTTGCATACTCCAACACTGCCTCCTTATAGTACAAAGAAATGTTAGGAACTCCTATTCCACCCTGGGAATATTTGTAAAAAAGAATCCTGGCTGATATATGAGGTTTTTTATTAGCACAAATATATTTCCCCACAAGAGACTGCAGAAGGGATATATATGTACTTGGAATTTTAATGGTAAATAGCAGAATAAATATATTATTTTAGGAAGAATTAACATTTTTTAACTGCCTGAATGCTCGCTTTCCAAGAAAGTGGGGGGAGTGTTTGACTTTCTAGATCTTTCTGTATGTCTTTTATCAGGGCTTCAAAGTAGAAAACCTGGTAGTCTTAATCCCTAAATACGTGACTCATTCTCTATCCCAAACAAATGAATATTGTTTTTGTAAATTAGCTTGAATTTCAGGTGTCAAATATAAAGGGAATAAAATCGATGTGGCGGTATTGAGCCTGGAATAAGAGAAATTTGAAAATTCTGCTAAAGTGGACATGATTGCTTCTATAATTTCCATCATACGCGTTGGATGGATCCAATAAACCTTGAGTAACTGAAGATTTGGGCTTTGTGTCATCTGTAGCAGCGTGGACCGACTACACACCGTCTCTATTGAATCTTATGATTGCTTCTATGGATGTGACTACATTTGTGCATGCAAGGATAACATCGTCCGCATAGAGTCCAATCTTATGTTCCAATTACCCTACCTGATTTTCAGTGATTTTGGGGTTAAATCTAATAATCGTACTAGAGGCTCCATGACTAGGGTGAATATAATTGGGGAGAGTGGGCACCCTTTATATGTACCATTAGACATAAAAAAATTCTGGGAGTAGAAGACAGATGTGCGGACCAAAGCATTAGAATTGGTATAAAGGGCCATAATAGTCTCTTGAATCTGACCCGTAATACCAAACTTGTTAAGAACTTCTTCAATGTACCCCCAGTGAACTCTGTCATATGCTTTTTCAGCATCCAGGGACAAGAGAACACAAGGGGTTTTGCTATGCTCCATAATTTCAACTAGGTTAATTGCCCTTTTATTCCCATCCTTCATGTGCCTTCCCGAGACAAAGCCGACCTGATCTGGTGATATTAATGAGGGGAGGACTTCTAGCAATTCGTTTTCACACACTTTAGCTTAGAGTTTTAGATCGCAATTTAGAAGCGAAATTAGCTTAAAATAACCTTGGACTGTTGAGGGTTTTCCAGGATTGGGCAATGTAGCAATGGAAGCTTCCAGATTTTTTCACTTTATGTGAATTGGAGTACCAACAATTAAAAAATCATGTAGCATGGCAACAATGTTTGGTCAAATTTATAGTAATAGGAGTTAGAAAACCCATCAGGGCCCAGGGCAGAACTTTTTTTGGTCACATTAATGGCTTGCAGAATCTCCATTTCTACAAGAGGAACATTAAGAACATCTACCGTATATACTCGTGTATAAGCCGACCCGTGTATAAGCCGACCCCCCCTACTTTTGCCCCAAAAACTGGGAAAACTTATCGACTCGCGTATAAGCCGAGGGTTGACTCCAGCACAGGTATACAACCCCCAGCAGTGAGGTATACAGCAGCCTCCCCAGTGGTAGTATACAGCAGCAGCCCCAGTGGTATATACAGCAGCAGCCCCAGTGGTAGTATACAGCAGCCCCACAGGTATATGCAGCCCCAGAGGTATATGCAACCCCAGAGGTATATGCAGCCCCAGAGGTATATGCAGCCCCAGAGGTATATCAGCCCCATACAGAGAGGTATATGCAGCCCCAGAGGTATATGCAGCCCCAGAGGTATATGCAGCCCCATATGCAGCCCCAGAGGTATATACAGCCCCAGAGGTATATGCAGCCCCAGAGGTATATGCAGCCCCATAGGTATATACAGCCCCAGAGGTATATGCAGCCCCAGAGGTATATGCAGCCCCATATGCAGCCCCAGGAGGTATATGCAGCCCCATATGCAGCCCCAGAAGTATATACAGCCCCATATGCAGCCCCAGGAGGTATATGCAGCCCCAGAGGTATATACAGCCCCATATGCAGCCCCAGAGGTATATACAGCCCCATATGCAGCCCCAGAGGTATATACAGCCCCATATGCAGCCCCAGGAGGTATATGCAGCCCCAGGAGGTATATGCAGCCCCCCCATCTATATACAGCCCCATATGCAGCCCCAGGAGGTATATGCAACCCCATATGCAGCCCCAGAGGTATATACAGCCCCATATGCAGCCCCAGAGGTATATACAGCCCCATATGCAGCCCCAGGATTGTGGCGGGGGGGGCCTGTATATAGATGGGGGCACTGTATATTGTATACAGTATACAGTGACTCGCGTATAAGCCGAGGGGGTAACTTTTCAGCCCAATTTTAGGGCTGAAAAACTCGGCTTATTCGCGAGTATATACGGTAATTGCATGAGAGAGAATTTAGGCAGAGATATTTTTTTAAGAAAGGATTGAATGTTTCAGCTGGTAGGTTGGAGGGTCATAGGAGGGGATTTTACATTTTATAGTGTTTGCGAAAAGGTCCCAAATTCATTAGCTATAGATATAGAATTTTGTATGTGGGAAACATCTGCGTTAACTATATAGGAGATCCTATTTTGACTTTCCTTATTCTGTACACTTCTATCAAATACGTTCCCAGCTCTGTCCACCATGCTATAAAATTTGGCTTTAGATTTCTTTAATTTTTTTCATACTTACGGAGCAAAAATGAATGAAGATTGTTTCTTAAGTTCATAATCTCCCATGCTAAAATGAACAATGGGTTGTCTCTGCTCGTTTTCTCTAGGGACTGAAGTTTAGACAAAACATCATTTAGTTCCCTTGTGCATATTTATTGATAGTGACTACCTTAATGAAGGCTCCCTTAATAAAGGCCTTGTGTATCATCCAGATGGTTTCACCTGATGTGGCCCCCTTGTGGTTTGACGTAAAGAAATATTTTTACTGATAGGAGATACCCTCAATGTTCTTTTCGTTAGACAGTAAATAATTAGGGATGAGCGAGTAGTCAAATACTTGGACTCACTATACTCGTGCTTAGTAGATTGTAATACTCGGGAATTCGGTGCAAGTAGCGAGTCCAATGTTAGTCAATGGGAAATGCGAGTAATTGTCTGCTGGACCCAAAAAAGCTGTCTGGGGGCTGAGGAAAAGGCTGAAATGGGTGCATGATTGCCGTAAGAGTGAGTTATAATGGAGAAGCTCTTATGACAGCTCAGTGTGTAAGTGGTGTAAAGAGAGTGATCTGCCCTAGGGGCTGTGTGATGGTTAACGCAGGAAGAAGCAACTCATCATCATTATCATCACAAGGGCTTCACAATCATAAAGCTTGGACTACTGGCATTGTTGTTCTGCTGTCACTGCACAATGTGCAGCATAGTGTCTCCAAAAGTTAGCCCAAGGGGCTGTATCATGGTTTATGAAGGAAGCAGGCCTCAAGGGCCAAACAATTATGAAGCTAGGACTACTAAGACTACTGGCATAGTTCTTACAGTGCCCAATGTGCAGGCATAGCCATAGTGTCTCCAAAAAGTAGCCCAAGGGTCTGTATCATGGTTTATGAAGGAAGCAGGCCTCAAGGGCCAAACAATTATGAAGCTAGGACTACTAGCATAGGTTTTGCAGTGCCCAGTGTGCAGGCATAGCCATAGTTTGTTCAAAAATTAGCCCAAAAGGCTGTATTATGGTTGATGAAGGAATCAGGCCTTTTTGGCGAAACAATTATGAAGCTAAGACTACTAGCACAGTAGTTTCAGTGCCCAATTTCCAGGCATAGCAAGAGTGTCTCCAAAAATTAGCCCAAGTGGTTGTACCATGGTTGATGAAGGAAGCAGGCCTCAAGGGCCAAACAATTATGAAACTAGCTTAGGACTACTAGCTCAGTAGTTGCGGTGCCCAATGTCCAGGCATAGTCATAGTGTCTCCAAAAATTAGCCCATGTATGGGCATAGAATGCTGTGTCATCCTATTCTCAACCTGTTCCTATTTGCAGAAAGTAGCGGCACACGGATTGGATCCAAAAATTTCCGACTTTTATTTGTGCATCAAGTTACAGGTGGTGCAGGGAGCTCTTCTGAGCCCGTGGAAGAGGAGTACCTCGAAACGGTCCGTTGCACCTTCAGCACCCCCCCCTCCCTGCACCACCTGTAACTTGATGCACAAATAAAAGTCGGAAATTTTTGGATCCAATCCGTGTGCCGCTACTTTCTGCAAATATCAAGAGATTTTCTCCAGCAGAGCACCGGATCCCAGACACCGCCGTTTTCCGCAAAGAATCTGCAGCAGGTTAGTGCCCGGTTCACTTCTCCTAATAATCAACCTGTTCCTAGTTCATCACCCCAGCAGGAGTCGCAGGAAACATTTGACCCCAACCTTGGCCACTCTGAGGATCTCTTTTGCCCATATCCTTCATTGCCTCTGGCCTCTCACTGCACGACATTGAAGAGGAACAAGAGGAGGTGTTGTCTGTTCATGGCCAAATATTTGAAAACCCATGGCCAGAAGAAAGCCACTTTTATCCACGTGATATACCAGGTGAAGAGGTGGAGGTTGTTGGTGATGACACACAGTTGTCATCTGGCCAGCCGACCATATTAGCACAGAAGGAAGATAACATGGATGACGAGGTGGTTGATGCTGAGATTACTGATGGGACCTGGACCGCTAGCACGCATAGCCAGCACAGCAGTACAGATGAAGAAGGTGGATACATAGCACCAACAAAGGCACCAAGGGCTACTGGTTTGAGCAGAGTGCGAAATGTGTCAACTGTTGCCAATAGCAATCCCTCTGTGCACAAAGTCAAGGCAAGTTCAGCCGTTGTCTGGAAAATTTTTTCAGATAGTCCTTCTGAACCAAATGTTGTCATCTGCAGCATCTGCCATATGAGGCTGAGCAGATGCCAGGGCAAAGGCAACCAAATCACCAACAGTATGTGGAAACACATGGCAACCAAGCACCCTAGTCGGTGGGCGGAACACCAGGGTACGAAATCAGTGTCTGCGGGTCAAACCTCTGCCATGTCACCTGTGATCCGTCCTTCCCAATCTGCTGGGCAGGAAGCAGGTGATCATACCTTTTGCTCACAAGTAGGGATGAGCGAGTATACTCGCTACTATTCGGAACTCACCAAATAGTAGCGGTATTCGGGTACTCGCTACTCTCCGAGTATCTTATGAGTTCTCGGGAGTAGTGAGTAGTCCGATTACTTTCGCAGTGTATCTATAGATACACTGCGAAAGTACCCTAAAAAGTACCCTAAAAAGACTCGCTCATCTCTAATGCTAAATGATTGCAGACAAGAGTTGGTTTTTAGCTGGACACTGAGATTACAGATTAAGGCCCTGCAGTTGGACTGGTCAGACACAAACGCTGATGAGAATAGCGAGTCTTTTGGTGTATCCTAATTTATGCTGCAACCTACTGCAGCTGCACTAAGATGCTAAATGAATGCAGACAAGATTTGGTTTTTAGCACGACACGGAGATTAGAGATTAAGGCCCTGGAGATGGACTGGTCAGACACAAACGCCGACGAGAATAGCTAGTCTTTTGGCGTATCCTAATTTATGCTACAACCTACTCCTGCCTATAGAGAGCTAAATTAATCCCTAAAAGTACTGTTTAGGGATGGATGAGCCTGTACACCAGCCCGAGATGTGATGCAGGCTGGTATACTGGCACAACGAAGTTTGCTATGTACCCTGCCTGCCTGCATTAAGCTCTATTAGTCCTCAGAAGGACTGTTGTGGTAATTAGACTGGCAGCCCTGCGCCTACACTAGCTGAAAGGCCACAAATCTGTCCCTCAATCAGCAGCACCTCTCTCTACACTGACTGTCTGTGGAGCAGAGTGACAAGCACAGCGCGGTCAGGTCTTATGAAGACCTGATGACGCTGTGCGGCCAGCCAATCACTGTAATGCCACAACCAACATGGCTGTGGCATTAGTGTCTGTCAGCCAATCCCTGCATGCGGGCTGGCTCTGTAAAGAGCGCTAACATGCAGGGAGGTGGACCCCGAGCATAGCAAGAGTATCGCAAGACTACTCGGTACTCGCCGAGTATACATAGTTCCGAGATATTCTTGCGAGTACCAAGTAGTGACAAGCATACTCGCTCATCCCTACTCGCTACTCATTGCGAGTATAGCGAGTACGAATACTTTCGCAGTGTATCTATAGATACACTGCGAAAATAGCCCAAAAGTGAGTAAAAGTTGTTAAAAATAATAAACTTACATACTCACCTGTCCAACGCCTGAACCGGGACTGGCAGAGAATCCATCTGATCACTGGACAAGGACCTGTGACTACCAGCCAATCAGATGGCGCCACGTCACAACCAGTCATCGCTAGTGGCCACCTGATTGGCCAGTTTGCAAGATCCTGACAGTACATCTAGGACCTTAAGAATAAGTGGAAACCACTATGGAGTTAATGTTACATAAAGGGAATGAGCAGACTGAGAACAATCTCAGCACTGCTACATCATGTCTGTGAGCAGGCGGGCTCTAGGACCCTGGAGCTGCACAGAGAAGACAGCTGGACTCGGCTCGCAATGTAACAGCAGTTACTCTGCGAGTTTCCCTGCTATCACTGGCACAGTAGCCGAGTCTAATGCAAACAATGGCAATCCTAGTTTTGTCAGCGTTTCTGACAAAACTAGGATTGATATTGATTTGCATTGGACTCGTGCGAGTAATCACTGGGAAACTCGCAGAGTACCGAGTCCTGCGAGTCCCTTACTACTCGCCGAGTAACGAGTCCTAGCGAGTAGATTCGCCCATCCCTACCCACTTTCTCAAAATGGGCACATTATGTCAAGACAGGGTTTCATGTACGTCTCTTCTCAGGGACATCGGAGTGCCGCACAATGTTTTCATGTAAAATCTTTCAGCTCTGCACATTACACACTGCGGGCTCTGCACATTACACACTGCGGGCTCTGCACATTACACACTGTACACACTGCGGCTCTGCACATTACACACTGCGGGCTCTGCACATTACACACTGCGGGCTCTGCACATTAAACACTGCGGGCTCTGCACATTACACACTGCGGGCTCTGCACATTACACACTGCGGGCTCTGCACATTACACACTGCGGGCTCTGCACATTACACACTGCGGCTCTGCACATTACACACTGCGGGCTCTGCACATTACACACTGCGGGCTCCGCACATTACACACTGCGGGCTCCGCACATTACACACTGCGGGCTCGCACATTACACACTGCGGGCTCTGCACATTACACACTGCGGCTCTGCACATTACACACTGCGGCTCTGCACATTCCACACTGCGGGCTCTGCACATTCACACTGCGGGCTCTGCACATTACACACTGCGGGCTCTGCACATTACACACTGCGGGCTCTGCACATTACACACTGCGGGCTCTGCACACATTTTGGAGTGCTGCTGTATATCTTGTATACTCAGCACTATATTGTATATACAGGTCCACACTATATATATATATACAGTATATAAGCACACTAGTAGAGCATGTAGTGTGGACCTGTATATACTATGTAGTGTTGTGTAAAGACAGACAGACAGACACTCAGACAGACACAGATATGATACTCACACACAGGACCTGTCATGATGTCACATGGAGGGAAGTCATCAGGGGTCACATGATCAGCTGAGGTGGGAGGGCCTGGGTACTGCACCTTTCATCTTGATTGGTGTGAGAGGGTGCCTGCTTTAGGTAAACGGCCCTGCCCCCTTCACGTCCGTGGCCCCGCCCCCTGCATGATGTGCCCGCTCAGCGGCAAATGATTTAATGCGGCCAGAGGCCACACACTTCTGGCCTTACACCTCTGGCATTGTGCGGCCATAGGAACGGGCGGCCCAAGCACCACATTAGTGGGCGGCCCATAGGGAAAAGTCCCGCCCCTCCCGCCTGTCAGTCCGGGCCTGATCTCCCCCCTTGGGGTGGTTCCGAAGAAAGAACCTGGTTCTTATCGCTTGATTCACCATTTATCTTTTCCTCCTGGGGGGTCTTTGAACGATCAAGTTGATAAGACAGCAGCTTCTGTCCACTATGCATCATTTGACATGGCTGTCGATTTTTTAAGGGACGTTGGAGAGCGTGCCTTCATGGCTAAAACTGATATTCAGGTGGCTTTTAGGTTGTTACCTGTTCATCCGTCGGGTTTTTGTTCGTTAGGTTTTGTTTTTGAAAGTTTTTTTATTTTTTTGATAGATGTCTTCCAATGGGTTTTTCTTTGTCCTGTTTTTATTTTGAACTTTTTTCTTCTTTCTTGCAGTGGTGCCTCCAAATCTCTTTCCCTAAAGGTCATATTTTGCATTATTTGGACGATTTTTTGTTTTTAGGTCCTTCCGAATCAGATATCTGTTTTCAGTTGTTGACTCGTTTTTTATCTCTTATGGAGGGATTTGGAGTTCCCATTGCCGGGGAGAAAACAGTTTTTCCTTGCACTCAGCTGGAATTTTTAGGTATAGAGCTAGATTCAGTTGAAATGGTCTGTCGTTTGCCGCGTGATAAAATAGTTACATTGAAAAGTTTGGCTGTTTCTTTTTTGAATAGGGATTCTGCTTCTTTGCGGGAGTTTCAATCTTTACTGGGTGCTTTTAATTTTGCTCTTCGAATTATACCTGTGGGTAGGATTTTTTTGCGACATTTTTATGATGCAATTTCTGGCCACACTTCTCCTGCGGTGAGAATAGTGATTTCAGCTGACCTTAAAGAGGATTTGTTGGTTTGGGATTTTCTTTGGATGATTATAATGGTGTTTCGTGCTGGCAGTCTAGTTTTTGCTCTGCAGAATCGCTTTTGTTGTTTTCTTCCGCATCTGTGTCAGGTTTCGGAGGGATTTTTGGTAATGTTTGGGTAGTGGAGCAATGGCCACCTGTTTTCTTCGGCATGGATTTTTCAGTGTCCTTGCGTGACGTTTTTGCTGTTTTTGCGTTTTTTTCTCTTTGGGGTTTTCAGTTGGCTAATCGCAGGATTTTGTGGCTGTCCCCTTCACGAGGGCTTGTTTTTTCTATAAATACGATGTCATCTAAGAATAAATTGCTTGCTGGTATTTTAAGGAAGCTGATGCTAATTTTACTCCAGCACAATATATGGCTTAAGGCTAGTTTTTCTGAGAGTACCGATAATTTACTGGCTGATCTTCTGTCTCAGCAGCGAATGGGGGATTTCCTTGTTCGATTCCCGGATGCAGCGGAAGGCAGAATTCTATTTCCCGATCGACTGAGGTCCCTGAATTGACCTTTATACCAGCATTTATTGTTCAGTCCTTGGCTCCACGCACTTGGGCTGACTACTCATCAGCGTGGGAGAAATGGGTAGTGTTTTGTCAGAACGAAGGTTTTGATTATTACGTATGCTCGTCATTATCTGTATTACCTTTTTTAGAGAGTCTTGTCCAGAAGGGGTTATCACATTCCGCAGTGTCCAAGATGGTGGCGGGTATTTCGTTCTTTTTGAAGTTGAGGGGAGCTCTTCCATTATCTTCGCTCTTTACGGTGAAGCAGTTCTTAAAAGGTTTTAAACGGCGGTCTTTTTGTTCAGATAATAGGAGCTTTTAGTTACCTTATATACTCGCGTATAAGCCGAGTTTTCAGCCCAATAATTGGGCTGAAAAGTCCCCCCCTTGGCTTATACGCGAGTCACTGTATACAGTGTATACAGTATACAGGCCGCCCGCCCCCATAAGTATACAGGCCCCCCCCGCCTTGTGCAGCCAGCCTGTAAAGGAATAGATTATTATACTTATCCCTGCCGCTGTCCCGCTGCCGCTGTCCCGCTACCGCTGTCCCGCCACCGCCATCGCGCTCCTCCGGCTTCTTCCGGCTTCCTCCAGTGGGCGCAGGCAATGACGTCATTGTCTGTGCGCCGACCAGAGGAGGAAGCCAGAAGACGCTGGATGAAGCCGGAGGAGCGCGATGGCGGCGGCGGGACAGCGGCAGGGATAAGTATAATAATCTATTCCTTTACAGGCTGGCTGCACAAGGGGGGGCCTGTATACTGATATGGGTGGGGCTGCTGTATATACCTCTGGGGCTGCTGCATACTACCTCTGGGGCTGCTGTATACTACCTCTGGGGCTGCTGTATACTACCACTGGGGCTGCTGCTGTATATACCACTGGGGCTGCTGCTGTATACTACCACTGGGGCTGCTGTATATACCTCTGGGGCTGCTGTATACTACCTCTGGGACTGCTGTATATGACTCACCAGGACCGGGGACTCCGGTCTAGACAGGCTGAAGCTCCTTCCTCCTTGTCACGGGTGGGCCGCGCCTGCCGGTTGTGAGGCCCGATTGAGTGCAGATCAAAAGTGAAGACGTCTTGTAGGAACAGATTAAAGGGGTTAACTTATTCGTGACGCCACCTATGAGTAGTTTCGGTAATCGTTACCGACACTGCAGAACCTCCGGGGGATGGATAGCAGCAAGATGGAACGTTCCCCACAGGCTGAGCGGTGATCCCCGGAGGCTGGAGCTGCTTAAGATGTTGTGCGGCAGCTGCAGTTACCTTGTGTGCGGACGGATTCAATCATAAGGAAGCACGGACACTGAAAGTCTCTGCAACGGGTCTTTACTGTAACCAGCAAGCAGTACATGGCATACAGTTGACGGGTAGTGGACCGGGTGGACTCAGCAGTGATGGGTGTCCTTAGAGATCCATAGTGTTCCTCCATTTTAGCTAAGTGGTTGCCAGTGTCGCCCAGGAATACCAGGTCGGGTACGGGGAGGCTGCTTCAATCCCTATCCAATATATACGTTATGGATGTTCTGGGGAGCCTTGAATCCCTCGGTGGGTACACCGCTGGTTAGACGACTGGAAGTTGGCTGGTGGTGGGGTGCTCCTGTGAAGCTGCTCCTCCATGTTTCTGGTTCGCGTAGCAGAGGTGAACTGCTGCCAGCTTCGGTACCAGTGAACCGGCTGTAAGTTTGGGCACTGGAGTCTTTTGGAACCCGTGGTTGATGATGCCCGATCCCGGTTGTTGAGGCCTCAGGTGCTGACACCCGACCGGTGACGGCCCAGGGGCTGCACGGTGGTGCAGAGCCCCCGCTCCTACGTCCTTCAAGTTCAAGGTCTCTTCCAGACTCCTACTAGACTATGTGTCTGTACTAACTTTCCCTCTACACTACCCTTGCACTCCGCCCACCAGGACCTAGGATTGGCCCTCTATTCTAGGTGATGCATGCAGGGTTTGGATCTCTATGTTAACCACATAACTGCTGGGTCGGAGAATATTGCGGCTGCATTTATCGCTGCAATACCCTCCTGTGACGCACTCATTGCGGGGCGCCACATATATACCTCTGGGGCTGCTGTATACTACCACTGGGGCTGCTGCTGTATATACCACTGGGGCTGCTGCTGTATATACCACTGGGGCTGCTGCTGTATATACCACTGGGGGTGCTGCTGTATATACCACTGGGGCTGCTGCTGTATACTACCTCTGGGGCTGCTGTATACTACCACTGGGGCTGCTGTGTACTACCACTGGGGCTGCTGTGTACTACCACTGGGGCTGCTGTGTACTACCACTGGGGCTGCTGTGTACTACCCACTGGGGCTGCTGTATATACCTCTGTGGCTGCTGTATACTACCACTGGGGCTGCTGCTGTATATACCACTGGGGCTGCTGCTGTATACTACCACTGGGGCTGCTGCAGTATACTACCACTGGGGAGGCTGATGTATACCACACTGCTGGGGGCTGTATACCTGTGCTGGGGTCCACCCTCGGCTTATACATGAGTCAATAGGTTTTCCCAGGTTTTGGGGGCAAAAGTAGGGGGGTCGGCTTATACACGGGTCGGCTTATACACGAGTATATACGGTAAATTATGTTCGGTGGTATGTCAGGTATGTTCTGATTCATTTGAGGCGACTCTTTTTTGTGCTATCTTTACGACCTTATTTTTTTCGGCCATGCGAGTTGGGGAATTGGTGTCCGCTAACAAATCTTCGCCTTCTGGTTTTCTGTTTTCGGATGTCTCTATATCCTCATCGAACATGGTCTTATTATTGAGACGTTCAAAAACGGATCAATTGGGTAAGGGCTCAGATATTGTAGTGCAAGCGATTGGGGACTTTTTTATTTGCCCGGTCAGAAATATGAGTCGCTGGTTGGCGATTCGTCCGGTAGGTTCTACTTTTCCTTTCATTCATAGTGATCTGCAGCCGGTGACCAAGTTCCAGTTTTCTTTTGTATTGAAGAAGTGCTTGGGTCATTTACAGCTGGATCATTTGCGTATTACAGCCCATTCCTTTAGGATTGGAGCTGCTACTACGGCTGCGCAAGCTGGGTTGGAAGGATCAGTGATACAACACTTGGGACGATGGAGGTCTAAATGCTATCAATTATATGTGCGCCCTGAGTTATTGTTTAACTGTTAACATTCTTTTTGTTTTCATAGGGCCCAAGTACGTGTGGATTATTGGGCACTCATACGTGTATTGGGCGCAGAAGAGGGCAAGTATGAGACAATATACGGAGAATTTATCGTTTCAGCCTTCCAAGATTCAGATTTGTTGGCATGGCCAAAGGGGTATGAGATGGGCGCAGTTGAAACAAGTACTGTAAGATTTGTCGCTTCGGTTTCTCGAACCTGATTGTTTAATTCTACATCTTTTAGGTAATGATATCAGAAAACTCCGTTCGTCTGATCTGTTATGGCAGGTTAAGCAGGATTTTATGTGGATTTCGAATTTATTTCCTTCAGCGAAAGTTGTTTTTTTCTGAAGTGATATCTGATGGGGTGTTGTTTTTAGAAAAAATCAAACGTAAATTAAATAGGGCTTTAGCTAAATTCATGCCGATTATCAACGGTTTTTGTTATAGGCATTATGAGCTGGAGGGGTTTGAACCAGGTATGTATGGTAGGGATGAGGTTCATCTGTCTGCTATAGGGTTTGACGTCTTGAATTTAGATTTCCAGATGATTATAGAGCATTGGTCGGTTGGCTGTGTGGGGGGGGGGGCCTCTGCTTTTTAAGCAGAGTCCTATTGGGTCACTCTGGAATGGAGTGGATCCGTATGGATTTATTCATATGAGTATTTATTAAATTATTTACGAAGTTGAATAATTCAGTGGATTAATTTATGGTGTATTTTATATTCATTATTATACTTTGATATTTTAATAAACTTAACAGAGCTAACCGACCAATGAATAAATTAATTTATTTACCCCACAGCTTTGGTTTAGTCTCTTTATTTTTTAGTTAAGGATTTAGAGCAGGGGTCTCAAACACGTGGCCCGAGGGCCGCATGCGGCCTCTTGGGCTTCACAATGCGGCCCGTGGCACCTTGGACAACTTAATGATGCATCGCCCCAGTGCAGGGGGCCGCTGCAGTCCCCGCTGTGTTATGACTTCCGTCCGCGGCACTAATAAGCTCTGCCACTCAGCAGGATCAATACAAGCTGCCAGCCAATGAGAGTCCCACAACAGATGGTGGAATATGATGTCACTTGCGGGCCTCTGGCTGGTAGATTGCATTTATCTTGCTGAGCGATAGAGCTTGTCTGAGCGGCGGCTTGAGGACGTCATAGCACAGCAGAGGCCGGAAGCCATCACAGCGGGGACCGCGACGGCCCCCTGCACTGGAGCAATGCATCATTAAAGTGAAAAAGTGTGTCTGTGTGTGTGAGGGTGTGAGTATGTGAGGATGTGTGTGTATAAGAAAGTGTGTGAGGTTTGTTTGAGTTTCAGTGTGTGTATGAGAGTGTGTGTGTGTGTGTGTGTGTGTGTGTGTGTGTTTGTGTGTGAGGGTGTGTGAGTGTGAATGAGTGTGTATGTGAGTGTGTAAAAAGAAGGTAAAACAGGATGGGGGACAAACCTAGAAAAGGGGATCAGGATGGGGGACATCAGTACAAAAGGGGAACAGGATGCGGGACCTCACTACAAAAGGGGTCCAGGATGGGGGACATCACTACTAAGGGGGATCGGGATGAAGGACATCACTACTAAAGGGGATCTGGATGGGGGACATTACTAGAAAAGGGGTGCAGGATGGGGATATCACTAGAAAAGGGGATCAGGATGGGACATCAGTACAAAAGGGAACTGGGATGAGAGACATCACTACTAAAGGGGATTGGGATGAGGGACATCACTACTAAAGGGGATTGGGATGAAGGACTTCACTAGAAAAGGGGATCAGGATGTGGGTCATCACTAGAAAAAAGGATCAGGATGGGGGACATCACTAGAAAAAGGGATCAGGATGTGGAAGATCACTAGAAAAGGGGATTCGGATGGGGGACATCACTAGAAAATGACATTACTGCAGGATGGGGACATTACTACAAGAAGGGGGTCAGGATTTGTACTTTACTATATTGAGCAAAAAATTCTGGTATTACTAAAAATATCACTTAGTCCTACAAGGGATGCAGCCCCCCGATATAAATGTTTTTCTATGTGCGGCCGACCAACCCAGCCGAGTTTGAGACCCCTGATTTAGAGTATAAGTATGGGCTTTATTGCCTCATTGAATTTCATTTTATATGTCATTTAATAGTGATGTGACCAAATGTTATTAGTCATTCAAAATACTACTAGATGTTAGGGTGTGTTCACGCTGGTTTTGCAGCATTTTTGCTGTGTATTTTACACAGTGTGTTTGGTGCATAAAACATACAGCGTTGTACAGTATCAGAATAATTGCGATATCTGAAATCTCATGCACATTCTGTGCTTTCTTTCCTGTGTTTATCTTGAACACTGCAGCGTTCTTTGCTAAAATGCTGCATATAAAAATGTTAAAAATGCAAGTAAAGCAGTGCAAAAATGCCAATAGAAATTATACAAAAACACACATATTTTATGCAGCATTATTCCTGCCTTCACACTGTTTCTTTGTAGAGAACAAAGGGTTGGTTTAGCACATTGTGTGAAGGGTTGCCTGACAAGATTATTGCCAGTGAGCAAATAAGCCCTGAGAACACTTATGTCTGCTAAAGTAGTAATCACACGTGAAGTGGGCCCTGGATAATGTGGTATCTTACAGCTTTCCTTTTAATTTTTTGATAACTCACAATAGGAATCATTCTATTTCTGATCTCTAAAAATGTAATAAATTGCCACTGCAGTGATTGTCACACTGAGGGTACTGTTACATGCAATATCGCAATGCAACATCGACAAAGTCACGTGGCACGGTCGTTGCAGTTGATATCGTTGGTGCGTTGGGTCGTGTAACAGGGCAATGCAACTGCAATAAATCGCAGGTACGATATTGCAAGAAGATTGTGCATGCTCTTTGTGGCGCCCCGCAACGAGTGCGTCACAAGAGGGTATTGCAGCCATAAATGCAGCCGCAATATCCTCTGACTCAGCAATGATCCGGTTAACATAGAGATCCAACCCAACATGCATCACCTAGAACAGAGGGCCAATCATAGGTCCTGGGGGGTGGAGTGTTAGGGTAGTGGAGTAGAACGCACAATAATCTAGACAGAACAGTAGGAGTCTGGAATCTAGAGCAGAGCCTAGAACACAGAACTTGGAGAGGAGCGGGGGCTCCGCACCCCGTGCGGGCCCCTGGGCCGTCACCGGTCGGGTGTCAGCACCTGAGGCCTTAACCACCGGGATTGGGCATTATCTACACGGGTTCCCAAAAGACTCCCGTGCCCACAACTCACAGCCGGTTCACTGGTACCGAAGCTGGCAGCAGTTCACCTCTGCCACGCGAACCAGAAGAGTGGAGGACCAGCTCTACAGGAGCACCCCACCACCAGCCAACTTCCAGTCGTCTAACCAGCGGTGTACCCACTGAGGGATCCAAGGCTCCCCAAAGCATCCAGAACGTACATCATGGATAGGGCATTGAAGCAGCCTCCCCGTACCCGACCTGGTATTCCTGGGCGACACTGGCAACCAAATAGGTAGAAAGGAGGAACACTGCGGATCTCTAAGGGACACCATCACTGCTGAGTCCACCTGGTCTACTACTCAACCACTGTATGCCATGTACTGCATGCTGGTTACAGTAAAGACCCGTTGCAGAGACTTTCTGTGTCCGTGCTTCCTTATGAACTGTCCGTCCGCAGTACTAGGTAACCGCAGCTGCCGCACAACATCTTGAGCAGCTCCAGCCTCCGGGGATCACCGCTCAGCCTGTGGGAGCGTAACATCTTGCTGCTGTCCATCCCCCGGGGGCTCCGCAGCGTCGGTAGTCCTTACCGAACTACTCATAGGTGGCGTCACGAATAAATTAAAACCCCTTTAATCTGTTCCACCAAGACGTCTTCACTTTTGATCTGCACTACACCGGGCCCCACTACCGGCAGGCGCGGTCCACCCGTGACAAGGAGGAAGGAAGCATCGCCTGTCTAAACCGGAGTCCCGGCCACGGTGAGTCACTCTTCAACCAATCTGGCATGATCTTGCTGTGTGACGGTGCAACTACGATCTTGTTTGCGATTTCACAGGTTGCACAAGCAAGCCCGTAAGCGTGCCTGTGGGTTGTGTTTTCCGCGCCCCATCTACGTCGACTGGTGGCTAGTATAGTATGCCGATTGGATGGCCCTGGCAAAGGAGCCATATTGGATTATCTGTGCATACACCACTTCATTCATTGACTTCTGCATTTCCTCAATGTTGCGAAAATGCATGTATACAAGGCGAATCCTTGTCAAACACCTGCTGTACTATTCATGATGACGTTTAAGGCGCCTATTGACGACACTACAAACATAGCGTCGCCAAAAACATAAAGTACTGGCCAAAAGTGCCATGTCAGTATGTGAAGGCCTCATTGATGCTACCTACAATCTCCCATTCCACATGTCACACATATATTAAAATGTTAACATAAGTCTAGCCACTTCTTGCAATAATAGGCCAGATATGTGTGGCCATGTGCGACACCTGAGCGTTGCGGTTTACATTTTATGTGACGCCGTCGTGTTCACTGTGGTCATCCACTACGTGTGGGCGACTCCTTTGCGGACGGAGAAGTTTACACAGCGTCAATACTCTGCGCCATGACGTCATTACGTAGTTTTGTGGCCTGCATAAAGATGGCTGCCGCACAGCACTCTGCAGCATGGGGAGAGCCCAAGCTACTCCTGCTGTTTGACTACCTGGATAGGCTGGACTACTGGTACACGTTCCTGCATCAGCAACCACGGCTGCATAAGATGCTGATTGTGTGCAAAGTACAGAGGGCCCTGCTTAGGAGACTGCAAGTGGTGCGGACGCCTAAGCAGATAATAAAAAAGGTGACGAACATGAAGTATAAGGTGAGGGACCCCAAGGCCGCCATCCGCGCCCACATCTAGACTCTGCGTGGTGAGCAGGGCCGGCTCCAGATTTTTGTGGGCCCTGGGCAAAACAGTCTCAGTGGGCCCCTTTAACACATACCACGATTCATGAATATAATATAAGCTCTGCTGCTGGGCTGTATATATTATTTGAAGTCTGCTGCTGGCCTGTATATATAATATGGAGGCTCTGCTGGGCTGTATATATAATATGGAGGCTACTGCTGGGTTGTGAATATGGTATACAGTATAATATATGGACGCTGCTGCTGGGCATGCTGTATATACAGTGTGTATATTTATACATATATATATATATATATACACATACATATACACTATTTATATATATATATACTACATGGTGGCCCGATTCTAACGCATCGAGTATTCTAGAATGTAGAGATAGGGATTGCACGGGGAAGGCGGTGAGGGCTGAATAGGGAGAGACTTTTTAGGATGGAGCGGCAGGGGGAGTACAGCATGGCACGGGAGGGGGAGGAGGATGGAGCAGCAAAGGTAGGAGGAGGACGAACTGGCAGGGGGGAGGAGGATGGAGGAAGGAGCAGCACCAGTAAGGGGAGGACGAACTGGCGGGGGGAGGAGAGATGATGGAGAGGCAGGGGGGAGGAGGATGGAGGATGGAGGAGGTAGCGGCAGGGTGGGGAGGATGGAGCGGCAGGGGGGACGGAGCGGCAGGGGAAGGATGGAACATAGAGCGGGATGGGGGAGGACGGAGCAGCACAGGCAGGGGGAGGATGGAGGATGGAGCGGTGGAGGGGAGGAGGACAAAGGAAGGAGGAGGAAGCAGTGGGTTGGGGGAGGATGGAGCGACACAGGCAGAGGGAGGACGGAGCGGCAGAGGGAGGACAGAGCACAGAGCATCAGGGGGGAGGAGGACAGAGGATGAAGCAGCGGGGTGGGAAGGACGGAGGATGGAGTGATGGAGGGGACGAGGACAAAGGAAGGAGGAGGAAGCGGTGGGTGGGGGAGCATGGAGCGGCACAGGTAGGGTGAGGACTGAGCGGCAGGGGGAGAACGGAGCACAGAACGGCGGGGGGGGAAGAGGATGAAGCAGCACATGCATGGAGAGGACAGAGGATGGAGTGGAGGAGGACAAAGGAAGGAGGAGGAAGTGGTGGGGTGGGGGAGGATGGAACGGCACAGGCAGGGGAGGATGGAGGATGGAGTGGTGGAGGGGAGGAGGACAAAGGAAGGAGGAGGAAGCAGTGGGGTGGGGAGGATGGAGCGGCATAGGCAGGGGGAGGACAGAGTGGCGGGGGAGGATGGAGCACAGAACAGCGGGGGGAGGATGACTGAGCAGCACAGGCAGGGGGAGGACAGAGGATGGAGTGGTGGAGGGGAGGAGGACAAAGGAAGGAGGAGGAAGTGGTGGGGTGGGGGAGGATGGAGGGGCACAGGCAGGGGGAGGATGGAGTGGCAGGGGGAGGACAGAGCACAGAGCGGCGGGGGGAGGAGGACGGAGGACGAAGCAGCGGGGTGGGGGAGGACGGAGGATGGAGTGATGGAGGGGACGAGGACAAAGGAAGGAGGAGGAAGCGGTGGGGTGGGGGAGCATGGAGCGGCACAGGTAGGGTGAGGACTGAGCGGCAGGGGGAGAACGGAGCACAGAACGGCGGGGGGGGGGAAGAGGATGAAGCAGCACATGCATGGGGAGGACAGAGGATGGAGTGGAGGAGGACAAAGGAAGGAGGAGGAAGCGGTGGGGTGGGGGAAGATGGAACGGCACAGGCAGGGGGAGGACAGAGGATGGAGTGGCGGAGAGGAGGAGGACAAAGGAAGTAGGAGGAAGTGGTGATGGAGGATGGAGCAGCACAGGCAGGGGCAGGACAGAGCGGCAGGGGGAGGACGGAGCACAGAACGGCGGGGGGGAGGATGACGAAACCTCACAGGCAGGGGGAGGACGGAGGATGGAGTGGTGGAGGGGAGGAGGACAAAGGAAGGATGAGGAAGTGGTGGGGTGGGGGAGGATGGAGCAGCACAGGCAGGGGAGGACAGAGCAGCGGGGGGAGGACGGAGCACAGAACGGCGGGGGGGAGGATGACGGAGCAGCACAGACAGGGGGAGAACGGAGGATGGAGTGGTGGAGGGGAGGACGACAAAGGAAGGAGGAGGAAGTGGTGGGGTGGGGGAGGATGGAGGGGCACAGGCAGGGGTAGGATGGATTGGCAGGGGGAGGACCGAGCACAGAGCGGCGGGGGGGGGGGGGGGAGGACGGAGGACGAAGCAGCGGGGTGGGGGAGCATGTAGCAGCACAGGCAGGGGGAGGACAGAGGATGGAGTGGCAGAGGGGAGGAGGACAAAGGAAGGAGGAGGAAGCGTTGGGGTGGGGGAGGATGGAGTAGTACAGGCAGGGGGAGGACAGAGGACAAAGAGGCAAGGTGGGGGAGGCTGGAGCAGCACACGCAGGGGGAGGACGGAGGATGGAGTGGCGGAGTGGAGGAGGGCAAAGGAAGGAGCAGGAAGCGGTGGGGTGGAGGAGGATGGAGCAGCACAGAAAGGGGGAGGACGGAGCACAGAGCCGCAGGGGAGAGGAGGATGGAGGACGAAGCGGCGGGGTGGGGGAGGACGGAGCAGCACAGGGAGGGGGAGGACAGAGGATGGAGTGGTGGAGGGGAGGACAAAGGAAGAAGGAGGAAGCAGTGGGGTGGGGGAGGATGGAGCGGCACAGGCAGGGGGAGGACAGAGCGGCAGGGAAAGGACGGAGAACAGAGCGGCGGGGGAGGAGGACAGAGGACAAAATGGCAGGGTGGGGGAGAACGAAGGATGGAGTGATGGAGGGGAGGAGGACAAAGGAAGGAGGAGGAAGCGGATGGAGCAGCACAGGCAGAGGGAGGACGGAGCGGCAGGGGGAGGACAGAGCACAGAGCGGAGGGGGGAAGAGGACAAAGCGGCGGGGAGGAGGAGGATGGAGCAGCACAGGCAGGGGGAGGATGGAGCACATAGCGGCGGACGGGGTTGAAGAGGAGGACGAACTGGCGGGGGGGAAGAGGAAGGAGCAGCACCAGTAGGGGGAGGACGAACTGGTGGGGGGAGGAGGGATGATGGAGAGGCAGGGGGGCGGAGGATGGAGGACGGAGGAGGTAGCGACGGGGTGGGGGAGGATGGAGCGGCAGAGGGGGACGTTGCGGCAGGGGAAAGATGGAACATAGAGCGGTGATGGTGAGGAAGACGGAGGACAAAGCGGCAGGGTGGGGGAGGACGGAGCAGCACAGGCAGGGGAGGATGGAGGATGGAGTGGTGGAGGGGAGGAGGACAAAGGAAGGAGGGGTGGGGTAGGGGAGGACGGATTAGCAGGGGGAGGACGGAACACAGAGTGGTGGGGGGAGGAGGACAAAGCAGCAGGGTGGGGGAGGATGGAGCAGCACAGGCAGGGGAGGACGGAGCGGCAAGGGGAGAACGGAGAACAGAGCAGCGGGGAGGAGGAAGATGGAGGACGAAGCGGCGGGGTGGGGAGGACGGAGAATGGAGTGGTACAGGCAGGGGGAGGACAGAGCGACAAAGGGAGGACACAGCACAGAGAGGTGGGGGGAGGAGGATGGAGGATGAAGCGGCACAGGAAGGGAGAGGAAGGAGCAGACTCACACCCACACACAGAGTCACACCTAGACACAGACTCAGACCCACACACATACACATACAGACTCACACCCACAGCCAGACTGTTGGCATAATGCATATTGATCTGTATGTATTGCAACAACTATTCTTTGTTTAACATGATGTGATTTTATGTCTGCATGCATATTGTTCAGATGTCAACAAAGTTAAAAAAAAAAAAAGGTCCTCATTCAGAGACAGGATGTTCCTCCCCCTGCTCCCTGCATGCATATTCTAGTGTGGAACTGAAGCTGAAGGTCACAGCAGATTTCTCTCTCTCTCCAGAAACCAGATTAATCCTATTCTCATGTTATAAGCTGGATGTTGTTAATTCTGAATAAATGAACATTCTCTGTTGCTCGCTGTGGACATCACGCTGATTAACGCGCTGCTAACAGGTTATGGGCCTAGGAGTCACAGAAGTCCCAAACCTCCAGAGCACAGAGATAGAAAGACAACAGAAAACTGAGAAGAAGTAAAGATGGCCACTACCAGCAGCTCAGCAAAGTTTACAGTGCCAAGCCTGAATAACCAGAACTACCAATCCTGGAAATTCAAGGTGAAGATGCTGCTGATAAAAGAAGGTACGTGGAAATACACTCAGGAGCCCAAGCCTGACCCAGTACCACAGGTCTGGCTAGAAATGGATCAGAAAGCACAGAGCACCATATCACTCAGCATAGAGGATGATCAGATCGCGCATGTGTGTAAGTGTGAATCTGCAAAGGAAATGTGGGAGCAGCTGCAGAAAGTACATGAGAGGATAAATCTAAGTAACAAACTCTATTTAATGAGAAAGCTATATCAGTCTAAGCTACACAGTGACCAGGACATGCAGGACTACATTAGAAGCACTCTAGAGACTGTAGAGCGCCTGCGGGGCATTGGAGAAGATATGAAGGACTTCCATGTAGCAGCACTACTACTTAGTGGTCTCCCAGAAAGCTATGACACGCTTGTAACTGCACTAGATGCACGCCCAGATGATGAGCTTTCATTGGAGTACGTCAGAGGAAAGCTTGTAGATGAATATAAGAGAAAGACAGAAAGTGTGAGCAGCAAAGTATGCAACAGGGAAACTGCTTTACAAACACAGGATGAGCCCACCAGCAGAAACCACCCTAAAGAAACATGTGAATGTTTTGTATGCAAGAAGCCAGGTCATTTAAAAGCTGAATGCAGAGTCTGGAAAGCTAAAATGAATCAGCTGAAGAAGCAAAACAGTAAACAAAGAGTTAAGAGTGCTGTATTTGAAAATAATGATTCTGTGAATACTGAGGCTGCATTCACATTAGTCAATGCATTTAAATCAAAGCATGCGTGGTGTATAGATTCTGGTGCAACCAGTCACATGACCAATGACAGAGACATCTTTACTAAGCTTAACCAAAGCAAGTCAGAGAAAGTGATAATGGCGAATGGTCATTGTATGAACTCAGAAGGCATAGGAAATGGTTATATTGATTGTAACATCTCTGCAACGCAAAGCAGAAGGATTCCTGTGAAGGATGTGCTATATGTGCCTAGTCTTGAAAATAATCTATTATCCGTGAAAAAGCTTACAAAACAAGGGAATGAAGTTACGTTTAAGCACGATAGTTGCATCATCTCAAAAGAGGGTCACACACTAGCAAAAGGAAAAATCAAAGATGAACTGTATCAGTTGAAATGTAAAGAGTGTATATACACAGCTAAGCAAGAAATGCACAAGAACTGTATTCATGTATGGCACAGACGGCTTGCGCATAGAGACCCAGAAGCAATAAGAAAGTTATTTCAAGAGCACTTAGCTGATGATATTACAATTGATCCATGTAACCAGACAATGAGGTGTACCAGCTTTATCAAAGGGAAAATGTCCAGAAAGGCCTTTCCTAAGAAAAGTACTACAAGAACAGAACAGCCACTAATACACACAGACATCTGTGGCCCAATGCGTATTCAGACCCCTGGAAAGAAGAGATATTTTCTTACATTTATTGATGACAATTCAAGATACACAGTTGTCTATCTACTTCACAGCAAAAATTAAGTTCCAGAGAAACTTGAAATATATCTAGCTGAAGTATATAACAAGTTTGGGAGAATGCCAAAAATTCTACGTGCAGATAAAGGGGCTGAATATACAAGTAATGAGACACAGAGCATTTTAAAGAGAAATGGAATCATATTTCAGACTACTGTACCATACAACCCTGAGCAAAATGGTGTAGCAGAAAGAAGGAACCGAACACTCTGTGAAAGCGGAAGGAGTATGTTATTTGATGCAAATCTGCCTACAGTATATTGGGGCGAAGCTATTATGACGGCTTGCTATCTTCAGAACAGACTACCAGGTAAAGCGACAGAGAAATCTCCATTTGAGCAATGGAATAGTGCAAAGCCAAAACTACAGCACATAAGGATTTTCTGAAGCAAAGCATTTGCATACATTCCCAAAGAAAAACAAACTAAGTGGGAATCTCATGCTAAGGAAGGCATTCTGGTAGGTTACAGTGAAAGGTTATAGAATTCTACACCCAGAGACAAACAAGGTCACAATAAGCAAAGGATGTAGTGATTGATGAAAATTTTGTGTCACCCAAGTTTTATGATATTATGCCAGTAGTCCAGAAGAAGCAACAACAACAATCTCAGTCACAATCACAAGACAACGACAGGGAGAATGTAGAAGTCTGGCTAGATTCTTCAACCACTGAAGGAACAACAAAAAGCATAAGTGATCCTGAAATCAGACGATCGTCAAGATCAAACAGAGGGATACCAGCTAAACTTCTATCCTACATTGTCAAGACACTACCTGAGTCAGAGCTACAGTCATGGGATGAAATGCAAAAACTACTTGCTCGTGACAGAAGCCAACGCCAATGGAATCATCCTACCTGAAACTGGAAGAAGATGACCTGTTGCCTAACAATGAGAAATATCGACAGGCAGTGGGGGCACTTCTATACATATCGACTATGACTCGACCAGATATTACAACAGCAGTTGGAATATTGTGCAGATATGTGGAGAAACCGCGCCAAAAGGACTGGAATGCCGTTAAGAGTTCTCCGATATTTAAAAGAGACACAAGGGGTAAATTTAAAATTATCTGCAGCAGGAAATCTAAAACTCACTGGCTATGCTGACGCAGATTGGGCTGGTGATTTGCATGATCGTAAATCCACAAGTGGATACGTATTTAAACTTGGAGAAAGTTCAATCTCCTGGTCTAGTAGAAAACAAGTATCTGTTGCTTTGTGATCCACAGAAGCTTAGTATGTGTCCGCAGCCTATGCAAGTCAGGAGATCATTTGGCTAAGACAACTAATGAATGATCTTGGTAAACCATTAACTCAGGCAACGGTGATGTATGAGGACAACTAAGGATGCATTAAACTTGCATGCAGTGAAAAAATCAGTGCTAGAACTAAACACATCGACGTCAGATATCATCATCTACGTGATTTGATAGATTGTGGCATAATTCAGTTTGTTTATTGCGAGACTGATAAGATGGTAGCTGACATTTTGACCAAGCTATTGCCACGACCTAGGTTCCAAGGATTGAGAACCGCTATGGGACTAACAGAATAAGTAGTTGTTGAGTGGGGGTGTTGGCATAATGCATATTGATCTGTATGTATTGCAACAACTATTCTTTCTTTAATATGATGTGATTTTTTGTCTGCATGCATATTGTTCAGATGTCAACAAAGTTAAAAAAAAAAAAAAAAAAAAAGGTGCTCATTCAGAGACAGGATGTTCCTCCCCTGCTCCCTGCATGCACATTCTAGTGTGGAACTGAAGCTGAAGGTCACAGCAGATTTCTCTCTCTCTCCAGAAACCAGATTGATCCTATTCTCATGTTATACGCTGGATGTTGTTAGTTCTGAATAAATGAACATTCTCTGTTGCTCGCTGTGGAGATCACGCTGATTAACGCGCTGCTAACACAGACACACACAGACTCATACTCACAGCCACACACACACACGGGCTCTCACCTCTCCGTCCCCTGGCCGTCCCAGTGGGTCATCCTCATCATACAGGTGCGCCCAGCCCGGGAGCAGCACCGCGGAGAGCAGCAGCAGGAGTGGGCACAGTCCGGGGACACTCAGCACCACCATCGCCGGCATCATCACAGCGGACAGCTGGCGAGCACAGGAGTGACATCCTGGGGAGGAGGAGAACAGGGGTGGGGCCTGACACTAACCACGCCCACACATCCAGGGCGCAGAGGAGCGACATGTCGGGGAGAAGGAGAGTGGGGGCGGGGCTTGACACTAACCCCGAAAACAGCCGGGGAGCACAGAAGCGACATCCCAGGGAGGAGGAGAGCGGGGGGGGGGAAGCGCAGGCAGGGCAGGAGGAGTGGGGGGGTTAGGGAAGAGCACGATATTTAGGGGATAGGGAAGATATTTGAATTCGCACGCCGCTTGACTCATTTGCATATGCTGCGGTCATTGGTCGCCGGCTGGCATGTGCGATATCGCGAGCCGTCTCCGCTGACCACCCACCGTCTCCGCTGCCCACCCGTCCGCCCTGCTGCGAGCGATGACACTTGCGTCATCGCGAGCCGCCTCACGGCCTCCTCGAGCTCTCCGCTGCTTCTCGCAGCTCTATCACCGCTGGGGCCTCGGTGACGCCATGCAGCTGGAGTAGGGGTGTCCTTACGGCGACATGTAATTTCCAAGATGGCGGCCAAAATCTCGCGAGATTTTGGCGCCATCTTGGATATTACATGTCGCTGCAGGGACTCCGGTATCCCACCAGCCGCTCTCCCGCCCCATGCTCCCGCTCCCCCGCCGCCAGGGTCGCACCGTCCATTGGACAGTGCGAGCCCTGAGTCCCAAGCGGCAGCAGCCAGGGAAGGCGGCATTACACAAGGGGGCGGCACCAGCATCAGCGCCCGCCTTCATGAGAGATGCCGCTCGCCGCTGAGTCCCCCAGTAAGATGGCGGCGGTGCTCAGTCATTGTAGGCTGCAGGGCCGCTGGCCCTGCAGACTGCTAGCACCCCCCTACTGGTCCTCAACTAAGGCTACAGGGGCGGCGGGGCTGACATCTGCACCCACACTGCCCCTGTTTACCCCCCCATCACCCACACTGCCCCTGCTTACCCCCCACTCACCCACACTGCCCCTGCTCACTCCTCTTACCCCCCCTATGTCCTCACTCACTCCCCACACTGCCCCTGCTTACCCCCCCAATCACCCACACTGCCCCAACTTACCCCCCACTCACTCACACGGCCCCTGCTCACTCCTCTTACCCCTATCTCCTCACTCACTCCCCACACTGCCCCTGCTTACCCCCCAATCACCCACATTGCCCCCACTTACCCACACTGCCCCTGCTTAGCCCCTACTCACCCACACTGCCCCCACTTACCCACACTGCCCCTGCTTACCCCCCACTCACCCACACTGCCCCTGCTCACTCCTCTTACCCCCCCATGTCCTCACTCACTCCCCACACTGCCCCTGCATAACCCCCCACTCACCCACACTGCCCCTGCTTACCCCCCACTCACCCACATTGCCCCTGCTCACTTCTCTTATCCCCCCTATGCCCTCACTCACTCCCCACACTGCCCCTGCTTAACCCCTACTCACCCACACTGCCCCCACTCACCCACACTGCCCCTGCATAGCCCACTCACCCACACTGCCCCTGCTTTCCCTACTCACCCACACTGCCCTCACTCACCCACACTGCCCCTGCATAGCCCACCCAGCTCACCCACAATGCCCCTGCTTACCACCCTACTCACCCACACTGCCCCCACTCACCCACACTGCCCCTGCTTACCCCTCCACTCACTCACTCGCACTGCCCCTGCTCACCCCTCTTACCCCCCACACTGCCCTTGCCCACTCTGTACCTGCTTACCCCTCTCACCTCCCCCACATGCCCCCACTCACCCACACTGCTCCTGCTTACCCCCCCAGTCACCCACACTGCCCCTGCTTACCCCTCTCACCCCCCCAACCGACCCCAATCACCCACACTGCCCCTGCTCATCCCCCCCACTCACCCACACTGCCCCTGCTCATGCCCCCACTCACCCCACACTGTCCCTGCTCAGCTCCCACTCAACCCACACTGCCGCTGTTTACCCCTTTCACCTCCCCACTCACACCACACTGCCCCTGCTCACCCCTCTTACCCCCCCACATGCCCTCACTCCCCACACTGCCCCTGCTCATGCCCCACAGGGTGAAGTGACAGCTGCTGCCCCCAATGCCAAACAGCCCCCCCCAACTTCATGTCACCCCACTCCCGATGCAATAGCATCGGCCCTTTTTACTATCTACTTATATAATCGGGAGTTTGGGATTCGGCCATTGTAGCCGAATCCCAAAATCCTTTGCGGCACTGCGAGCGATGACGCACCCGCACTAGCTGACACCGCGGCCACCCTGGAAACCGTCGGACCCGCCGCGAGTGATGACGCAATAGCGTCATCGCAAGCGGCCTCGCGGCCTCCACCAGGTCGACGCTACCCGGATGCCAGTCGTGCCTTCCGCCCCCCGCCGCTCTCTCACCGCTGGGGCCTCGCTGTCCACATGCTGGTGGAGTTGCGGTGTAGGAGCTGTGGGCGGGTGCCGGGAGCCAGTGACGTTGTCCTGTGGGTGGCGGCGGCGGCCAATGGGAGTGAGCGGTGCGTCTCAGGCTGCAAAGCCTCACACGCCCCGCTCACTCCCATTCGCCGTCGCCGCCCCTACAAGCGGATTGGGCGCTGTGTTGTAAACACAGGACGCCCATCCCATTGGCCAGGACTCAGCGTCCTGGACCAATCGGATGGCCGTCCTGTCTTTACCACAGAGCGCCAAATCCGCTCCTTCCCCTCAGGTCACATGTGTGACCTGAGGGGACTGACTGATCCCTCTCTGCAGCCCCCACCCCGCCGCAGAGGACAATGGCGTGTGACCGGGGTGGCAATCAGCCCCAGCACGCAGCCACGTCCTGCCGCCGAACGGTGATGTCGCCGCTCCAGCCGCATCTCTTCTCGCCCCTCCAGCCGCATCTTTCCTCACCCCTCCAGCCGGACCTCTCCTCACCCCTCCAGCCGGACCTCTCCTCACCCCTCCAGCCGCGCCTCTCCTCACCCCTCCAGCCGCGCCTCTCTTCACCACTCCAGCCGCACCTCTCCTCACCCCTCCAGCCGGACCTCTCCTCACCCCTCCAGCCGGACCTCCCTCACCCCTCCAGCCGCACCTCTCCTCACCCCTCCAGTCGCACCTCTCCTCACCCCTCCAGTTGCACCTCTCCTCACCCCTCCAGTTGCACCTCTCCTCACCCCTCCAGCCGCACCTCTCCTCACCCCTCCAACCGCACCTATCCTCACCCCTCCAACCGCACCTATCCTCACCCCTCCACCCTCACCTCTCCTCACCCTTCCAGCCGGACCTCTCCTCACCCCTCCAGCAGGACCTCTCCTCACCCCTCCAGCCAGACCTCTCCTCACCCCTCACCTCTCCTCACCCCTCCAGCCTCACCTCTCTTCACCCCTCCACCCCCACCTCTCTTCACCCCTCCACCCCCACCTCTCTTCACCCCTCCACCCCCACCTCTCTTCACCCCTCCACCCTCACCTCTCTTCACCCCTCCACCCTCACCTCTCTTCACCCCTCCACCCTCACCTCTCTTCACCCCTCCAGCCGCGCCTCTCCTCACCCCTCCAGCCGCGCCTCTCTTCACCACTCCAGCCGCGCCTCTCCTCACCCCTCCAGCCGCACCTCTCCTCACCCCTCCAGCCGGACCTCCCTCACCCCTCCAGCCGGACCTCCCTCACCCCTCCAGCCGGACCTCCCTCACCCCTCCAGCCGCACCTCTCCTCACCCCTCAGCGCACCTCTCTCACCCTCCATTGCACCTCTCCTCACCCCTCCAGTTGCACCTCTCCTCACCCCTCCAGTTGCACCTCTCCTCACCCCTCCAGCCGCACCTCTCCTCACCCCTCCAGCTGCACCTATCCTCACCCCTCCAACCACACCTATCCTCACCCCTCCACCCTCACCTCTCCTCACCCTTCCAGCCGGACCTCTCCTCACCCCTCCAGCAGGACCTCTCCTCACCCCTCCAGCCAGACCTCTCCTCACCCCTCACCTCTCCTCACCCCTCCAGCTCCCTCTCTCACCCTCTCTTCACCCCTCCACCCCCACCTCTCTTCACCCCTCCACCCCCACCTCTCTTCACCCCTCCACCCCCACCTCTCTTCACCCCTCCACCCTCACCTCTCTTCACCCCTCCACCCTCACCTCTCTTCACCCCTCCACCCTCACCTCTCTTCACCCCTCCACCCTCACCTCTCCTCACCCCTCCAGCCTCTGCTCTCCTCACCCCTCCAGCCTCCCGCCACATCATACTCTGCTATCTATAGAGCTGCCTCTATACTCTGCTACCCACAGAGCCGCCTGTATACTTGCTACCCACAGAGCCGTCTGTATAATCTGCTACCCACAGACCCACCTGTATACTCTGCTACCCACAGAGCCTTCTGTATAATCTGCTACCCAGAGAGCCGCCTGTATACTCTGCTACCCACAGATCCGCCTGTATACTCTGCTACCCACAGAGCCTTCTGTATACTCTGCTACCCACAGATCCGCCTGTATACTCTGCTACCCACAGAGCCACCTGTATACTCTGCTACCCACATATCCGCCTGTATACTCTGCTACCCACATATCCGCCTGTATACTCTGCTACCCACATATCCGCCTGTATAATCTGCTGCCCTCAGAGCCATCTGTATACTCTGCTACCCACAGACCCACCTGTATACTCTGCTACCCACAGAGCCGCCTCTATACTCTGCTACCCACAGAGCCGCTTCTATACTCTGCTACCCACAGAGCCGCTTCTATACTCTGCTACCCACAGAGCCGCTTCTATACTCTGCTACCCACAGACCCGCCTCTATACTCTGCTACCCACAGAGCCGCATGTATACTCTGCTACCCACAGACCCGCCTGTATAACGTGCTACCCTCAGAGCCGTCTGTATACTCTGCTACCCACAGAGCCCCCTGTATACTCTGCTACCCACTGACCCGCCTGTATACACACAATTCATTTCACCGTGCTCCGGATGCAATTGCATCGGGCCTTTTTACTAGTAGTTATATCGTAGGTATATATATATGGAGGCTGCTGCTGGGCACGCTGTATATACAGTATATATATATCTACTATATAATCGTCTAATGTTGTCTGTCTGTCACGGAAATCGTGTACTAGCGCGGATTGGTCCACCCGGCGGGCTCAACCAATCAGCGCTAACGTGCAATTTCTGTACACAGAAAGAGAACAAAAGATGGCGGCTAGCACGGCGCAGCAGACTCCCACAGCAGCCTCATATCACTAACCCCCGCCACGAGCCGCCCACTGACACGGGGGACCGGGGGCTGCGAGGGTCAGAGCTCCCGGGGTGCAGGGTGCAGGGAGTGTGCATCGTGCGGCTCCCCCTTCCTATGGCCGCACAGTCTATCACAGACTGTGCAGCCATAGGATGATCCCGGGTGTCATCCTATGCCTCCTGTCAGTGCAGCACATGCCAGCCTCTCACCCTCCACCTCCCACATCGCAGCCTCTCTGTGTGGGGAGATGAAGCAGTGGCAGTGCTGGACACAGTAGGTGAGATGTGTTTGTCATGTGAATAGTGAGAGGCACTGACACAGCAGTTCTCACTATTCACTTGACAAATTCCTCACTGCTATTGTACTCCAGCGACTGCATGGAGAAGCTGTGTGCACTGTCCGTCATATGAGCTGTGGAGGCTGGAGGGTGATATCCCGGGAGAATGGCTGGCCCAGAGGGGTCAGGGGGAAAAGAGTTCTCCCTTCTGCGTCCTGTCTCCTCTGGAGGGGGAAGGGGCGCCTGCACACACAGCCAGAGAGGAAGGAATACTGCTGTCCTGGAGCCACATGAGGATAGCATAGGTCACTGTAAAGTGGTATATGTAAGTGTGCGTGTGTGTACATGTCTGTGTGTGTATACATGTCAGTGTGTGTGTGTGTTTATACATGTCAGTGTGTGTGTGTGTTTATACATGTCAGTGAGTGTGTGTGTATACATGTCAGTGTGTGTGTGTGTGTATACATGTCAGTGTGTGTGTGTGTATACATGTCAGTGTGTGTGTGTATACATGTCAGTGTGTGTGTGTAGACATGTCAGTGTGTGTGTGTGTGTGTAGACATGTCAGTGTGTGTGTGTGTGTGTAGACATGTCAGTGTGTGTGTGTGTAGACATGTCAGTGTGTGTAGACATGTCAGTGTATGTGTGTGTAGACATGTCAGTGTATGTGTGTGTAGACATGTCAGTGTATGTGTGTGTAGACATGTCAGTGTGTGTGTGTGTGTAGACATGTCAGTGTGTGTAGACATGTCAGTGTGTGTGTGTGTGTGTAGACATGTCAGTGTGTGTAGACATGTCAGTGTGTGTAGACATGTCAGTGTGTGTGTGTAGACATGTCAGTGTGTGTGTGTAGACATGTCAGTGTGTGTGTGTAGACATGTCAGTGTGTGTATACATGTCAGTGTGTGTATACATGTCAGAGTGTGTGTGTGTATACATGTCAGTGTGTGTATATATCTACTATATAATCGTGTAATGTTCTCTGTCTGTCACGGAAATCGCGCGTTAGCGCTGATTGGTTAAGCCTGCTGGGTGGACCAATCAGCGCTAGCGTGCGATTTCTGTACACAGAGAACAAAAGATGGTGGCGGCTAGCGCAGCGGACTCCCGCCGCAGCCTCATGTCACTAACCCCCACCACGAGCCGCCCACTGACACCGGGGGCTGGGGGCTGCCGGGGTCGAGACTCCCTGGGTGCAGGGAGCAAAGGGAGCGCGCATCGTGCGGCTCCCCCTTCCTATGGCCGCACAGTCTGTCACAGACTGTGCAGCCATAGGATGATCCCGGGTGTTAGCCGCCTCCTGTCAGTGCAGCTGGGTGGCATCAGCACATGCCAGCCGGGCCCAGCTCCACTGACAGGAGGCGGCTGACACCCGGGATAATCCTGCACACCGTCGCCTCTGCGGCCACCTCCTCCACACCAATGCTCTGCTGACACCGCGCTCTGCACCAGGGACATGAGGGCCAGCACTGGAACCGCCAGGGGACAGAGAGGTGAGAGGCTGTGAGTGTGAGTCTGTTTGTGTGTGTGTTTGTGCCTGGGTGTGTGTGTCTGGCAGTGGGTGTGAGTCTGTGTGTGTATGTGTGTGGGTGTGAGTCTGTGTGTGTGTGTGGCTGTAAGTGTGAGTCTGTGTGTGTCTGGCTGTGGGTGTGAGTCTGTGTGTGTATGTGTGTGGGACTGAATCTGTGTCTAGGTGCGACTCTGTGTGTGGGTGTGAGTCTGCTCCTTCCTCCCCCTGCCTGTACCGCTTCGTCCTCCATCCTCCTCCCCCCCGTCGCTTCGTCCTCCGTCCTCCCCCACCCCGCAGCTTCGTCCTCCGTCCTCCTCCCCCCTGCCAGTGCCGCTCCGTCCTCCCCCTGCCTGTGCCGCTCCGTCCTCCCCCTGCCTGTGCTGCTCCGTCCTCCCCCACCCCGCCGCTTTGTCCTCCGTCCTCCTTCCCCCGCCGCTCTGTGCTCAGTCAACTCCCTGTCTGTGCGCTCCGTCCTCCTCCACCCCACCGCTTCCTCCTCCTTCCTTTGTCCTCCTCCCCTCCATCCTCCGTCCTCCCCATGCCTGTGCTGCTCCGTCCTCCCCCACTCTGTCGCTTCATCCTCCCCCACCCCGTCGCTTCGTCCTCCCCCTGGCTGTGCTGCTCCGTCCTCCCCCACCCCGTCGCTCTATGCTCCGTCCTCCTCCCCTGCCGCTCGTGCTCCATCCTCCCCCTACCGCTCCATCCTCCCCCACCACAACGCTTCCTCCTCCTTCCTTTGTCCTCCGCCACTCCATCCTCTGTCCTTCGCCTGCCTTTGCTGCTCCATCCTCCCCCACCCCGCTGCTTCATCCTTTGTCCTCCTTCCCCCGCCACTGTGTGCTCCCTCCTCCCCCACCGCTTCCTCCTCCTTCCTTTTTCCTCCTCTCCTCCATCCTCCGTCCTCCCCCTTCCTGTGCTGCTCCATCCTCCTCTCCCCCACCGCTCCATCCTCCCCCTGCCTGTGCTGCTCCAGCCTCACCCACCCCGCCGCTTCGTCCTCCATCCTCCTCTCCCCCGCTGCTCTGTCCTCCCCTGCCTGTGCTGCTCCAGCCTCACCCACCCCGCCGCTTCGTCCTCCATTCTCCTCTTCCCCACCGCTCTGTGCTCCGTCCTCCTCCTGCTGCTCCATCCTCCCCCTGCCTGTGCTGCTCCGGCCTCCCCTACCCCTCTACTTCGTCCTCCATCCTCCTCTCCCCCGCCGCTCTGTGCTCCGTCCTCCCCCTGCCTCTCCATCCTCCCCCACCCCACCACTTCCTCCTCCTTCATTTGTCCTCCTCCCCTCCTCCACTCCAACCTCCGTCCTCCCCTTGACTGTGCTGCTCCATCCTCCCCCACCCCGCTGCTTCATCCTCCGTTCTCCTCCCCCCGCCGCTCTGGGCTCTGTCCTCCCCCTGTCTGTGCTGCTCCATCCTCCCCTACCCCACCGCTTCCTCCTCCTTCATTTGTCCCCCTCCCCTCAGCCACTCCATCCTCCATCCTCCCTCACCCTGCCGCTTCATCCTCCATCCTCCTCTCCCCTACCGCTCTGTGCTCCGTCCTCCCCCTGCCGCTCCATCCTCCCCCACCCCACCGCTTCCTCCTCCTTCCTTTGTCCTCAACTCCGCCACTCCATCCTCCATCCTCCCCCTGCCTGTGCAGCTCCGTCCTCCCCCACCCTGCCACTCCATCCTCCGTCCTCCTCCCCCCCGCCACTCTGTGCTCCGTCCTCCCCTGCCTGTGCTGCTCCATCCTTCCCCACACCGCTGCTTCGTTGTCCGTCCTCCTCCCCCCTGCCGCTCTGTGCTCTGTCCTCCCCCTGCCACTCCATCCTCCCCCACCCCGTTGCTACCTGCTCCGTCCTCCATCCTCCTC
This sequence comes from Allobates femoralis, assembly GCA_033576535.1. Lineage (NCBI taxonomy): Eukaryota > Metazoa > Chordata > Amphibia > Anura > Aromobatidae > Allobates > Allobates femoralis. The sequence goes on from JARQOC010000001.1 coordinate 421,582,896, forward strand.
CCCTCCGCCGCTCTTTCCTTCCTCCTCCCCCCGCCACTCCGTCCCCCCCCCCACCGCTCTTTCCCCAAAGTCCCTCCCTATTCAGCCTTCCCCATGCATTCCCTATTTCTATATTCTAGAATACCCGATGCGTTAGAATCGGGCCACCATCTAGTATATCTAATATATAAAGCTGAATGTGTGTGTGTATGTGTGTGTGTATGTGTGTATATCCGGGATTGGCATTTACACCGTCGCAGCTACAGCCGCAAAATTTTGCACAGTCACACGTCTGGACCCCGGGAGCGTCATAGGCTATGTTGTGAGGCGAAATTTTAACCCTGCGCGTTCCAGTTCACCAAACAATTTGGCCCCTATCTACACAATGGGGAAAAAGTGACAGTTACCAGTTGACAGTTGTGAATGAGAGGGGCTTAATGATAGCACCAAAGACTAACCGCATATACCAGCATATAGTCACTAAGGTGGGCCCCAACATGAGATATTCACCACACACATGGGACATGTATACACACCACACGCACACAAAGAGTAACAGCAAGTGTATAGTCGCTAAAGTGCAGCCCCAACATTGGATACTCACCACGCACCCGAACAAACACACACCACAAAGAGACACACACAACACAGAGACACCCCCACACCCCCAAGGGGACACACACACACTATAGTGACACATGCACTTACCCCACAGGGACACACACACCACAAAGAGACACACATAACACAGACACACACCACACAGACCCCCCCACAGGGACACACACACATAGCCACCCTATAGGGACACATGCACTCACCCCTCAGGGACACACACACACCACAAAGAGACACACACACACACCACACAGACCCCCCCACAGGGACACACACACATATACACCCTATAGGGACACATGCACTCACCCCTCAGGGACACACACACACCACAAAGGGACACACACAACACAGATACACACACCCAACAGACCCCCACACAGGGGCACACACACATACACACCCTATAGGGACACATGCACTCACCCCTCAGGGACACACACACACCACAAAGGGACACACACAACACAGATACACACACCCAACAGACCCCCACACAGGGGCACACCACACATACACACCCTATAGGGACACATGCACTCACCCCACAGGAACACACACACACACACACACCACAAAGAGACACACACAACAGAGACACAGACCACACAGACCCCCCCCCACAGGGACACACACATACACACCCTATAGGGGCACATGCACTCACCCCACAGGGACACACACACACACCACAAAGACACACACAACAGAGACACACACCACACAGACCCCATCCCACAGGGACACACACATACACACCCCAGGGACACACACACACTACACAGACAGACACAGATGTGCACAAATCACCTCACACAACTCGTCTCATACGTGTGCTATCTTTAATTTCCAAACATAAACATCTGATTAAAAACAACCAATGTGCAACACATGTGCCATATAGGGAATTAAGGCAGATGTCAGTCACATGAGCGGTCTATTATGTGTATGTGTGAGGTAACATATACTGCCCGGCGAGGGGGAGGGTTTACTGTTGGCTGGAGATTTATTAGGCTGCCTATAGCAATCAATCACAGCTCAGCTTCTATTTTCCTACAGGTCATTAATATGACATATTCAAATTCTATTTTGTTATAGCTAACATCAGTTATTTATTAACCTGGGCGTAGCCGGGTAGTACCGCTAGTACTCAATATATACACAGCCCAACAGCAGCCTTCAATATATACAGCCATCCCAGTAGCAGCCTCCAGATATATATATATAGAAAATAGGAGCAGCTCAGCTTGCTGGTTATCCTGGGTGCAAAGCGACCTACACAGTCCTATAAGTGTGATTATATACATACAAATGTTGCAGCACTCCAATGGTGATGTTCAGATGGTTATTTATTCCAGCCTCAGAGGTACAAATGGCAACGTTTCAGGCACCAGCGCCCTGGCATTTCTGGCGTTTCAGGCATGACCAAGGCGTTGGTGCCTGAAACGTTGCCATTTGTACCTCTGAGGTAGTATGTGTGTGGGTGTGAATGTGGGTGTGTGTCTGTGTGTGTGGCTGTAAGTGTGAGTCAGTGTGTGTATGTGTGTGGCTGTATGAGTCTGTGTGGGTATGTGTGTCTGGCTGTGGGTGCGAGTCTGTGTGTGTATGTGTGTGGGTCTGAGTCTGTGTCTAGGTGTGACTTTGTGTGTGGGTGTGAGTCTGCTCCTTCCTCCCCCTGCCTGTGCCGCTTCGTCCTCCATCCTCCTCCCCCCCGGGCGATTCGTCCTCCATCCTCCCCCACCCCGCCGCTTCATCCACCGTCCTCCCCCTTGCTGTGCCGCTCCGTCCTCCCCCTGCCTGTGCTGCTCCGTCATCCCCCACCCCGCCGCTTTGTCCTCCGTCCTCCTTCCCCCGCCGGTCTGTGCTCAGTCCTCTCCCTGCCTGTGCAGCTCAGTCCTCCTCTACCCCACCGCTTCCTCTTCCTTCCTTTGTCCTCCTCCCCTCCATCCTCCGTCCTCCCCCTGCCTGTGCTGTTTCGTCCTCCCCCACCCTGTCGCTTCATCCTCCCCCTGTCTGTGCCGCTCCATCCTCCCCCACCCTGCCGCTTTGTGCTTCGTCCTCCTCCCCCGCCGCTCGTGCTCCATCCTCCCCCACCCCAACGCTTCCTCCTCCTTCCTTTGTCCTCCGCCACTCCATCCTCCGTCCTTCGCCTGCCTGTGCTACTCCGTCCTCCACACCCTGCTGCTTCGTCCTTAGTCCTCCTTCCCCCTTCCTGTGCTGCTCCATCCTCCTCTCCCCCACCGCTCCATCCTCCCCCTGCCTGTGCTGCTCCAGCCTCACCCACCCCACCGCTTCGTCCTCCATCCTCCTCTCCCCCGCTGCTCTGTCCTCCCCTGCCTGTGCTGCTCCAGCCTCACCCACCCCGCCGCTTCGTCCTCCATTCTCCTCTTCCCCACCGCTCTGTGCTCCGTCCTCCTCCTGCTGCTCCATCCTCCCCCTGCCTGTGCTGCTCCGGCCTCCCCTACCCCTCTACTTCGTCCTCCATCCTCCTCTCCCCCGCCGCTCTGTGCTCCGTCCTCCCCCTGCCTCTCCATCCTCCCCCACCCCACCACTTCCTCCTCCTTCATTTGTCCTCCTCCCCTCCGCCACTCCAACCTCTGTCCTCCCCTTGACTGTGCTGCTCCATCCTCCCCCACCTCGCTGCTTCATCCTCCGTTCTCCTCCCCCCCGCCGCTCTGTGCTCTGTCCTCCCCTGTCTGTGCTGCTCCATCCTCCCCTACCCCACCGCTTCCTCCTCCTTCATTTGTCCCCCTCCCCTCAGCCACTCCATCCTCCATCCTCCCTCACCCTGCCGCTTCATCCTCCATCCTCCTCTCCCCTACCGCTCTGTGCTCCGTCCTCCCCCTGCCGCTCCATCCTCCCCCTGCCTGTGCCGCTCTATCCTCCCCCACCCCACCGCTTCCTCCTCCTTCCTTTGTCCTCACCTCCGCCACTCCATCCTCCGTCCTCCCCCTGCCTGTGCAGCTCCGTCCTCCCCTACCCTGCCACTTCGTCCTCCGTCCTCCTCCCCCCCGCCACTCTGTGCTCCGTCCTCCCCTGCCTGTGCTGCTCCATCCTTCCCCACACCGCTGCTTCGTCGTCCGTCCTCCTCCCCCCTGCCGCTCTGTGCTCTGTCCTCCCCCTGCCACTCCATCCTCCCCCACCCCGTTGCTACCTGCTCCGTCCTCCATCCTCCTCCCCCCCGCCGCTCTTTCCTTCCTCCTCCCCCCGCCACTCCGTCCTCCCCCACCACTCTTTCCCCAAAGTCCCTCCCTATTCAGCCTTCCCCATGCATTCCCTATTTCTATATTCTAGAATACCCGATGCGTTAGAATCGGGCCACCATCTAGTATATCTAATATATAAAGCTGAATGTGTGTATGTGTGTATGTGTGAATGTGTGTGTGTATGTGTGTATATCCGGGATTGGCATCTACACCGTCGCAGCTACAGCCGCAAAATTTTGCACAGTCACACGTCTGGACCCCGGGAGCGTCATAGGCTATGTTGTTAGGCGACATTTTAACCCCGCGCATTCCAATTCACCAAACAATTTTGCCCCTATCTACATAATGGGGAAAAAGTGACAGTTACCAGTTGACAGTTGTGAATGAGAGGGGCTTAATGATAGCACCAAAGACTAACCGCATATACCAGCATATCGTCACTAAGGTGGGGCCCCAACATGAGATATTCACCACACATATGGGACATGTATACACACCACACGCACACAAAGAGTAACAGCAAGTGTATAGTCGCTAAAGTGCAGCCCCAACATTGGATACTCACCACGCACCCGAACACACACCACAAAGAGACACACACAACACAGAGACACCCCCACACCCCCAAGGGGACACACACACACTCTATAGTGACACATGCACTTACCCCACAGGGACACACACACCACAAAGAGACACACATAACACAGACACACACCACACAGACCCCCCCACAGGGACACACACATACACACCCCAGGGACACACACACACTACACAGACAGACACAGATGTGCAAAAATCACCTCACACAACTCGCCTCATACGTGTGCTATCTTTAATTTCCAAACATAAACATCTGATTAAAAACAACCAATGTGCAACACATGTGCCATATAGGGAATTAAGGCAGATGTCAGTCACATGAGCTGTCTATTATGTGCATGTGTGAGGTAACATATACTGCCCGGCCAGGGGGAGGGTTTACTGTTGGCTGGAGATTTATTTGGCTGCCTATAGCAATCAATCACAGCTCAGCTTCTATTTTCCTACAGGTCATTAATATGACATTCAAATTCTATTTTGTTATAGCTAACATCAGTTATTTATTAACCTGGGCGTAGCCGGGTAGTACCGCTAGTACTCAATATATACACAGCCCAACAGCAGCCTTCAATATATACAGCCATCCCAGTAGCAGCCTCCAGATATATATATATAGAAAATAGGAGCAGCTCAGCTTGCTGGTTATCCTGGGTGCAAAGCGACCTACACAGTCCTATAAGTGTGATTATATACATACAAATGTCGCAGCACTCCGATGGTGATGTTCAGATGGTTATTTATTCCAGCCTCAGAGGTACAAATGGCAACGTTTCAGGCACCAGCGCCCTGGCATTTCTGGCGTTTCAGGCATGACCAAGGGCGTTGGTGCCTGAAACGTTGCCATTTGTACCTCTGAGGTAGTATGTGTGTGGATGTGAATGTGGGTGTGTGTCTGTGTGTGTGGCTGTAAGTGTGAGTCAGTGTGTGTATGTGTGTGGCTGTATGAGTCTGTGTGGGTATGTGTGTCTGGCTGTGGGTGTGAGTCTGTGTGTGTATGTGTGTGGGTCTGAGTCTGTGTCTAGGTGTGACTCTGTGTGTGGGTGTGAGTCTGCTCCTTCCTCCCCCTGCCTGTGCCGCTTCGTCCTCCATCCTCCTCCCCCCCGGCGATTCGTCCTCCATCCTCCCCCACCCCGCCGCTTTGTCCTCCGTCCTCCTTCCCCCGCCGGTCTGTGCTCAGTCCTCTCCCTGCCTGTGCAGCTCCGTCCTCCTCTACCCCACCGCTTCCTCTTCCTTCCTTTGTCCTCCTCCCCTCCATCCTCCGTCCTCCCCTGCCTGTGCTGTTTCGTCCTCCCCCACCCTGTTGCTTCATCCTTCCCCACCCCGTCGCTTCGTCCTCCCCCTGTCTGTGCCGCTCCATCCTCCCCCACCCTGCCGCTCTGTGCTCGGTCCTCCTCCCCCGCTGCTCGTGCTCCATCCTCCCCCTACCGCTCCATCCTCCCCCACCCCAACGCTTCCTCCTCCTTCCTTTGTCCTCCGCCACTCCATCCTCCGTCCTACGCCTGCCTGTGCTACTCCGTCCTCCCCACCCTGCTGCTTCGTCCTTAGTCCTCCTTCCCCCGCCACTGTGTGCTTCCTCCTCCCCCACCCCACCGCTTCCTCCTCCTTCCTTTTTCCTCCTCTCCTCCATCCTCCGTCTTCCCCCTGCCTGTGCTGCTCCTTCCTCCTCTCTCCCGCCACTCTGTCCTCCCCCTGCCTGTGCTGCTCCAGCCTCCCCCATCCCACCACTTCCTCCTCCTTCCTTTGTTCTCTTCCCTTCCGCCACTCCATTCTCCATCTTCCCTTGACTATGCTGCTCCATTCTCCCCACCCCACCGCTTCGTCCTCCATCCTCCTCTCCCCCACCGCTCTGTGCTCCGTCCTCCCCCTGCCTCTCCATCCTCCCCCACCCCACCACTTCCTCCTCCTTCCTTTGTCCTCCTCCCCTCCGCCACTCCATTCTCCATCCTCCCCTTGACTGTGCTGCTCCATCCTCCCCACCCCGCTGCTTCGTCCTCCGTCCTCTCCCCCCGCCGCTCTGTGCTCTGTCCTCCCCCTGCCACTCCATCCTCCCCCTGCCTGTGCTGCTCCATCCTCCCCCACCCCGCTGCTTCGTCCTCCGTCCTCCTCTCCGCCGCTCTGTGCTCCATCCTCCCCCTGTCTGTGCGGCTCCATCCTCCCCTACCACACTGCTTCCTCCTCCTTCTTTTGTCCCACTCGCCTCAGCCACTCCATTCTCCATCCTCCCCCACCCTGCCGCTTCGTCCTCCATCCCCCTCTCCCCTACCGCTCTGTGCTCCGTCTTCCCCCTGCCGCTCCGTCCTCCCCCTGCCTGTGCCGCTCCATTCTCCCCCACCCCACCGCTTCCTCCTCCTTCCTTTGTCCTCACCTCTGCCACTCCATCCTCCGTCCTCCCCCTGCCTGTGCATCTCCGTCCTCCCCCACCCTGCCGCTTCGTCCTCCGTCCTCCTCCCCCCCGCCACTCTGTGCTCCGTCCTCCCCTGCCTGTGCTGCTCCATCCTTCCCCACACCGCTGCTTCGTCATCCGTCCTCCTCCCCCCTGTCGCTCTGTGCTCTGTCCTCCCCCTGCCACTCCATCCTCCCCCACCCCGTTGCTACCTGCTCCGTCCTCCATCCTCCTCCCCCCCGCCGCTCTTTCCTTCCTCCTCCCCCCGCCACTCCGTCCTCCCCCCACCACTCTTTCCCCAAAGTCCCTCCCTATTCAGCCTTCCCCATGCATTCCCTATTTCTATATTCTAGAATACCCGATGCGTTAGAATCGGGCCACCATCTAGTATATCTAATATATAAAGCTGAATGTGTGTATGTGTGTATGTGTGAATGTGTGTGTGTATGTGTGTATATCCGGGATTGGCATCTACACCGTCGCAGCTACAGCCGCAAAATTTTGCACAGTCACACGTCTGGACCCCGGGAGCGTCATAGGCTATGTTGTGAGGCGAAATTTTAACCCTGCGCGTTCCAGTTCACCAAACAATTTTGCCCCTATCTACATAATGGGGAAAAAGGGAAAGGAAATGTGTGGGAGGAAAATCGACAGTTATCAGCTATAGAGACACAATTTTGCACAGTCACACGTCTGGACCCCGGGAGCGTCATAGGCTATGTTGTTAGGCGAAATTTTAACCCCGCGCATTCCAATTCACCAAACAATTTTGCCCCTATCTACATAATGGGGAAAAAGTGACAGTTACCAGTTGACAGTTGTGAATGAGAGGGGCTTAATGATAGCACCAAAGACTAACCGCATATACCAGCATATCGTCACTAAGGTGGGGCCCCAACATGAGATATTCACCACACATATGGGACATGTATACACACCACACGCACACAAAGAGTAACAGCAAGTGTATAATCGCTAAAGTGCAGCCCCAACATTGGATACTCACCACGCACCCGAACAAACACACACCACAAAGAGACACACGCAACACAGAGACACCCCCACACCCCCAAGGGGACACACACACACACTCTATAGTGACACATGCACTTACCCCACAGGGACACACACACCACAAAGAGACACACATAACACAGACACACACCACACAGACCCCCCCACAGGGACACACACATACACACCCCAGGGACACACACACACTACACAGACAGACACAGATGTGCAAAAATCACCTCACACAACTCGCCTCATACGTGTGCTATCTTTAATTTCCAAACATAAACATCTGATTAAAAACAATCAATGTGCAACACATGTGCCATATAGGGAATTAAGAAAAAAAGGGAGAGAAGGGGCGCATGTGTAGGATCACTATAGCTCAGTTAATATGGCGTTATTACAGGTGGCCACTCACCTGTTTAGGTTGTGCACGACCTGCACAACCCGGTGTAATAGCCTCTGATATATGGGGGACCCCCGGCAATATGCACGCTCCGCTCCTTCGACCTCGCTGGTCCCCAGCTGTCCGTACAGGACCTTTCCAGTCACGTGGCGCCGGTCCCGGATGTGCGTCACTGCTTTTTACCTAGGGAACGCCAGATCCTTCACCTCTGTGCCCTCGCTGTGCTGCTCCAGCCGCTGATCCCTCAGGGGGAATAGAAGCTTGTAAGAATATGATTTAGCGGTCTTGTAGAAGCGCTACTAAAGCTCAGGCACCAGGATGATAGGGTTTATGAACAGCAATCTTTATTTTCCCCTCACAGCTCCACAACATGTTTCAACTGCTGAAGGCAGTCTTCCTCAGGTAGTGTAAGGGGGTGAACTGTGACATCACATTATATAGAGAACAAAAAACTTTGATTGGTTCCCCAATTAACTATGTTTAACTCCTCATGCACTTCTACAAACATTGTCAATAAAAAACGACATAATTAAACTACAATTTATACAATTCCCCTAATTCCATATTGAATATTAAAACTGCATATCTATATAAACCAGCTGTAGCTCATTAATAAAATCAAAACATATACATAAAAAATTATTAAAATTATTAAAATTACTATACACATTATTATAAAAAATTATTAAAATGAAATTATTATAAAAATGATTACTTCATATATATATATACACATGCACACACACACACATATACATATATATATTGAGACAATGATTTTTTTTTTTTTTTTTCCTTTCCTTCCCTGAACTTTAAAGAGGATAAGTATTGGCACTGGAAGTAAGAGGAATAGCAGTTATAGTGACATCTGGTATATTTTGATCTAACTCGTTCTGTTTTGGCTCTTTACATATATCTAGAGTTGTAAACTAATTCAACAGGAAAAGTATACTTTCAATACTTTCCACATATTATATATATACGTAAAATTCATTATTTTGTAAAAAATTATTATTTTGATACAATCACCCAAATGAACATTTGCATACCAACAGAATATTTTTTGGAAATAAAATATAATTGTTATATTAATGTTTTGTTACATTTTCCAAGGTTAAATTATGACCCTCTGGACTTAAAGTTCCCAACTTAAAGATCCAGTAGCATTCTGTTTTAATAAGGGCCCCTAGGCGATCATTTACATTATCTCTTATCTGATCAATGATTGTGAGCTTCATTTTCGTGGCATCTTTTTGGTGGCAGATGGTATAATGCCTTGATAGACTGTGGAATTGATATCCAATCTTGATGTTGTGTCTATGCTTATTAAGCCTAGCATGCATGGTCTGTATGGTCCGCCCTATATATTGAGTACCACACGGACATTCGATTAAATAAATCACATAGGTAGATTGGCATGATACCCTATGTTTGATAGGGAAACTTTGCTTTGTTGTGGCTGACATGAAAGTTTTTTCCCCATTCTTAATGACCTTGCAGCATAGGCATTTGGGGGTCTGACATGCATAGCATCCATTGTTCATATCATCCCCTTTTATTAGTGCCCTATCTTCCGTTTTTTGGCACACATTACTAGGAGATAACATTTCTCTCAGGTTTTTGTTTCTCCTGTATATCACATTAGGTTTAGTAGGCAAATGATCAGCGAGAACTGGGTCACTCTTTAATACGAACCAATATTTGTTCATTAAATCTAGAATCATTTTCCTTGGTTGACAGTATGTTGTAACAAGACTCCATTTTGTCCTATTTATAGTTTTCTCATCACTTATGGTTTTTTTGGATGACATCTTCTCTATACAGGATTCCTGAGAAAGGTCTTTCGTTTTCCTAAATGCGTCTTGCAACAAACGTTTGGGGTATCCCTTCGCTAGGAACCTCTTTTTTAGGGTTTTTGATTCCTGTCTAAAATCACTATCCTCGGTGCAATTTTTTCTCACCCTCCAGTATTGGCCATAGGGTACGCTGGTTAACCACCTGGGGAGATGCCCACTCCCATACTCCAAGTAGCTGTTAACATCAACTTGCTTGAAGAAGGTCGAAGTATACACCCTCCCCAGGTGGTCCAAGCGCACCCATAGGTCCAAATACTGAAGGGCCGAGCATGTGTATATATATATATGAAGTAATCATTTTTATAATAATTTCATTTTAATAATTTTTTATAATAATGTGTATAGTAATTTTAATAATTTTAATAATTTTTTATGTATATGTTTTGATTTTATTAATGAGCTACAGCTGGTTTATATAGATATGCAGTTTTAATATTCAATATGGAATTAGGGGAATTGTATAAATTGTAGTTTAATTATGTCGTTTTTTATTGACAATGTTTGTAGAAGTGCATGAGGAGTTAAACATAGTTAATTGGGGAACCAATCAAAGTTTTTTGTTCTCTATATAATGTGATGTCACAGTTCACCCCCTTACACTACCTGAGGAAGACTGCCTTGAGCAGTTGAAACATGTTGTGGAGCTGTGAGGGGAAAATAAAGATTGCTGTTCATAAACCCTATCATCCTGGTGCCTGAGCTTTAGTAGCGCTTCTACAAGACCGCTAAATCATATTCTTACAAGCTTCTATTCCCCCTGAGGGATCAGCGGCTGGAGCAGCACAGCGAGGGCACAGAGGTGAAGGATCTGGCGTTCCCTAGGTAAAAAGCAGTGACGCACATCCGGGACCGGCGCCACGTGACCGGAAAGGTCCTGTACGGACAGCTGGGGACCAGCGAGGTCGAAGGAGCGGAGCGTGCATATTGCCGGGGGTCCCCCATATATCAGAGGCTATTACACCGGGTTGTGCAGGTCGTGCACAACCTAAACAGGTGAGTGGCCACCTGTAATAACGCCATATTAACTGAGCTATAGTGATCCTACACATGCGCCCCTTCTCTCCCTTTTTTTCTTGCATGTTATGAACACACTGCTGTGTTGGGGCTACACCCATCTGGGAGCTGCAAAAGGATCACCTACTAGCAATTAACATCAAATATCTAAGGAGTCTTACCAACAGAGGAAGAATTTAGGATTTTAGAAAGGTTTTATAAAGGTTTTAAAAGGTTTCACAGAATTTTATTTATTTAACTATTGCTGGTTGAAACAAGTATAAGGACAGTATAAGGGCACAAAAGGACATATAACCATTGTGTGAATATATATAAGTTTGCTTCAATTATTTGTTTGTAACATCATGGAATTTTTTATGCTGAATAGGAAAGTACATAGAGGTCTATTAATCTCTGATGTATTAGGAAGTATGCAAACATGTACAGATGATCATGATGATTCAAATAGAGGTTCAAAATTAACTGTAGAGGATAAGAAGCATATGATGGATTTATTTTTTGAATATGAGAACAAAAGTAAAACAGAAATTGTTAATCATATAGATACTTTAATACTAGAGCGATATATTGCAGAAGGCTTACGGTAATCCCAAAAGGTTTAATACTGTCACAAAAATCATCATTTCCACAAGATTTGGTATTCACCAAGGAATGGGATGAATTTTCAACACAATGTTCAATGGGTATGATGCATTTATTGATTAGGAAAAGGAACTCAATGGCAGATAAAGCCCTAGAAGAAGCTAATCATCTCAGGAATACTTTGGATCAGTATTCCCTGACAATAGACTTTAAAGAAGCAGATTTAAATCTAAAATTGAAGCTAAATAAATTTGAGGAAGATATCATAAAGAAAAAAGCTGCAAAATTATTAAGAGACAGGAAGACCAAAATAAACAAAACAGGTGAAGAGGAGGATATGGATATTTCTAACCCACACCCTCAAACACCAGAGGATAAAAATATAGATGGGCCAGAGATAGAGAGGAATGAAAAATCAAATCCCGAAAAAGATAACTCCCTACAAAAGGGGAAGGGAACATTAAAATCCGATAATTCACTAATAAATTTACAGACAGAACAACAAAAAATGTTCTATGAACAACATAAAAAGAAACTTGTACTAGCAAAAACAACTAGTAAAAACAATAAGGAAAAAAATAATAGTGAGTATAAAAAGGATAATGGAGAAAGAACCCTGGAAAATAAGGGAACAAATAGGGATGTTGTAAATAACACGAAGGGGAAAGGAAAAGGGAATGAGTATAATGCACCAATGTCACAAATTAATGAGACGTCACCATATCACTATAATATTACTTCAACTCAAAAAGAAGAAATATTGAATGTAAGTAATATCACATTATTCACAATACACGAAACCACTTCAACACAAAATATTAGCATAGAAGGGACACAAGAAATTTTGTGTCTGTGCCGCTCCATCCTCCCCCACCCCACCGCTTCCTCCTTCCTTTGTCCTCCCCTCCGCCACTCCATCCTCTGTCCTCCCCCTGCCTGTGCATCTCCGTCCTCCCCCACCCTGCCTCTTCGTCCTCCGTCCTCCCCCCCCCCCCCCCCCCCGCCGCTCTGTGCTCCGTCCTCCCCTGCCTGTGCCGCTCCATCGTCCCCCACCCCACTGCTTCCTCCTCCTTCCTTTGTCCTCCTCCCCTCCGCCACTCCATCCTCCGTCCTCCCACTGCCTGTGCTGCTCCATCCTCCCCCACGCCGCTGATTCGTCGTTCATCCTCCTCCCCCACGCCGCTCTGTGCTCTGTCCTCCAGCAGCCACTCCATCCTCCCCCTGCCTGTGCCCCTCCATCCTCCCCCACCCCGCCGCTACCTGCTCTGTCCTCCATCCTCCTCCCCCCTGCCGCTCTTTCCTCCTTCTTCCCCCCGCCACTCCGTCCTCCCCCTACCTGTGCCCCTCCATCCTCCTCCCCTTGCCACGCCTTCCTCCCCCCCACCGCTCTGTCCCCAAAGTCCCTCCCTATTCAGCCTTCTCCATGCAATCCCTGTTTCTATATTCTAGAATACCTGATGCGTCAGAATCGGGCCACCATCTAGTATATATATATATATATTTATACATACAAATGTCGCAGCACTCCGATGGTGATGTTCAGATGGTTATTTATTCCAGCCTCAGAGGTTCAAATGGCAACGTTTCAGGTACCAACGCCCTTAGTCATGCCTGAAACACCAGAAATGCCAGGGCGCTGGTGCCTGAAACGTTTGTACCTCTGAGGCTGGAATAAATAACCATCTGAACATCACCAACGGAGTGCTGTGACATTTGTATGTATATAATCACACTTATAGGACTGTGTAGGTCGCTTTGCACCCAGGATAACCAGCAAGCTGTGCTGCTCCTATTTTCTATATATATATATATGTATCTGGAGGCTGCTACTAGGCTGGCTGTATATTTTGAAGGCTGCTGTTGGGCTGTGTATATATGGAGTACTAGCTGTACTACCCGGCTACGCCCAGGTTAATAAATAACTGATGTTAGCTATAACAAAATAAAATTTGAATATGTCATATTAATGACCTGTAGGAAAATAGAAGCTGAGCTGTGATTATTTGCTATAGGCAGCCTGATAAATCTCCAGCCAACAGTAAACCCTCCCCCCGGCCGGGCAGTATATGTTACCTCACACATACACATAATAGACAGCACATGTGACTGACATCTGCCTTAATTCCCTATATGGCACATGTGTTGCACATTGGCTGTTTTTAATCAGATGTTTATTTTTGGAAATTAAAGATAGCACACATATGAGGCGAGTAGTGTGAGGCGATTTGTGCACATCTGTGTCTGTGTGTGTCCCGATAGGGTGTGTATGTGTGTGTGTCCCTGTGGGGGTGGGTCTGTGTGTGTGTGGTCTCTGTGTTGTGTGTGTCTCTTTGTGGTGTGTGTGTCCCTGTGGGGTGAGTGCATGTGTCCCTATGGGTGCGTATGTGTGTGTCCCTGTGGGGGGGAAGTCTGTGTGGTGTTAGTGTCTCTGTGTTGTGTGTGTGTCTCTTTGTGGTGTGTGTGTGTGTCCCTGTGGGGTGAGTGCATGTGTCCCTATAGGGTGTGTATATGTGTGTGTCCCTGTGGGGGGGTATGTGTGGTGTGTATGTGTGTCTCTGTGTTGTGTGTATGTCTTTGCGGTGTGTGTGTGTGTGTGTGTCCCTGTGGGGTGAGTGCATGTGTGGCTATAGGGTGTGTGTGTCCATGGGGTGTTTGTGTGTCTCTGTGTTGTGTGAGTCTCTTTGTGGTGTGTGTGTGTTCGGGTGAGTATCCAATGTTGGGGCTGCACCTTAGCGACTATACACTTGGTGTTACTCTTTGTGTGCGTGTGGTGTGTATACATGTCCCCGTGCGTGGTGAATATTCCATGTCAGGGCCCCACCTTAGTGACTATATGCTGTTAGTCTTTGGCACTGTCATTAAGCCCTCTCATTCATAACTGTCAACTGGCAACTGTCACTTTTTCCCCATTATGTAGATAGGGGAAAAATTGTTTGATGAATTGGAACGCGCGGGGTCAAATTTTCTCCTCACAACATAGCCTATGATGCTATCGGGGTCCAGACGTGTGACTGTGCAAAATTTTGTGGCTGTAGTTGGCAGCTGTCGATTTTTCTCCCAGACTTTTCCATTCACTTTTTCCCCATTATGTAGATAGGGGCAAAATTGTTTGGTGAACTGGAACACGCAGGGTTAAAATTTCGCCTCACAACATAGCCTATGACGCTCTTGGGGTCCAGACGTGTGACTGTGCAAAATTTTGTGGCTGTAGTTGCAACGGTGTAGATGCCAATCCCGGATATACATACATACATACATACATACATACATACATACATACATACATACATACATACACACATTCAGCTTTATATATTAGACTAGCTGTAGTACCCGGTTCGCCCGGATTAATAAATAACTGATGTTAGCTATAACAAAATAGAATTTGAATATGTCATATTAATGACCTGTAAGAAAATAGAAGCTGAGCTGTGATTGATTGCTATAGGCAGCCTAATAAATCTCCAGCCAATAGTAAACCCTCCCCCTGGCCGGGCAGTATATGTTGCCTAACACATACACATAATAGACAGCTCATGTGACTGACATCTGCCTTAATTCCCTATATGGCACATGTGATGCACATTGGCTGTTTTTAATCAGATGTTTATGTTTGGAAATTAATGATAGCACACGTATGAGGCGAGTTGTGTGAGGTGATTTGTACACATCTGTGTGTGTCTGTGTGGTGTGTCTGTCCCTGGGGTGTGTGTATGTGTGTGTCCCTGTGGGGTGAGTGCATTTGTCCCTATAGGGTGTGTATGTGTGTGTGTCCCTGTGGGGGGGGGGGTCTGTGTGGTGTGTGTCTCTTTTTGGTGTGTGTGTGTGTCCCTGTGGGGTGAGTGCATGTGTCCCTATAGGGTGGCTATGTGTGTGTGTCCTTGTGGGGGGGGTCTATGTGGTGTGTGTGTGTCTGTGTTGTGTGTGTCTCTTTGTGGTGTGTGTGTGTCTCTGTGTTGTGTCTCTCTTTGTGGTGTGTGTGCGTTTGTACGGGTGCGTGGTGAGTATCCAATGTTGGGGAGCACCTTAGCGACTATGCACTTGCTGTTACTCTTTGCGTGCGTGTGGTGTGTATATATGTCCACGTGCGTGGTGAATATCTCATGTTGGGGCCCCACCTTAGTGACTATATGCTGGTATGTGCTGTTAGTCTTTGGCGCTATCATTAAGCACCTCTCATTCACAACTGTCAACTGGTAACTGTCACTTTTTCCCCATTATGTAGATAGGGGCAAAATTGTTTGGTGAATTGGAATGCGCGGAGTTAAAATTTCGCCTCACAACATAGCCTATGACGCTCCTGGGGTCCAGACGTGTGACTGTGCAAAATTTTGTGGCTGTAGTTGTGACCGTGTAGATGCCAATCCCGGATATATATACATACACACACACACACACACACATACACATACACATACACATACACATACACATACACATACACATACACATACACATACACATACACACATACACACATACACACACACACATTCAGCTTTATGTATTAGATACATGGTGTATAATTTTCACCATTTACCTTTTTTTACCTCCCTTATTTCCTCATTGACTGTAGCTTGTGAGCAGGGTCCTCACTGCTCCTCATCTGTAAGGCACCTCGGCTGATGCCGATGCCTCTGACTGGCAAGCCCAGCTAAGGTTATGCATCGCTACTCCTCGCCGTGGAATGTTCTTAGCTTTCCCATCCTGTCCACTCTCCTCTCTCCCCCCCCCTCCCTTTCCCCTCTGAGCCACATTCCTAGTGCCTTCAGCCCGCCTCCAGGCTACATATTGCAACCCCCAGGGCACATCCTGTCTCTTACCACTCTGCTCTCAGGGTGAACATCATCGCCCGCCCTCCCTCCCTATAAGTAGGATGTTTTACAGGTCAAGTCGCAGCCGGTGGAAGAGGGAGTTGGTGAAAGTCTACCTGCCAAGGACGGCCGAGGCATTCGGGCTTTCTCCCCTCAGGTGTAAGGCGGTTAAGGCCTTGTTGTGAGCTGCGGCCATATATAATATCCAACCCCTTTTTTATGCAATAAATGAGTGGTGTTACGTTTATGCCCTCAATAAAGAAGTATTCATAGATATGCATTGGTGTGGTCTCAATCATTGCGCGGCGGGGAGAACCGGTGGTCGGGGTCTTGACAGTCTCTGTTTTTTTTTTTGCAACTCTGTATTCTCTGAATGTGTCTGTACACATTCCCTTTAAATTGTAAAGTGCTGCAGAACATGTTGGCACTATATAAATAAATAATATTTATTATTATAAGGAGGCTGCTGCTAGGCTGTATATATTGAAGTCTTCTGTTGGGCTGTGTATATATAAATAATGGAGGCTACTGTATATACTGTAGGCTGCTGGGCTGGATATACTGGAGGCTGCTGGGCTGTATACTTGAGGCTGCTGGGCATACTGGAGGCTGCTGGGCTGTATATACTGGAGGCTGCTGGGCTGGGTATACTGGAGGCTGCTGGGCATATTGGAGGCTGCTGGGCTGGATATACAGGAGGTTACTGGGATAGATATACAGGAGGCTGTGGGGTTGGATATAATAGAGGCTGCTGGGCATATTGGAGGCTGCTGAGCTGGATATACTGGAGGCTGCTGGGCATATTTTAGGCTGCTGGGCTGGATATACAGGAGGCTACTGGGCTGGGTATACTGGGGGCTGCTGGGTTGGACATATTGGAGCATATTGGAGGCAGCTGGGCTGGATATACTAGATTCTGCTGAGCATATTGGAGACTGCTGGGCTTTATATACTGGAGGCTGCTGGTCATACTGGAGGCTGCTGGGGTAGATATACTGGAGGCTGCTGGGGGGAAAGGGAGATAGAGGGGGAGGGGGGGAAAGAGACAGAGAGAGAGACTGACTGACTGCCGGGCACATCATACTCACCCACAGTGGACACCAACAACACTGAAGAGCAGAATCAAGTCTCTGCGTGCTCAGCAGTGATTGGATCAGGATTCTCTTCTCCTCGCCGGTGATGTGTGGAGTGCAAAGGAAGTGAGGGAGCAGAGCTGAGGCGCCTCTTCAATGCATTCCACATTGTGGAACGCAAAGGCAGTGGACATGACGGCCCAGATGCGGGGGCGGAGTAGGGGGCTGGCAGCTGGCTTCTGATTAAATCGAAGCACCATATCGCGCCGGTAAGAAAGATTATAATACTGACGCGATGCGGGTGGGCCCCTCAGTCACGCCTGGGCCCCGGCATTTGCCCGGGTACGCCGGGTGCTGACGCCGGCCCTTTTGGTGAGTATGATGTCATAACACATACACACATGTTTACTCACACCACAATATACATGATTTTGACTACATGGAAATGCATCCTGTCAGTGTGGCAGAACTCCTGATGCTGATGCCTGATGGGTGTTCATGTGTTGGCCATGCAGATACATGTAAAAGGGCCATCACACGGTAATGTGTGTAGCATGCCATACACTCAAGATTGTTGTGGCCAATTCACTAACAACACACATAGGTGTGACTCAAACCTTGAAGTCACCATGTGCACATTGTCAGTGATGTCATGGAACACAGCACACAAAATGTTACATTGTCCCACAACCCCTACATCTTGCAGGACATACCCTTCTGGTTATTGGACACATAAGCCAATGCCCCATAAGTCCCCGGTTGTGTGCCTTTGGCCCAACCAAACACACACTCATTGTTACGTCATGTTGTTAATATGTTGTGGTCCTCTAAGAAATGATGTATTCCTATGTTGACAAAAATCCTGTCAGTGTAGGGCTTTGCTTGTCGGTCCATGTGTATGGTAAAGGGAATGTCCAAAAGTGCTGCGGACAAAGCTTCATGACCCAATTGTGTGTCACAACAACGTAGTTTGGCAACATTCAAAACCTGTGTGTGCTGCGTGCCAAGGACACCTATATTCTTTCAACATATACATATATGACGTTTCTACCATTGTGCAGGTGATCTTGCAGTCCCCTTGTGCCCCAGCTTCAAATGTCAGGCACATGATGTCATAGGTACACAAAGGTCATTAGCCAGACATCAGTTTATGTGTATGTCACTTCATACATGCCACAATAATGGTCCGTTTTTAACCAACAGATGCTGACGAGCAAGCAGAGGCCTCCCCACTGGCTTCCCCTGCTGCATCAGCCTCCCCACCAGCCTCCCCTGCAGCATCCCAAGCTGGCTCAAGAGCCGCCTCCCCACCGGCCTCCCCTGCAACATCCCAAGCTGGCTCAAGAGCCGCCTCACCACCGGCCTCCCCAGCTGCATCCCAAGCTGGCTCTACACCGGCCTCCCCACCGGCCTCCCCGGCTGCATCCCAAGCAGGCTGAACACCAGCCTCACCCTCTGGCTTCCACTCTGTGATGGGTCAACACACTCCATCACCCACAGAGTCCCCCATTGAGCATGCTGGCTTGGATCTGTCTGGTAAGTGTCCGAGGCCAAACCCAATTTCTTGGGATGTTTGTTTTAGAATCACCAATGTGTCAATACATACATAACATCTATGTTGTCCTATTCTGTATGTGTAGGCACAACATCTCGAGCCCTGGGGTGGTCCCTAGGCCACACCCCCTCCCCGGAGAATGGTGGCTCTGATGTAGTGAGTAAGTTATGTTGTCCAACAAAAAAATCCTGCCACACACATGTGGTATTTTTTTGGAATGATGGCTTTCTTTCATCACTATAGGTGTTCCATTATTGGGGGGCCTTGATGCAGGCCCACCAAGAGGCCCACCGACAGCAGCATCACGCCACAGCCCAGCTACAGGTGCTTGGTGCCATGATCCAGAGGGTCCTTGAACACCAGGAAGCCCATGAGCCTAGGGGCCAACATTACTGATGTTTCGGGACTCAAAATGTGTCAAGTGTTTTTGTCATGTTGACAAGATTGCTGTTGTTTTGTTTCACAGCATTTTTTGTACTTGGGGACACAGCATGTCCACGTTAAAGGGGATAAAATCCCTGTATTAGGCTCAGGCCTTATACCTTTTAAAAAAAAAAAAAGGTTCAAATTGTTACGCCTTTAGGCACACAGAAAAAAAACATAAAGGGATGTTGCAAAATAAAAGTTGCAACAATCCCACAACATGTTGTGGTTGTGTTATTTACCAACATGACACTACTTCTGTCACGGGTGGCACGGATGACAGGGTAGAGGCCACGCGCAGACGGTCCCAGCGTTTGGCCAATCAGCCATAATGTTTGAGGACGGTCCGTCTTTCAGGGGCATTTACCTTCTGTGTAGATAGAGAGAAGGTATGATAAGATCTCCCTATCTTGGGGAGACGGCTGGGAAGGTCTTGTGCTCGGTCTGGTTTCTACACCAGTATTCTGGGTCACTAGGACCCAGCAGGTTCTTCCCACCTTTATAAGGAGTTTCATTGCCCTCCCTCGGTGCAGGTGATATTTCCTTGGACACTCATTATCCTTGCTCCAGCAGAAGCTGAGGTGGTGGAGGTTGCTGTGCTCTGCTGCAAGATAAGTGTTTTCTTTCCCCATTGTCTGTTTTTCCTTGTGTTTGTCTTTAGTTGTTAGTGGAGGGGTCTAGTGAACCTCTCCATCTGATCCTTAGATAAGGTAGTGCTAGGATCAGAGAGGGACGAGGTTCGTGGTCGGCGACAGTTGAGGAAACTGTATAGGGACGTCAGGGCAGACAGGGTCAGCCCCAGGAAGACTAGGGGTCACCCTCTCCCTCTTGTGCCCATAGCTTTAGGGACTCCTTATTCCCCCCCCCCGTCGTTGTCCTACGCTGAGTGTCTCTCCCGCTCCCAGCGTGACAACTTCATTGTAGCAAAGTATATGTTAACACCATGTAGCACCCAAAAAGGAGTAAACTGTCTGTCTTGGGTTCCCAAAACTGACGTGTGTTGTGCATCCCTCAAAATACACACAGGACAAACACAAAACACTGCCTGCCTGCAGTCATACATACCCAATGGTCATTTTGGCTTCATGCCGCCTAATGACCAAACCTATGTGTACACAACAGTTAACCAATGCACAAGCCCTAAATAATCTACTTTGCCCCATGGATGGGTTTCCAATTGCTTGACCCTTGTATTTTGCAAAGAACATCTCCCTTAACCTGTGAATGCCACACATGAATT
Organism: Allobates femoralis; assembly: GCA_033576535.1. Taxonomy (NCBI): domain Eukaryota; kingdom Metazoa; phylum Chordata; class Amphibia; order Anura; family Aromobatidae; genus Allobates; species Allobates femoralis. The sequence continues at coordinate 421,603,668 of JARQOC010000001.1, forward strand.
ACAAATGTAGCATCATTCATATACCTCACCATGTAATAATGTGTATGTGCCGGGAAAAGGTGTGACACATCTGTCTCTTGGCTTCAACACACCGTTAAATTGTGAACAAGAATTTCCCATTAGTAGGTGGCCAATAACACGGAGTATTATGTTTTGCAAACATTTTATTTCAAAAACAAATCAAAAGTATAGCCAAAAAAAGACCCTCTCCCAAAATTCAACTCTGGGAAAAACAACCAGGCACATCACAATTGTTGGTAGCGTCCCCAATACTGTGGGTATGCAGCTGCAGGATCTAACTTGGCTGCTTCACCCACATCCCTTGCGGCAAGTGGGTGTGGTCGATGCCGAGGGAAAGGTCTGCCACGATCCCTCGGCACCTCAGGAGTAAGTCCAGGCACAAACATAGCCAGTGGCAGCAGCTGATGGGACACTGACGGCTGCTGGGGGAGGGGGGGTGAGCCAAGATGGTCTGCGAGTTCAGTGTCCCATTCTAAACCGCCTCCAGGGATAGGTACATCACCCTCTCGAGGTCTGTACGTAGTTGATGGTAGGGGTGGCAATGGTCTCCGACGCCTCACCCCCTCACTGGACCGAGGATGCTGCACGGCGTCACTGAGGTCAGGCTCCAAAATCCCCCCAGATGTTGTTGGGGGTTGTTTGCCAACGGGTGCCCTCCCCAGGCTGGACCCGAAGTCTTGAGGGCCCTGTGAAATTAAAACAAAAAGTTACAACATAATTTATCCATCAATGCATTACTACCAAACAGCTATTAGTAGTGTTTGTGTGTGAAATGATGAGTTAAAGGTGTGCCCATTAGAGTGGGTTAAAGATATGGCTATGTGCAACATGACACAGAGATTACTCTACTCACATAAGTAACCACCATGGACATGCATATGTGTTCACACAAGCACACAATCTTTCTGATGACAAAACTTGGTGCAACACCTAAACATACTGTGCACTGTGCCAAACACCACACACTGATATGTTTGTCAAGTTAAACATAACACGTGTATCCAACCACCATTGAAGACTGTGATGACATAAAGTCATTATGACGTACCTCTTGTGGCGGAGCCGGGTCTTGGAGAGTGGCGGAGGAAGATTGTGCTAGGTCCCTGCTGCACAGTGTAGTCGGAGGGAGATGCTTGTCCCGGAGGAAATGGAGGAGGTTAAAGTACCATAAACGTGGCACATAGACCTCCCTGTTCCACTCCCGGCCCTTGTTCATTTCTCAACTTCATTAAGCTCCCTCTTATACACTGTGCGCAGGTTCCGGATCTTCTTAAGCACAAACTCCTTACCCACTCTCTCCCCAGGGTGGTGCTACTGGGAGAGGGTGATGAGCTGGTCATACGCCACTCTCTTCACCTGATGGTTCTTGTGACCAGGTGATGTGGTCCGCCACAAGCACTCTAGCTCCTGGTACTTGGCTATGAAGGCCCAGACAAAATCCTGGTTCTCTGCCATCTGCAAAATGAAATTTATGACATGAATACACACACATGTATGTATCATGTTGTTTCATGTGTGCAAACCTGGGTAAATGTGGTCCAGTGCCCACATCAATTGGCTACCACAAATATATTAAAAAAAAAAAACACATTACCCAGGCAAGAAAATACACATTAAGATAAATGCCACTACAGTACGTACATATGCCTGTATGCTAATGGAGGAGGATAATGTGAACTTAGGTTTACTTTTGCAAAGGCTCACAGGCAATGGACATTCTTGTATGTATGATGTATAATTTACAACAAACTGATCCGTGATTTGGTTTGAGATACTTTACAAGTACATGCCCTTTATACGTACATGCATCAATAGTGTGGGCCGCAACATATATGATGTTTACTGAGGTACTGTACATTCTGTGGAATATGCCATTAAGGGAATGCTCATAGCAGCTATGAAGGCTACATGGCCCATTAGGACACATACGTAGTATAACCTAACACCAACAACATTACCACATGGTAGAGGAGTGAGTGCGAATCACAGCCCATACAGAAAGAAGAGATGAAGATGAGGCAGAGTCATCAATACATACCGTCAGCCCTGCAGTGCCAGAAGAGGAGACACTACCACGTTGTGGTTCCATGTGCAACAGGCCAGAGGTCCCACATCCATCTTTTAAAGGGCGCCCAACCAATCACATCGCAGCAGAGTCGTCCAATCTGCGACGTCGGTCGTGGTAAAGGCAAGGCAAGATACAATTGGACGACGCAAGCAGGTTGTGATTGGTGGCTTCACACATAAAAATGGTGAATGGCTGAACGATGTTGTGTTTGCTGCCCAGAGCCATTAAGTAGTGATGTGCAAAACTGTTTGGGGATATTTTGGCATCTTAACTGCGTGTTGTAAATATTTCTGCATGTAGACTTTGCCCTAATGATCACCAGGAGCTCCTGGCCCATTCGGCCACTGTTACCACTTCCTTTTAGGCTATAGGCTACATATTCGGGACTGTGTGGGTGGTTGCAACATGCTGTTTTGTGCGTAGTCAGTGACCATGCATTTTGTGTCAGTAACCCGGTCTTGAAAACAAGAGTGTAAGATAAAATATGGATTATATTCAAATGGCAGGAAATGTCGGAGCACCGCTTGCCCACACACATTGCATGCTAACTGATTCCAGAACTTGCAGCCTTGGTTACTGTACATCTGTCAGTTAGATGAAGACACAATAATGCATCTGCAAGCATTACCCTCTTGTGATGTGTAATGTAGTTGACCCAATTCAGTGTCTTTATGGCTTGCAAAATACTTTATGTATGTAAACAATGATTGTTGGCAGCAATGGAAAACATCTTGGTGTTGTACTGCCTTTCTGGATGCCCATAATGTGAAGGCTGTACATGATGAGTAGTATGGGTTCACATACGTGTAGTAGGTGTTATGTGAAATGTCATACTGTAGTGTGTTCAATAAGCAAGGTCGACAAGCATTAGATGGTGTGTAACGTAACAGGCCAACCATGTAACTGTGTATTGGAGGGGTATGACAGGACTATGTACATGGGCTAGTTGATGAAGTTTGTTGTTGTTATGCCTCCATGTGCTTATACTTGTTGTTCTTCCTTTATCATTTGCAGAGCCTTGCTAACAGAGATTTGACATCATGCATCGTTCCGCAATGGCAGTAGTGGCTGTGTCCATGGTGGAGGATGCCTTGTTGACGGATGAGAGGACTGAGAGACTGCGGAGGCGTAGACGATGGCGTGTGTGGTCTCGGGGTTAGCTCCTGCAAAGGCGCCACCTGAGTCACATGGGCCTTGTCCGTCAGCTGGAGGACAGGAATCCGCAGGACTTCAGGAATTATCTCAGGATGTCCGAGGACTCTTTCAAATTCCTCTTAGACTTGGTTACACCACATATTGCCTGTGAGGACACTGTGATGCGTCGAGCTGTTCCAGCAGAGGAGCGGTTAGCTGTGACTCTGTGTTTCTTGGCAACAGGGCGCATGATGACTGACCTGCAGTATTCTGCTGCTGTCTTACGCCCACTGCTGAGCCGCCTAATCCCTGAGACTTGTGAGGCCATTGTGAGATGTTTCTTGCCAACCTATATGCGGTTTCCAACAACCCCCGCAGAATGGTTTGAAGTTGCCATTAGCTTCAAGGAGAGATGACAATTCCCAAACTGTGGGGGAAGGCATTGGATGGCAAGAATGTGAGGATCACACAACCCCCCAACATCGGGTCTTATTATTTTAACTACAAAGTTTATTTCAGTGTGGTCCTCATGGCCCTTGTCAATGCAAACTATGAGTTCCTAATTGTGGATGTGGGGATGAACGGGCGTGTGTCTGATAGCGGGGGGTTGGCCCAGACCTTCTTAGCAGGCGGCTGAACTTACCCCCAAATGATGACACTACTGAACATCTTGACTTTGCCTTTGTGAGGGATGAGGTCTTCGCACTTCACGCAAACCTACTACAGCCATATCTCCAGAGGACTCTGACCCCTGAGCAACACCTTTTCAATTACCGGCTATCCCGGGCACGTTGTGTGGTTGAAAATGTGTTCGTGATCATGGCCAACAGATTCCGCGTAGTGCTTTAAATATGAAACTGGAATCTATCCAAATGATAGTGATGGCGTGTTGTGTGCTGCATAACTTTCTGCGTCGTAGGGATGCTCAATCATACACGCCAGCAAGTTATGTGGATTGTTTGGACCCCACAACTGGGAAACTCATGCCAGGTGAGTAGCGTGCAAACGACCCTGGCATGGCGCCACTCCAGCCATTGGGCCAGGGCCGACATCAGCAGGATGCCAAGAGCAGCAGAGACAGCTACTGCTCGTATTTCAATGGCCCTGGGGCAGTGGCCTGGCAGGATCACCAGATGTAAGGGGTGTGTGATGGGTCCACACTGACCAATGTGTGTTTGTTTATGTTTTGGATTCACAGACATAGTTTTAGAATTTATGGCAGAATTAGCCAGTATTTGATTTATTTAATATGTTTGTGTGATGACAACACTTGTTTTTTTTGTTGTAGGTTTGTTGTTGTTTTTATTTGTGTGGTCACACTCCTAATATATTTTTTTCTGATCAGACAAACGTGTGTGATTCGTCTATTTGTAGCTGACCATGGTATCACATAGCATTAGGGTGTGCTCTGAGGTGTGAGACTACAATGTTATTTGAGGGTCCCTACACCATTATGTGCACAGGTACACTAAACATGTGTGGGGGAAGCCAACACGCTGTATGGTGTTTGTGTGTTTCCCTGTCCAGATTGCTGCATGTAGACATGGGTATGTGTACACACATGGTCACTTCTATATTGTCTGATTGAGAGATATGTACATATCTGCAAACACATACATACATTTGGCAGCCACATACTTTGGATAATGCTATGTAATATGCATAGACATGTCTAGACTTCCTGTGTGTGGCTTACCAACTTCTACAGTAGAGAGACAGAATGTCCATACATTTAACTGAAACACACTGCACTACACTAGCGTGCCTGTCTGCCAGTTTGGCGACGCCGCTGTGTGTTGCTGGAGCTGATACTCATCACATATGACATCAGTTTCAAGATGATATCATGGGTAATAGCATCCATGTTGCCACCATGTTGTCTGAGATGACTGACCAATGGTAACGCTCTTTCGCCGTCCAATCAGAGTGTTCTGGACGCAGTTAAAAGTTAACTCAGGTACGCCTACGTCCTAAGCTGGGTGAAAAGTACGCCCACATTGCTTATCTGGTTGTGCTGTGTGACAGCGCAACTACGATCTGAAAAATCGGCTGCCCGATTTACCAGCCAACTTCCAGGACGCCTGATCATCGGAGGTTAGAGGTGTGATTGCTACATGTAACATCTCCTATGTGATCTTAGACAAGTGCCAAAAACGTGCACGCTTACGTGAAATTGTATGCGATATCGGAACGATATTGCGACGTGTAACGGTACCCTGAGCCAACACTGTTAAAAAAAGTGCACATACAATAATCTGAACAAGGTAATTTAATGAAGCAAATGTCACCTATAAAATAAATTACAGGTAAACCTAAAGGTACCGTCACACACAGCGATATGGCTTCAATATCGTCGTAAATTTGTGTATTTTGGCGATGTGGAAGCGACATCGCCTGTGCGTAGTGACGTGAGACAGGGCGATTTTACGGCGAGAAATCGCCAGTGGAGCGTCGCCTGATCACCCTGCACTGCAGTGAAATCAGGCGATAACCACCAGGCGATTTCTGTGCATCTTGGCGTGTGACAGGGCAATAGCGATGTAGAAAGCGAGCTCAGACCATCTGAAATCAAATCCAGAGGCATGCCTGAGCATTCTATTTGGCTCGCCCCATCTGCCGCGATTGGTGGCCGATCCTGCGTTCCCATTGGTTGCCCATGGCTATTTGAATAGCAATATAGTAAAAAGGGCACATGCGTCATGTAGTGCGCAGACATCCTGACAAGGCTGACCAATGGTAACGCAGTTGTGTCGCCAAACGGAGTGGTAGTGGTGCGGTGAAAAACACTCTGGCACGCCTGTCTCCTCGCTGTACTCACACTCTACGCCCAATCGCTGATGAGATGGTGGCGTGTGACGCGGCGATGTGGAAAAGGAAATTGCTTCCTGTCTTCTGCAGGCGATTTCTGGAATGCAGGATCGCCGTAGAACGCAGGTGGGATCTCTATCTGTGACAGGGCGACGGCGATGTGCAAAAGAGTTCCCGAAATGTGCGCGCTCACGTCAAATTGCCGGCAATATGGAAGCCATATCGCTGCGTGTGACGGTACCTTTACTGTTCCTTCAATCATTAGATTATTCACATCATAAATTAATTCATTGCCTGTCTCACTTTCTAGTGCGAATAATACTTAGGCCGGGTTCACATCATGATTTGTGGCTGTCCATGCAGATCCGAGTCAGAGCAGGATCCCCACGGACAGCCACGGATCCCTGCACTCGGATGGCAAATAGCCAACCGATCCGTGTGGATCCTGTTCTCTCTGCCTGTCCCTGCATCTTCTCTATCTGTCCCTGTCACTCCCTGTCTCTCCCTGTCTGTCCCTCCTCTATCTCTGCTCTCCCTCTCCTCTATCCTCCCCCCCGTCTTCCCCCCTGTCCTCTCCCCTCCGGTATTTGGAAAAAAAAAAAATCCTCCCAGAGGATTCTTTACCTTCCGCCAGCTCCATACGACAGTCTCCTGATCTTCTGGTGGCTGCAAGGACCTCTCTTGATATCACAGAGCCGGTCACCTGATGTGTCAGGTGACCGGCTCTGTGACATCACTACAGGCTCTTCAGCCACCAGAAGGGGACTGTCACTTCCCTGCAGCCGGCAGAAGGTAAAGTATCCTCTGGGAGGATTTTTTTTTTTTTTTTCACATACCGGAGGGGAGAGGACAGGGGGGAGGACGGGGGTGACGATAGAGGAGAGCAGAGATAGAAGAAGGACAGGCAGGGACAGACAGGGAGTCACAGGGACAGACAGGGTTAATTATGTACTGAGTACTGCCTCTGGGTATGCTCAGTACATAAGCACGGAGCTAACATCGGATCCGAGTTCAACTCAGATCCGATGTCAGTAGGCTCCCAAGTCATCGGGGCTCGGATCTGAGGCTGTCCGATTTCATTCTCGGACACAAAAATGCAGCAGGCTGCGTTTTTGTGTCCGTGCTTAAATCGGACAGGATCGGATGGTGCCAAAATCGGATGGCAAAAGGCACACATCCGATCCGAGCCCCATAGGGATACATGGGATCCGATTTCGGATCCGAGTGTATCCGTTTTGAAACGGATACACTCGGATGACCGAAAATCGTGATGTGAAACCGGCCTTACTGTTCAAGATTTATTTATTTCTTCCTCGTTCATCAATCTCTCTTGCTAAAGGCCACTTCACATGCTAGGATATCGTTAACGATATCCTTAGAACGATCACATGACGGTGATCATTCCGACATCGTTAGTGCATTGTCAGACACAAGGATATCGTTAACGATATCCCATTTGGCAACGCACAAGTTAAATAGGAGAGCAAGGAGTGAATGATGTTTTAAAGCGGCAGGAGTATGAGATTTTTGAATGAGATCGTTCAAAAAGGTGTCACACTGAACGAAGTAGTTTCTTCCAGCTGCGTTAATTGGACGACAAACAATCCAAGGATTTTTTCTTCCTAGATCATTCATTTATACGCAATGACGCCCGAACGATAAGTTTTGATCACAAATTTGTGATGTTTCAAGGATATCGTTCAGGATATCCTTGCATGTGAAGCCGCCTTTATCTTTCCGTTTGTCTTTCTAATCTGTTTCTCATCTATCTAGAGGCCCAGTCAGCTGATCGGCTCTGTAACATCATGACAGGTCCTTCAGTCACCAGAAGGGGACTGTCGCATGGAGCCAGCGAACAGGTAATGTATCCTCTGGGAAGATTTTTTTTATTTTTTAGATACCGGAGGGGAGAGGACAATGGGGAGGACAGGGGGGGAAGGATAGAGGAGAGGGGGGGGGCAGAGATAGAAGAGGGACAGACAGGGAGAGACAGGGACAGATAGAGAAGATGCAGGGACAGGCAGGGAGAACAGGATCCACACGGATCCTGCATAACACGGATATTTGCCATCCGATTGCAGGGATCCGTGTGGGTCTGTGGCTGTCCGGGGGATCCAACCTAAACACAGATCTCCATGGACAGCCACAAATCGTAGTGTGAAGGCAGCCTTAGGGTACCGTTACATGTCACAACATTGCATACAATTTCACTGGCAATTTGCTGGTTGCAGTGAAATCATGAACACATTGTTCCATTTTGCTGCCATGTAAAAATGGAACAATGTGTCCATGATTTCACTGCAACCAGTAAGTTGCAAGTGAAATTGCATGCAATGTTGCGACATGTAAAGGTACCCTTAGGGCCGCTTTACACGTCGCAACATTGCATGCAGTTTCACTTGCAACTTACTGGTTGCAGTGAAATCATGGACACATTGTTGCTGTGTACAAATGGAACAATATGTCCATGATTTCACTGCAACCAGTAAGTTGCCAGTGAAATTGCATGCAATGTTGAGACGTGTAAAGGTACCCTAAAGGGGGAGTCACATGCGTCAATATCGCCTGCACGATATCGGCTGCACGTGACGTTGCAGTGATATTGACGCGTGTGACATACTGAATCAACCAGCGATAAATCGCTAGTTGATGATCGCCAGGTTTTAGAACCTGCTCTAAAACCTGGCGATTGTCGCCCGGTGGACACGCAGCATCGCTGCGTGTGACACCGGGAGTAGCGATATTCCAGCTCCCAGCGCCTCACAAGCGCTGGGAGCTGGTATCCAAGGTAAACTGCGGGTATCTAGGCAGCGCGCGCTGCCTAGATACCCGACGTGTACCTTAGTTACCAGCCTCCTCCGCTCACCGGCTGGTATCTAAGGTACACAGCGGGTAACTAGGGTCCCTAGTTACCCGCTGTGTACCTTAGATACCAGCCGGTGAGCGGAGGAGGCTGGTAACTAAGGTACACGTCGGGTATCTAGGCAGCGCGTGCTGCCTAGATACCCGCAGTTTACCTTGGAGACCAGCCTGCTCCCGCTTCCAGCAGGCTGGCAGCGGGAGCAAGACATTGTGGAAACGATATTTAAATAGTTTCCACGATGTTTCTGGTCAATTGATCGCTGGTGAGTCTGCCTGTGTGACAGCTCACCAGCAATCAGCCGTCAATGTCGTCAGCGATCATCTCGCTGACGACATTGACGCGTGTGACTCCCCCTTTAGGGTACCTTTACACACGGCACCTTTTCTATGAATTTCACTGGCAACTTACTGGTTGCAGTGAAATCATGGACACATTGTTCTATTATGTTGCTGTGTACAAATGGAACAATGTCTCCATGTTTTCACTGCAACCAGTAAGTTGCCAGTGAAATTCCTAGAAAAGTTGCGGCGTGTAAAGGTACCCTAAAGGTAGCAACCGTACGTGCGCGTGCACGTTTTTAACGGTTTTTAATGGTTGCTAACGATCGCCGATGCCGCATTTACACGCCGTAATTGCGCCCTCAACCTAAGGGTACCGTCATACCAGGACATATCGCCAGCCATTTCATAGGCAATGCACGTATGCGCGCACGTTTTTGCGTGTCGCCCAATGTCGCCGTCACCTATTTACACGTGGCGACAACTCAGGCGACGCTCAGGTGATGACCTGACCGGAAACTGCCTGAGCGTCGTCCAAAGCCCAGGGGCGATCAAGTCGCTGGTGGCCGCTTGGCCGTCACACAGAGCAACCACATTAGCGATGTGGGCGTAATTTTGAGCCGCATCTCGGAGATAGGCGTTAACATTATGTTGTGTGACGCCTCGAAGAAATGTGATTGGCGTTGGTGTCTGATGCAGAGTTGACATGTACTGACAATTGTGTTGGTGTTAATAGACACATTTGGCAATGGCACATCTCTGTACTTTGTAGCACACACTGGCGCATCAATGCGCTGCTTTTTAATAGTATGTACGCTCCTGGGTATGGCCCCTTTGACATCTGCGTTTTATGCTGATTGCAGCAGTTGCGGTAAAAATAAACCCCGCAACTGCCGCGATTACCGCAATACGGCCGCCCTTGCGGTTCACTTGCGGCAAGCCCCATGCAATGTCTATGGGGCTTGCGGCAGGTGCTGCAAATGCGGTTTTGGCACTTGCTGAAACCGCACTTTCCCCACCTGCCGCAAGCCCCATAGACATTGTATGGGGCTTGCCACAAGTGAACCGCAAGTGCGGCCGTATTGGTTTTTTTTTACCGCAATTGCCGCAACCAGCGTAAAACGCAGATGTCAAAGGGGCCTAATACACCTTTCAGCAGCATGGAAAGGAAGACTACTATATTGTGGGACGCACACATCATCAAATAGGACGTCGAGGAACAAGACTACCAATCGTAACGCTGGAGCTGCCACCAATCCACGCAGACCGCCAGAGCTAGTAAATATGCCCGGAAACGCCTACCGGAATGGTATAGGCGATGTGTGCTGTTGCCCTTGACATCGCTCTTGATATGTTACACAGGGCGATCAGCACACATCGCCCAAGAATGGCCGCCTGGTTTCAGAGCTCTGATGTGAAACCAGGCGACCACTCAGATGTGTTGCCCTCACCCATTTACATTAGGTGACGCATTGGCGATGTCGCCGGTGACTGGCCACGCTTTAGCGTCGCCTGTGAAATCGCCGGCGATATGTCCGGGTGTGACGGTACCCTTAGGAAACATGGTTCCCCGGAAGTTCCAACAGATCCTGCGGGAAACATCCAGTTGAATCCCATCGCCACTTCACACGCCGCAATCAGTAGGGGATTGTAGGCGTACATGTTCAGCGGCGCTAAAACATAGACGTGACAGACTCGTGTATTCCGTGATGCTAACACGCTGATTGGACAACACAATAGCGTCATGATTGGCCAGCCTGCGCAGGAAGGCTGGCTAATACATGACACCATTCCAATTGCGGAGTGTGAATGGACAGCTCTTTAAATATTCCTATATAGGGAAGATGGTGTGTCACTGTCCGCGCTGCTGCCTCAATGGAATCCCAAGGAATGGATGTGTCCAAGAAGTCACAAGGAAGGCAAGGTTCCAAAGCAAAGATCTCCTGTATACACCCAAAGCGATTCGGCGCCTATTCTGGCACCTTCATCAGGGTATTCAGTGCCAGGATAGGCGCCGAAACGCGTTGGGTGTATAAAGGAGATCTTTGCTTTGGAACCTTGTCTTCCTTGTGACTTCTTGGACACATCCATTCCTTGGGATTCCATTGAGGCAGCAGCGTGGACCGTGACACACCATCTTCCCTATATAGGAGCGTTTTTCCACGTACGAGTGGCTGGTGGAGGTCCTGCAGCAGCTATAAACCAAAGGCTTATAAACCAGTTGTGGGTCACACAACTGGACCAGGTGAGTGTACACCTATTGATATACTCAGTGTGTCACTAGTGATAGGGCACTATTGCGCCTCTTGTCTCCCCCCTTTTTGTATTTATACAGCTCTTTAAATATGGTGCCCTGTGAAGGGACAGCCAATGTAAACACAGTAGCCCCCACCAATCATCGCTGACGGGGCGCGGTATCCAGCACGCTGTGGCACACCCCGGGGAAATCACTAGGCGATGCAGATTCCATCCCTATCGCCCATTTACACGCCAACACCAGGGCAATTCACCCTTTGGGTTGCCTCGGATTTTAGAACACGGCTCAGAAACCGCTACCCGGAGCAACTGCGAGAAACCCGATCACTTTCCCCAATTACACGTCGCTACTTCGTAGCAATTTCAAGGCAACCGTGACAAAAATCCTGATTGCATGGCAATTGCTACATCTCAGTGGCAGCATGTAAAGCGGCCGTCACACATTACGATTTTGTGTGGGAGCTCAATAACGATGTCAGGGGTGCGAGCTTGTGGACACATCGTTGGTGAGGTGTCACATGTATAGATAACATTCAGGACGCAGCAGCGATATTACATGCAGGTATCGCTCACACAACCAGTGATTGATGCTTGTCAATTATATGAATAGGAGAAATCGGTCAAGAGATCGGTTATGGCGGTGTCACACAGAACAATGCAGCAGATTGGATGATCGACATCGTGTGATATGGGGTCAGGTTCCCATATCTGTATATAACGATCTGACCACTTAAGGCCACGTTACACACACAGATATCTGTGGTGGCCGTCACACTCATCAATATTGTGAGCGATATTGTTAGCGATCACATGCACGCGCGATCGCTAACAATATCGCTCACATCGTTGGTGAGATGTCACACAGACAGACTCACCAGCAATGTGGACCAGCGAGATCGCTGGTAACTATGGTACACATCGGGTTACTAGGTGCCGCGCTGCGCTTAGTAACCTGACGTTTACCATAGATACAATCTCCCAGCATAGGCTCTGCCACTGGGAGATCGTTCATCGTGGTGTCACACACCACGATGAAGCAGATTGTTCAAGCGTTCATCGCTTGATATGAGCTCCTGCTCTCATATCTGCGATGTCACGATCAAGCAATTTTACATTGTAAAATCGCTTGATCGCACGTAGCGATGCTCAAACGATATCGCTTAAGCGATCAAAAAGCAGATCGCTTAAACAATATCGTTCAAGAAATTGAACCGTGTGACGGCCGCCTGTGACCAACATCTGAACAGATCTCTGGTTGCAGTGAAATCATGGACACATTGTTCCATTTGTATACAGCCACAAAATGGAAAAATGTGTCCATGATTTCACTGCAACCAGAGATCTGTTCAGATGTTGGTCACAGATATCTGTATGTGTAACGTGGCCTTTATCGCTAGTCAGATCGACCTGTCACACGCAACGATGTCGTAGGAGCGATGCCAAATCAGGCACCTTCCAACGACATCTTTACATATATCGTAGCTTGTGACGCCCGCCTAATGGCCACTTTACACACACCAACTTCTGTGACCAACTTCTGAACAGATCTCTGGTTGCAGTGAAATCATGGACACATTGCTCTATTTTGTGGCTGTGTACAAATGTAATAATGTGTCCATGATTTCACTGCAACCAGAGATCTGTTCAGAAGTTGGTCGCAGATATCTGTGTGTGTAAAGTGGCCTTTAAGGTACCTTTACACACACAGATAATTGTGCAGAGATTGTCCGCAGATCTCTGTTTGCAGTGAAATCATGGACACATTGTTCTATTTTGTTGCCGTGTAAAAATGGAACAATGTGTCCATGATTTAACTGCAACTAGAGATCTGCGGACAATCTCTGCACAATTATCTGTGTGTGTAACTGGGCCTTTAGGACGTATCTGTATATTTATCACAGATCTTTCTATGGCGGCCGTCACACGCTAAGATATCTAGAACGATATTGTAAGCGATCACGTGCACGCGCGATCGCTTACAATATCGCTCACATCGCTGGTGAGATGTCACACAGACAGACTCACCAGCGATGTGGATCCGCGATCTCGCTGGTAACTATGGTACACATCGGTAACTAGGCGCCGCGCGGCGCTTAGTAACCCGACGTGTACCATAGTTACCATCTCCCAGCATAGGCTCTGCCGCTGGGAGATCGTTCATCGTGGTGTTATACACCACGATGAAGCAGATCGCTAAATCGTAAATCGCTAGATCTGAGGTCCGGAGCTCAGATCTCGATTTTGCGATTTGATCAGATCTCGCTCGTCGTATCTTGCCGTCACACGCACAGACATCGCTTAAGGCCACGTCACACGCATCAATCTTATGAGCGATATTGTTAGCGATCACGTGCACGCGCGATCGCTAACAATATCGCTCACATCGCTGGTGAGCTGTCACACAGACAGACTCACCAGCGATGTTGAGCAGCGAGATCGCTGGTATCTATGGTAAACGTCGGGTTACTAGGTGCCGCGCGGCGCTTAGTAACCCGACGTTTACCATAGATACCATCTCCCAGCATAGGCTCTGCCTCTGGGAGATCGTTCATCATGGTGTCACACACCACGATGAAGCAGATTGATCAAGCGATTATCGCTTGATTTGTGCTCCGGCTCACAAATCTGCGATCAATCAATCAAGCGATTTTACATCGTAAAATCGCTTGGTTACACGCAGCGACGCACAAACGATATCGCTTAAGCGATCAAAAAAGCAGATCGCTTAAGCGATATCGCTCATAAGATTGATGCGTGTGACGTGGCCTTAACACGATGTTTAATCTGCCGCGTTCAAGCGATATCTTGCGCGATATCTGTGTGTGTGACCCCAGCCTATAGAAGACACATAAGGTATAGCAAGTAATTTATTCACCTGTTCTTTTAGATAAGGTCTTAATATTATTTGAGTCCTATAGTTACAAGCTTTCTCATAGATGACTGAAGATTTTTTTTTCTTTTAATGGTTTAAGGAAAAGGAAGAGTATTCTTTCCTGTTTTTGTTTCCCAGGTGTTAGAAGAGCCCAGTTTACATTCGCCTAGACACCTCTGTCAGATTTCAAATTGTAATTCTCCCAGGTGTTAATTCCTAATGAAGGCTATTACACTGAAAGAAGATTATGGTGGGGCTTGACCCACCTCTTCCTTGTGGCACCTGTGCTCTTCCTTGTAGGTGCAAACATTTAGATATTTGCATCCACTTTCACTTAATCTGATGGGTAATCAATTGGTGAGATGCTGAACTCACCAATAATAGAAAAAGTCCAAGATCAAAAGAAACCCTGCACCAATCCTGACAATCTCTGTGGGGCAATTGATGACCTCACTAGTATGTCAGTGTGACTTACAGGCTCAGCAGACCTATGTGTACTCAGAGTTTAGGTAGGCACAATAGTTTGCAATCTGATAACCATGAGTACTAGTGGAACTGAAAACCTTCCTAAAGGTTTACCATGCAGGACTGATCATCTTCTTAATGCAGTAGAAAATGAGCTTCAAGCTGGTAGTGAGAAAGGAGACCCTACAGAAAAGGAACTTAAAGTTACTTTGGAGGAAACTGACTTGTGGAAACGTTTTAAAGAGCTGACAAATGAAATGATAGTCACCAAAAATGGCAGGTAAGTGCATGCTGCAAACACCTGGAGATTTCCTTTTCAAGGCAATAGAATATTCCAAGACATGCACAGAAAAACTGTATAACATCTTCACTACAATCATTGGTTCAAAGCATTGCATGAAGTTGCACAATATTATTTCCCTTATGCATATAAATTTACGCCAGGATAAAGATAGACTACATAGTCACAACCTATATTATACACGAAATATTGTCTGTTATGTATCACTTTGAAACAACCTGTAATGTCAACTTACACATGTACCTTCACTTTCCCTTCTTGATCACTCATTCCTCCTTCATAAATGTACTTATTTGGTTTGTTGAAATCTACATAGTCTTGTTATCCATTAATGTTTAACATATAAAGCATATTTAATAATTAGGATTTGTGCATTCCATGTTCGTGTGATGGATTCCCAAAGAATAGAGTACAAAGAAGGTAGTTATGTAAAATCCGACAGATCCCACATGATCTATTTGAAGGGGTAGGTATTATATGAATAGTGGGGTTGGGTTTCCATAAGTATATTATACTTAAGAAAAAAATGTACTTTTAGCGATTAGTGACAATATTTTTCCAATGTGGATTGACAAACTTTTGAAATAAAAGAATGTTTAACAGAGGATGGTTTAGTGACATTGATGATGGCCTTTCTTCTTTGTACTTCACCTTTGAAAAGTGGTAGGCAATAATGTCATCAATATGGTTGAAATTGATGACCCATGCAAAATAATTGAAACACATTTCTGCAGTAAGAAACCTAAAAGCCGCAGTATTTAGTGACTGTGGACTGCAAACCTTTCAGGTGATCCCATAATTCTGTCGCTTTCTCTCTATTTGCACATATAAATATCTAGCATTTTTTTTCTAACTACATGGTTGTACGACCCTCTGCATAACATTTGGTTGTAAGTAACCTTTTATCCTACTGATTTTTTTTTTTTCTATTGCTTTGCTTCAGGAGAATGTTCCCAGTTTTAAAAATAAGTGTCACTGGTCTAGACCCAAATGCCATGTACTCCTTTTTGATGGATTTTGTGACTGCTGATAACAATCGCTGGAAATATGTGAATGGAGAGTGGGTGCCAGGTGGTAAACCTGAGCCGCAGGCCCCAAGTTGTGTTTATATTCACCCAGACTCGCCCAACTTTGGAGCCCATTGGATGAAAGCACCCGTTTCCTTCAGCAAGGTCAAACTGACTAATAAAATGAATGGCGAAGGCCAGGTAACATATATTTCATAAATATATGGTAACTTATTTATTTTTTCATAACAACAAATATAAAGTGTTTATATACACTGAAAAGCTGTAATGTATGAATAAATTGATGAGTAAACGCTACTACATGGTTAATCTATAGCTTGATATATTTTTTTTTTTTTTTTTTTTTTGTATTCTGTTCTGTGTATTTTTTTTATTAGTATACATGAAGATTAGATACATTCCTCTTTGATCTGTAGAAGGAAGTGGTCCTTAATATCATAAAACCATAGATTATTGGTCATTACAAGGTTGAATGGTACACAGTTTGTAAAAGTATAAACCTATGAAATTAATAAGATTATATGGATTTTTCTTAGAATGGCATCTATCTATCTATCCTCTATCTCTCTCTCTCTAATTATATATATATATATATATATATTATATATATATATATATATATATATATATAAATATTATGAGCGAATTGGAGTAGGCATCCAATGCAATGATTTTTATAAAGGCAGAATATAAGAAAACAGGGGTTTGAAATGGAAGAAGATCCCTCAGTGTCAGGATGCAGATAATGCCAGTGGTTTTATTACTAATTTTCTATATGATGATGAAACACAGAACTTACCTGTAAAAAGTAATTTCTAAATTGTGGCCACTTCTTCATTGTAAGAAGCATCATATTGGTGGAGTGTAACATCCTGCATATATGACAATGTGTTATCTTTTCTCTTAGATTATGTTGAATTCCTTGCATAAATATGAGCCCAGGATTCATATAGTACGTGTTGGGGGACCACAGAAAATGATCACTAGTCACTCATTTCCAGAAACACAATTTATTGCTGTGACAGCATATCAAAATGAAGAGGTACGCATAGCCTTATATCTATCACAATAGTGTATTGAGCATTGGTTAAACATTATTTTTTCTTTTGGTGATTAGTTGCTCACTTTGATCAGGTCTTATTTAAAACTATGCTTCCCTCTTCAAAAAATGCCTTTTATTGAGTAAGATGTTCCCTAAGAGCAGTTTGTCTAGCCACATCTTTTTTAAGTGTTTAAAAAAAAAAAAGCCATGAGATTACTCACAGTTCTTCATTCTGATGGGGTAGTTTATGAGAAGCTACACCCAGAAATCCTCACCTATGTCTGAAAATTCACACATATGTGCTGGGAAAACAGACCTCTCGCCATAATTTTCCACCTTAGAAATTCATTTATTAGTCTCCTTCTTATTTCAGAAGTTACACTGTGAAAAAAAATCACTTATGTTTATGTAATGGTTGGAATTTACTGAAATTCACTGTATTAGGAATTCAGAGTTAAAGAAGATATACAATACAAAATTAAATGACTGCAGTAGGGTATAGTGATCCCCCTTATCTGGAGCTGAACTTCAATACCAGGTACAATCCAAGGACAAGACTG
Source organism: Allobates femoralis (assembly GCA_033576535.1). Taxonomy (NCBI): domain Eukaryota; kingdom Metazoa; phylum Chordata; class Amphibia; order Anura; family Aromobatidae; genus Allobates; species Allobates femoralis. The sequence continues at coordinate 421,621,364 of JARQOC010000001.1, forward strand.
CCACAATTTTAAAGAAAAGAAAAGTAAAAACATGGCATTTATCATGCATTAAAAGGTCAATTACTACAAACTTTCTTTCTTTTTTTTTTTTTTTGTCCCACAAATAGTAGTTGGCTGACAAACAACTTTCTTAAAAATGAGTCGGAGAGCCAGTTACCTTTCAGCCAATCAACAAAAGAATGCACTGTTAGGCTGGTTTCACACTGCGGTTTTTCACTGATCAGGTTTGTGTGCCAAAACCAGGAGAGGAACTTACAGAGAAAAACTATAATTGAAAGATTGACACCTGTTCTGGGTTTTGGAGACACTCCTGGTTTTGACACACAAACCTGATCGAACCTGACCTTATCGAACCTGACCTGATCGAACCTGACCTGATCTGACTGCAGTGTGAAACCAGCCTTAGGCTGGTTTCACACTGCAGTTTTTTACTAATCAGGTTCCATCAGGTTTGTGTGCCAAAACCAGGAGAGGAACTTACAATTATAGTTTTTTCTTGCAAGATTGACACCTGTTCTGGGTTTTGAAGGCATTCCTGGTTTTGGCACACAAACCTGATCGAACCTGATCAGGGAAAAAACTGCAGTGTGAAACCAGCCTTAAACAGGCATCTGCCCCACATTGGTAGAAGAACTCTAAACTATCTAATATATAATCATGAATAATATGTGTCACAGACTTCCGGCGCTTATGTCGCTATCCCTTAATGCACTGCGGCACCATTGTGGGATAGCGACATAAGTGGCAAAAGTAAGTGACCCAAACCTCATCACTACCAAAGGGACAAAAGCGGCGCTAGCCGCTGATCTCTCAACGGTAGCCGCGGCTTATCATCCGTCACACAGAGGTCAGCGGCAACACACGACGTCAGCCGCTTATCTCCTGGCTGCTCGCAGCGGAAGTGCCCCGACCACCATATTGGAACACCCAAGTTATGGGTATTCCGATATTGCGACTGGGATTCAAATCCCCCGCCAAAACCGTCGTCACGCTCCAACAGCACTGATTCGTTGCCGCGGATTGTAGCAACCAATCAGCAATGCGGCTCTCGGCTTGGCGGGAGATTTGAATCCCGCACCACTCAGCCAATGAGTGGCGCGGGATTCAAATCTCCTGCCAAGCCGCGGTCCGCTTCGCTGATTGATCGCCGCGAGCCGCACTGTATACTGTGGCTCAGTGGTTGGTACAGTACAGTTGTGGGCAAACGTATTGACACCCCTGCAATTCTGTCAGATAATACTCAGTTTCTTCCTGAAAATGATTGCAATCACAAATTCTTTGGTATTATCTTCATTTAATTTGTCTTCAATGAGAAAACACAAAAGAGAATGAAGCCGAAACACTGATCATTTCACACACAACTCCAAAAATGGGCCAGACAAAAGTATTGGCACCCTCAGCCTAATACTTGGTTGCACAACCTTTAGCCAAAATCGCTGCGATCAACCGCTTCTGGTAACCATCAATGAGCTTCTTACAATGCTCTGCTGGAATTTTAGACCATTCTTCTTTTGGCAAACTGCTCCAGGTCCAGGGCCAGACTGGGACCAAAAAGCAGACCTGGAAAACGAGCTCCAGCAGCCCATATACTATAACACCCATCAGTCCTGATCAGTGAAATTTGCTTTTACGTTGTTGTGGCCTCATCACCTTCTTAAAGGTGTTATCTATAGAGCCACATGTGAATTGTGCAGCAGAGGGAATAATCAACCACAGCTCCATTCACATGGTGATCTACAAAGCCACATTTCTCAGGATCCCAGCAGTCAAATCCACAGCGAAGAAAAAGTCATCACCTGACAGAACAGAAGTGGTGACTTCCATATTGGGGATAATCAATTTAAACAGTTAAATGCTGAAAATCACAAAGTCCAATACCACATCTGACAACAGGACAGGAGAGGTGGTACTGGGCAGTGTACATATACGGAATAATACAGATACTGAGGATTACACCCGGTATACAGGACAGGAGAAGTGGTACTGTGTACCGCTCCTGCGGCTCCCCTGCTCCTCCTGCACATCCCCACCCCCGTGGCCCCCTGCTGCTTGGTGATACTAAAAATAAAAAAAACCCTCAGAGGATACTCACCCGTCCGCCGACGCGCTCCATCTACATCTTCTAGCTCCTCCATGGCTTGAGGACCTTTGTTTCCCAGGCAACGACAGGTCTTGCAAGCCGGCGGACGGGTGAGTATCCTCGCATCCATCCTGCAAACCGCGCCCCCCCCCCCCCCCCAATCCCCCCCCACGTCGGCTCCATCCTGCCCCCCTGACAGTTAGCGGTCATATGATCGGTTTCCCAGGCAACGACGGGTCCTAAAGGCTGTAGGACCTAGAAGACTGAGGTGGAGCGAGCCAGTGGACAGGTGAGTATCCTCACTGAGGATTTTTTTTATTTTTATTGTGGAGTATCGCCATATACCATTGTGCTGCTATACATGTGCTATAAAATGCCACCATATACTATAGTGCACCTCTACATATACTGCCATATACTATAGCGCTGCTATACATGTGCTGTAATGTACCGCCATATACCATAGCGCCGCTATACATATACTGTAATCTACCGCCATATACTATAGCGCTGCTATACTTGTGCTGTAATATATCGAAATACCATAGCACTGCTATATATAATATATATATATAAATTATTGTAGTTCACTCACGTTGACTGACCAAGTTCTGTCACAGTATGTCAACTACATACAAATTCTAGTATGCCCGATTCTAATGCATCGGGTATTCTAGAATATAGAAATAGGGATTGCATGGGGTAGGTAGTGAGTGCTGAATAGGGAGGGACTTTGAGGACAGAGTGGCGGGGGGAGTATGGTGTGGCAGGGGGAGGAGGATGGAGGAAGGAGCTGCACAGGCAGGGGGAGCACGGTGCGGCAGGGGGAGGATGGAACACAGAGCGGCGGGGTGGGGGAGGATGGAGTGGTAGGGGAGGACTGAGCAGAGAGCAGCGGGGGGGGCAAAGGAAGGAGGAGGAAGTGGTGGTGGGGGAGGATGGAGCGGCAGGGGGGAGGAGGACTGAGGATGAAGTGGCACAGGCAGGGGGAGGAGGGAGCAGACTCACACCCACACACAGAGTCTCACACACAACACAACACAACACGGGCTCTCTCCTCTCTGTCCCCTGTCCATCTCAGTGGGTCACCCTCATCATACAGGTGTGCCCGGCCCAGGAGCAGCACCGCGGAGAGCAGCAGTAGGAGTTGGCACAGTCCGGGGACACTCAGCACCACCATCATCAGTGCGGACAGCCGAGAAACACAGGAGCGACATTCTGGGGAGGAGGAGAGCAGGGGCGGAGCCTGACACTAACCCCGCACACAAAGCCGGGGAGCACAGGAGAGACATCCTGGGGAGGAGGCGAGTGGGGATGGGGGGGAGCGCGGGCAGGGCAGGAGGAGCGGGGGGGGGGGGGGGGGGAAGTTAGAGGAGAACCGCTGCAGCCACTGTCGGCCAAGCCCGTGTATCCCGGCGATAGCGGCGCTAACGCATTGCTGTTGCCGGTCTGCAAATTGGCGCGAAAGTCGAACTTTGAATTTGCGTGCCTATTTGCATAGTCTGCGCTCATTGGTGGCCGCCTCTGTCTGGCACGCGATTTCGGTTTCAGACAGACGCCATAGACAATTATATAGTAGACTAGATGGCGGCCCGATTCTAAAGAATTGGGTAGTCTACAATCCATATATAGTTTATTTACTAATAGTTATGGGAGTGCGGTGAAATTAATTGTGTATACAGGCGGCTCTGTGGGTAGCACTGCGCGGTGGCTCAGTGGTTAGCAGTGAAAGTGGTGGGGCGCAGCGCCGTGGGCAGAGTGGTGGGGCGCAGCGCCGTGGGCAGACTATCCCGGGACTCAAAATGGCGGCCGGGAAGTGTCGCGAGAGTTCCCGGCCGCCATCTTGGTTTCGCTATTTAGGGGGCGGCGACATCGAGCGGCAGCAGACGGAGGACGGAAGAAGAAAGAAGACTGAGGCGGGTGCGATGGAGTGGTAAGTATAATAGCATAGGGGCAGAGCTGGACATGCAATGGGGTGGAGGGGCAGAGGACCAGTGTCGAATCGGTAGTGGGGCATTGAAAGTCCCCACTACCAAGTAAGCGTCGGTCATATTAGTTGGGGACAATCCTCCCCTAAGCCAGCTTCAGTCGGATGTGACGTCATAAACGTTGCATAGTGAAGGAAGCTGTCTTAGGGGAATTATGTAGGATAATACAGATGCTGGGGATTACACCTGGTATACAGGACAGAAGTGGTACTGTGCAGTGTGTAGCATATGAATCGTGCAAGGGTTGCACCTCCTTGCAGCTCTCTTGACCGGTGTGTGACAGCTCCATGCATTTCTATGCAGCTGACATTTTCAGGTCAAGAGAGCCACCAGATGGTCCGGGAAGTGCGGTGTGATCCTTGCACAAGTCATACACACCCATAATACTCCATAGATTATAATGAAGCCCCCATAGCCTTCTATATACTACAAGTACAAGGCACCTCCAGATAGTATAATGCACTACCCATATTGATCCATGTTATAATTCAGCCTCATATTCCTCCATATATTATAATGTAGACTCTATATATAATGCTCCACCATAGATTGTAATGCAGCAGCCCTGCTCCACCATAGATTGTAATGCAGCAGCCCCGAGATAATGCAGCTGCTTTACAATCCTCCATATGAATCAGTTCCTATGGGCATCCACCCAACATCCAAAAGTATCCAGAGCACTGCTGCCAGTATAACCCAGCAAGATGCCCACTGACAGCAGCGCTCTGCAGCCATGCCCACCATGACAGGTGTTCTCACCCGGCTCCTCCATCTGTCGGCCGGCCCATGGTAGAAGAGGCTTCCGCAGTGTCCTGCAGGAAAGAGCTGAACAGGACAAGAGCTCCTCTGCGGTGGGAAAAGTAAGGCGAGTCACGTGATGCCTGCTGTCACGTGACAACACCAGGGGATCATGGTGCGGCCGGCGATTTAAAGGTACCGCACCACTTTATCACCCAGCGGCTACGGCCGTCAGACGCTAGGGGTGCTGCACTTCAATCACCAGCAGCCGCATCACAGTCTGGAGGCTTGTACAGATTATAATGCGGCCGCTGGTGGTTTTAAGCAGCAGTGTTGCCTGTGCAGCTGGGGGCCCTGATTGGTCCATAAAGGACAAACTCCCCCCTGCTCCACCACAGACCAGTCCGCAACTAGGCCCCCGCCACTCCACACAGACCGGCCCACCGTGAGAAGTCCCGGTGCTCCAGGCTCTCAGTCCGGGTCTGTCCAGGTCCCTGATATTTGAAGGGTGCCTTCTCCAAACTGCCATTTTTTTAGATCTCTCCACAGGTGTTCTATGGGATTCAGGTCTGGACTCATTGCCGGCCACCCTAGAAGTCTCCAGTGCTTTCTCTCGAACCATTTTCTAGTGCTTTTTGAATTGTGTTTTGGGTCATTGTCCTGCTGGAAGACCCATGACCTCTGAGGGAGACCCAGCTTTTTCACACTGGGCCTTACATTATGCTGCAAAATTTGTTTGTAGTCTTCAGACTTCATGGTGCTATGCGCACGGTCAAGCAGTCCAGTGCCAAAAGCAGCAAAGGAACCCCAAAACATCAGGGAGCCTCCTCCATGTTTGACTGTAGTGACTGTGTTCTTTTCTTTGAATGCCTTTTTTTTTCTCCTGTAAACTTTGTTGATGCCTTTGCCCAAAAAGCTCTACTTTTGTCTCATCTGACCAGAGAACATTCTTCCAAAACGTTTTAGGCTTTCTCAGGTAAGTTTTGGCAAACTCCAGCCTGGCTTTTTTATGTCTCAGGGTAAGAAGTGGGGTCTTCCTGGGTATCCTACCATACAGTCCCTTTTCATTCAGATGCCGACGCATAGTACGCGTTGACACTGTTGTACCCTCGGACTGCAGGGCAGCTTGAACTTGTTTGGATGTTAGTCCAGGTTCTTTACCCATCAACCGCACAATCTTTCGTTGAAATCTCTCGTCAATTTTTCTTTTCCGTCCACATCTAGGGAGGTTAGCCACAGTGCCATGGGCTTTAAACCTCTTGATGACACTGCGCACAGTAGACACAGAAACATTCAGGTCTTTGGAGATGGACTTTTAGCCTTGAGATTGCTCATGCTTCCTCACAATTTGGTTTCTCAAGTCCTCACCTAGTTCTTTGGTCTTCTTTCTTTTCTCCATGCTCAATGTGGTACACACAAGGACACAGGACAGAGGTTAAGTCAACTTTAATCCATGTCAACTGGCTGCAAGTGTGATTTAGGTATTGCCAACACCTGTTAGGTGCCACAGGTAAGTTACAGGTGCTGTTAATTACACAAATTAGAGAAGCATCACATGATTTTTCTAACAGTCCCAATACTTTTGTCCACCCCCTTTTTTGTGTTTGGTGTGGAATTATATCCAATTTGGCTTTAGGACAATTCTTTTTGTGTTTTTTTTTTTTTTTTTTTTTTCATTGAAGACCAATTAAATTCTTTGGTATGATCTTCATTTATGATTGCAATCATTTTTAGGAAGAAACTGAGTATTATCTGACAGAATTGCAGGGGTGTCAATACTTTTGGCCACAACTGTATATGGTGGCTCTGTGGTTAGCACTGTATATGGTGGCTCAGTGGTTAGCTATGTACGGTGGCTCAGTACTCTGCACTGTACAGTAGCTCAGTGATTAGCACTGTATGGTGGCTCAGTGGTTGGCAATGTGCCATGGTTCAGTGGTTAGCACTGTGCCGTGGCTCAGTCGTTAGCACTGTATATGGTGGCTTAGTGGTTAGCATGGTACAGTGGCTCAGTCAGCACTGTATGGTGGCTCAGTGGTCTGCACTTTACAGTAGCTCAGTGGTTAGCACTGTATGATGGCTCAGTGATGGGAGGCAGGCACACGGGAGCCAGAAGGCACAGAGGAGGCAGGGGCACAGTGAAGGGAGAAGGCTCAAGGGGATGCAGAAGCCACAATGGAAGCAGAGTCATGGGGAGAGACAGCGCGCACATGGGCTGAGAGCACACAGAGCAGAGAGAAAGGCACAAGTAAGACAGAGCGCACAGGGGAAGAGACAGCACAGAGAGGACACAGCGCACAAGGGGACACAGGCACAAAGACTGCCCTCTTGATGCAATAGCATCGGGCCTATTTCTAGTTAAAATATAAAAACCTTAAGTAAAAAGTATGACCAATATTCTCAACAGTATGTGCGTAATAAAGAAAATGCCTAACAAATGTATATTTTTTGCAGATAACAGCCCTTAAAATTAAGCACAATCCATTTGCCAAGGCTTTCCTTGATGCAAAAGAAAGGTTAGTGAACGGTGAATGATCTTCTACAGTTACTGTGGTCATTTAAAGGAAAGATCAATAATTTAGTTTTTTGTTTGGGATTTGACAGGAGCGATCACAAAGATTTCATTGATGATGCAGAAAGCAATCAGCAGTCTGGATATACTCAATGTAAGAAGTAACACTATCTTGTTAATATTACATAGAAGACAGTATCATTTATGTTTTCAATACGGCTGGCTTCACACCATGGTTTTGGGGATCCGGGTCTGTCCATTTTTAAATGGATAGGCAAGAGATCAAGTTTTGCATCCCATGTATCCCTATGGTGCCGAATTGGTCATATATGGCCATCTGTTTATGTGAATTCAGTGTGGGATTCGTTTTTGTTCTGTTTTTTCCAGGACCCAGAATCGGAGACAGCACTGTTTTTGGGCGCACTGGACAGAACAGAATCCAGCGCCATCTGAATCACATATAATGGTAGTCTATGGTGGTGTCGGATCCAGGATAAAACAATTGTTTACCGGATACAGTTTTAATTGCTGACCATGCTCAGAACAAATGCAATGTTCCTCACAGCCTAATTTGTGTTTCAGATTTATTTTTTTTTTCTTTTCTCTCTCTGGACTGACCTTATTATTCCCTATGGCTGCAGAAATTCATAATACATTTGTATGGAGAAAACAGATCCTTTAAAAAACAGGATCTGGGAGCTGAAGTGCCATCCGTTTCCACTCATCCGTTCCTGTCCATGTGGTCCTGCAAAAACAGGTTCCACACGGACAGGCTAAGAAGGTGATGTGAAGGGGGCCTTAGAAAGGCTAAACATAACCTAAAGATAATGGTAAAAGTTCATAAATAGTTACACAGGCTCCCATGAATAATTTCATGGGCTATGCAAAGTCCATGTTGATGCATTGTAATGGTCATAGGAAAAAGCATGATTGAAATAAATACTATAGTAACATAATAAAACCAAAGAATAATTATTCCATTACTCGGCTGCTTACGCTCTATGCCAGTCATTGCACTGGCTGCCCGTACACTATAGAATCAAATTCAAATTGCTTGTTCTCACCCACAAAGTTCTTCATAGTGCATGACCTCCCTACCTCTCTATCCTCATCTCTGTCTAATCACCCTACCCCTTCTCTTCACTCTGGAATTGACTTTAGACTAACATCTGCACTATTCTGAACCTCCAATTCCTGGCTCCATGACTTTTCCTGAGCTGCACCAACTTTCTGAAATGCTCTACCCCAATAAATTAGGGTTACCCACAATTTAGCTTTAGGCACTCACTAAAAACACATCTCTTAAGGGCGGCCTATCATTCTCCCTAATCAGTCATTCAGAGATGTTATCCACTACTTCATTAAACATAACTGTTTAACTCCTGTCAGACCCAAAAGCTCTACAGATTGGCTGGTGGCCACTAACTCCACTCTCTATTCCACAGTTCCTCAAAACGGCTGGACCATAATTGTAAATAAGCTCCGTTACTTTGTATCAAGCCAGCCTTATTGTAGACTGTACACTCTTGCGAGCAGGGTTGTGATTATTTTTTTTGCTTTTTAATTATTGTATTCCAAAACTGTTTCTTATGACTGTTTGTATATCAATCTGAGTTGTAAAGCGCTATGTAAAGAAAGATTATTGTTATTATTATAAAGAAGTAGTACCTTTTTTCTAATCCCCCGCAACTCCTGATTTATCATTCTCTGGGTCCCTCATCAGTCTCCTTACTTCCAGCTCTTTCTGGATGGATAAGAGACTTCTGTAGACAATATTTATTACACTGGTGACCAATGTATGAAATGGCTCAGCAGTCTCATGTCCATCCAGATGGAGCACAGTGACTGCCGGAGATCAGTATGGCAGAGGAGCAGAAGCAGCAGGGAATCTGACAGATAAAGGAATAACGTATCATTATTTTACACCATCCTGAATATTTGTTTTCTTTTTATTTCAAGTGACCGATCAACTGTAGAACCCAATTATATATTTTCTCAGTAGACTTTTGTGTTTATATCAGTTAATATTGAAAAAAATGCTTGGTAGACAGTTAGCTTATATCTAAGAATAGGAAATGATGATCCGGAACCACGTGCCCATAAATGTGGGGTAGCTTATTTAAGGTGACTTAAAACATTCATCCTTGCCGGACACGCTTCAGACGTGAGTCCTTACTTATCAGCATAAAACAAACAATAAAACCATGCTATATAAACTTCAGCATAATCAGCCCAATTGTTAACAAGTGTCCAGTTGACCCATTCACAGAAAAGCAGTATAAAAATACAACTATACCTATACAAGTTCAATTGCATTGACATAACATACCATGCACAAAGACCTAAATCTGGAACTCTGATACCTTATTTCATATATTATTTACATCATATGCACATCTAGGTTTACAAGAAAAATTATTACGTCCTCATTGGTGCGTAAGTTTCCATGTGTGAACCAAAATATGTTGGCGGTTACAAGAAATAGACTACAAACCTATTACCATCATGTTCCATCTCATCAAATCCTTAAATATCATTACTTCATTTTTTATTTGTCAAAAAATAGGAAATGAATACATATATCTTTTTATTTTTGTATATTCTGTATCTTAAGGTACCGTCACACACGGCAATATTGCTAGGCAATTACACTGGCAATTTGCTGGTTGCAGTGAAATTATGGACACATTGTTACATTTGTACACGGCAACAAAATAAAACAATGTGTCCATAATTTCACTGCAACCAGCAAATTGCCAGTGTAATTGCCTAGCAATATTGCCGTGTGTGACGGTACCTTTATTGTTTATTGCCCATTTGTGCTTTCTCTATTACCCCTCTATGCTTTATTTTCCGGTAGTACCTATAAACCCTTTTTTTTTTTTTTTTTTTTCTCAAGCGTTACTAAACGAAATTTTTATTTTAACAAATCTAATCTATTTTCTTATGTTGGTGATATTTCAAATGACTCCTCCATGATATCACCGGATCGAGATGCCCAATCCTCATCTGTTCTTTCATTCACCCATATCCTTAATGATTACAAATGTAAATAAAAGTATAAAATTCCTGATATATATTCTTTCTTTTGGGAGAAAAATATTCGTATGTATTCTTTTGAGAGAACGCAAATATTTATCAGAAAGGACTTTTTTTGTATATAACACGGAAAGGTTCTCCTTCAGACAGGACATGATCGAAGGTTGATGTTTTAGATGCAGATTACACCCAGAGTGATTATTAAGATCATACCTTCTACGTCGTTTCCATTATATCTCCTTCCTATCCCTCGAGTTCCATCAGAAAAGGTTCGAAAATAGGAAGGCTTCCTCATAGTTCAAATAATTTAATCCTACATATAGTAAGGATTTATAGTGAGAAATTGTTCACATTCCCTCATGTCCACATCTTAACACACACCCCCCCCCCCCCCCCCCCCCCGTGACCTCCAACATAAAGAAAATGCACTCGTTGCACAATCAATTCAATGATAGATCTCCAAAGATATATGTAACCACAAAAGAAGGAAACCATTAAACCCTAGCATATAAGCAAAGAAAATCAAAACCAAGAAACCGAGAGGAAAAATATATACAACCACTCAAGGATTAAAAAAAGCACCGGAGTCTGGTATATGAGCAAGTAGAATCAAGGCAAAAAAATCAGGAAGAAATGCCTGTGCAAAACTAGAGGAGGACAAGCTGGAATTCAGCAATGAGCAGAATATATTCAGAACCAAAAAATCAAAAGGAAACACAAACACTGAATAAGGAGAATAGAGCGAATCAGAGCAAAAAATAAGGAGGAGAAATATACAAGCACTCAAAACTGAAAAGTAGGGGAAATACTAAAATCTAAAAGTTGGAAAAGAAATTTAAACCAAACAATTTAGGTGACACCCATTATGAATTTTAGTATGTACACCGAGTAAATCAGTACCAAGAAATTGGGAGAAGAAAATTCAGACCAGGGAAAACGGAGAATTCTAAAGAAAAATTGAATTCTTAAATAAACCAATAAATAAAAATATCTGAGGTCATTCCTCATGTTTAAACCCTGAGGATAGCAAAAATCAAGCCGCAAAATCCATAAACTTTCCCGGTCATGTAGTTTTCGCTCCCAATTGCCCCCTGTCTGATCTGGTAACTCTTTCTATGCCCTTTTATATTTAGGGACGAGAAATCACATCACATTCATGGGTATCACAGAAATGTTTAGAGAGTCCATATATGCCCTGTCTTAATGTGGATGACATAACTGAAGTCATATGTTTAATAATTGTTTTTTTCAAAGTCCTAGTGGTACACCCAACATATGACTTATTGCAAACCACACATGTGGCCAAGTAAACCACATGTGTGGTATTGCAATTGATGTACGTTTTTATGGGGAAAACCTGACCAGTGATGTTATTTTGGAAATATAAAGAAACTTCCATATGTTTGCACAGATTACATTTGTTTCCACCACATTTATATGATCCATTGTGTTTAAGCCATGTCGGCTGTATCTTATTGCTGACATAAATACTGGGTGACAAAACAGACCCCCAAACTCTTGGCTTTCCTAGCCACAGGACGCCAACTCTGGGAGAGAATCTCTCTCAAAGTCGGGTCTTGATACAAAATAGGAATGTTTCTTTTCATTGTAGCAACAATGTCTGAGTAGTCAAGACTATAGGGAGTTGAAAATGTTGGTATACTGAAATTGTTTGAGCTCTTCCTTTCTCTCATTTTCCATCAAAAGACTGCATTTGCTTCTTCCCCTCATCCTCTTGCTTGCTTTCTCCAAGATAGTTCTATTATAGCCCCTCTGTCTCAATCGTTGTTTGATAGTACTCTCCTCACTTCCAAAATCAGTAGCCCACGAGCAGTTTTTTTTGCCCTAACCAACTCACCAAAAAGTAAATTGGGGATTACATAGGTAGGATGACAGCTGTCAGCCCGCAGTATGGAATTACCTTCCACAGGTTTCTTAAAGAGCTTGGTTGCAATTCTTCCTGTTTTTTTTTTTTCATTTTTTTCTTTTCTCATTAGAACTACATCAAGGAAGGGTGCCATATTGGTGTGTATTTCCATTGTGAATTTTAAATTTAACTTATTATTAAAGAATTCCAGAAGGGAGTGTGGAGTAGGTACAGGAGACACATCAGACGACCCAGCCCAAATGGTGACCAGATCATCGATGTACCTCCCGTACCACACCAGATGATCCAAGAATGGGTTGTTCACATTATAGATATATTCGCTCTCCAAAAATCCCATATAAAGATTCACTAAGGAAGGTGAGAATTCACGCTCCCATAGGGCAGCCGCATAGGTGTAAATAAAACTGGTTGTCAAACTTAGTTACTCCTCAGCAGAAAATTAATAGACATCAAAAGAAACCTCTTGGTATCCTCTGAGAATGCACGTGTCATAACAGTCTGAAGAGCCTGTATGGCACTATCATGGGGTATGCTAGAATACAATACAGTCACATCATATGTGACCCAGATGTAATCAGACCTCCAAGTCATTTTCTCCCTAGACCTTGCAAAAGATGCTTGGTGTCCCTAATGCGGCCCACCATGCCCTCCAACACCTGGAACCTACTGTCCACCCACCCTGACAACCTTTCACTCAAGGAACTGATCCCAGCCACTATGGGTTGTAGAGGTGGGGGAAAGCGGTCTTTATGGGTCTTGGGGAGGGCATGGAAGATGGGACACACAGGGTCACTTACATCTAAATATTCCCTTGTTTTCTGGTCAAGAGCTTTAAGGGCAACACAATCATCCAGAAGTCTAATCAATTCTTCTGAGTTTAGTTGTAGGGTCACCAGACAAGGGGGGGGTAATTATGTGTCGGCATCTAAAAGTATGTTTTCAAACTCTCATTTATACAACAGAGCATCCATTATCACTACTGTTCCCCCCCCCCCCCCCCCCCCATCCTTGTCTGATGCCCTCACAAAAATATTATCCCTCAAAGCGATCCTCTGCATATATGAAATCAGTTTTTCTCTACTGATGAACAGATTTTTGATTTCTGTCACCATTCCAGTTTGGAAAGTGTCCATTACAGGGACCCTGGATAAAACTAGATAATATGATGGGTTGGTGGGAATGAAGGAAAAATCATGCAGAATATCACTGTCCTTAGGTGTTTCTATATCATGAAATGTTCTCATTGATATTGATCTTATATCTAAAGCCATTTTTCCAAAACAAAAATATTTTCATGTCCCGTTAAGGAAAATTTTAAGAAAACCTGGAATTTTTATAATGATGCAGCTTCATTTTGTGTTTTGCTATATCTTTCAGTGGGCAGTTGGTTGATTCCTGGTCCCAGCTCCCTATGCTCTTCTACCAACCACCATTCCCAGTTTGGCACTCCATTACCTCTTACATCAGCTCATGGATGTGAAAGATATACCTCACTGAGAAATCACAGATCCTCACCATATTCAAGTCCATATACTCACAGAAATAATTCTCCCCGTAAGTGAAATTTTTGTTTCTGGAAAACAAATATTATTGGATTGTATTAATGAAATTTTGATATATAAAAGAGGTACAGCATAGTGGCATAGCATTCGGGAACTAATACAGGAAAATTATCTGACAAAATAAACCATACTTTGTGCCATTTTTGATTAATATAAATTAAAAAAGGAGAAATGGCTCTTTAGTACAGCTAAAACATTTAGGTTTTTGTACATTTTATAATGAAAAAAAATAAAGCAATATCAAACAGAATAGCCACAAGAAATGAGTAGAGATGAGCGAACCTTTGGAAGTTAAAATTTGGTTTGATATGCCGAATGGGCAATGTTTGCCAACCAGTTCGTCGTACATATGAACCCCATTCAAATCAATGGGAGGCAAAATCAAGGGCCTAGAAAACACGTTAAAAGGGGCCCAAAGGCTACCACACTCAGTTCAAACTGTTTTTAAGTGGAGCTCCACTGTTTTGGCACAGACATTATTTTCCTACATTACTTAGCAAGCTTCAGCGTCACTGTCACACTCGCCATGCTTGCGGGCTGCACTGGTTACACAGTGGGTATCTCGTAGCAGGAAATCCTGCAGTGCCCATGGTACATTGCTTGATGCTTCTTTTTAAGCAGATTTTGAGAATCTGCATCAAAATCTGCATGTCGATCCTGAGTCCAGCAAAGTGTAGGACAAGTCAGAAGTGCTGTGCCAACAATACTTTACTTATTTTTTTTTTTTTCTTGCTCATGTGGTTCAAATGTCTTTTTCTGCCCCAAAATCTGCAAGGAAAAAAAAAAAAAAAACATGTTAGCACAGCACTTCTGAACTCTCATAGGCCCTTTTTACATCTACGTTTGTCTGTTTGTGTTTCCATTACGTTTTTTTTTTTTTTTTCTTTGTATCGTGGGCACAGCACTTCTGACCTGTCCTAAACTTTGCTGCACTCAGGATCGACGTGCAGATTTTGATGCAGATTCTCAAAATCTTCATTAAAAAAAGACAACTATTTGCCCACAGTGCTTTTTTTTTTTTTTTTTTTTTTTTTTTTTTAAAGGGGGTCCAAGGAGAGCAGCAATTGTGGTGAAAGAGCTCAAGGATTCCCTTTTTCCTCCTGGCTACTTCCACAGAGACTTCTAGGGCGTGGTGGCCAACTACAGTCCTCGAGGTCTTAAAATGGACTAAGTTTTCAGGAATTCCTTAGCATTGCACGGGTTCTAATTTAATCACCTGCAGAGATGATGATTCCAACACCTTGTGCAATGCTAAGAAAATCCTGAAATCATGCACTATTTGCTGGCCTTGAGAACTGCACTTGGCCAGCCCTGTTCTACCCGAGTGTGTGTAATGTCTTGCGTTTCCAGACCTGAGGCCTTCAGGCCAGAGGCCTGCAGCTTGTTTACCAGTCTCTGTAGGGCAGTATCAAAGCACCTGTTTCCAGAAACAGTCCAGCATACAAAGATTGAACTGAAAAAGCTTTACTTTAACGCAGACTATAAGTTTCAAACATAAACCTAACAATAGACGTAGCATATCAATATAACAAAAGTCCCACAGGGATCAGTAGCTCACAGACTTTTAAAGTGGTGGAAAGTCCATGAAGGGCAATGTCCATTAAGGTCTTTGAGGTCAACCCCATAGGCTGCATGTATGACCATTATGGGGAAGTGCAAACCGCACAAAACAAGGGAAAGGGGAAATATAACTAAAGTCCTTCTCTAGCCAAAATGCCAAGTAAGGGATGCGTCATTGACCAAACAAGATGCCCTTTTTTTTTTTTTTTTTTTTTTTTTAAATGCAGTCTACTTCTTGTACAAACTATTTTGTAGCTCTCAGTATTTACCAAGTTGAAGATTGGGGTCGGTGATGGCACTCCCCTGCCGGATTGCCTTGGGGGTTGCATGGGCTACTCCTGTCAGGGCATTCTCCGCCACCACCTGCCACCCAGCACACTTCATCATGACCACCGCTGGAGTGATGATGGAAGAACTAGGGGATGACAACACACTGTAGCACAGACCGGACACGCATGGGAAAAACCGACAGGCCTTCTGGGTTTGAGTGCAGCTGGCTGGCCAACCAAGAGAGACCTAGGCTGCACCCGATCTCACATTCTCTCCTGGTCAGCCTCCTCTTGCCAATTTGCAAAGTTGTCAGCATTGCTATCTCTACTTGTGCCAACTGTGAACCATCCCTTGCAGCCCCACACCTTCAGGAAAGTGACCTTCTCCCTGACAAAGATTGTGCATAGTCTTTGGGGACGATTATCATGCAGCAGGGTGGACCAGTTGACGTAGCACTGATGCCCAGTACCTTGTTAAACTATAAAACTGAATCCCTTATCCTGCAAGAATGCCACCATCTTGCCTTTGGTACACTGGTCGTAGAAGTTATTGGCCTTAGGCCATGCATCCAGTCCTGTGTGATGGCATCTACAAGCTGTATATCCTCAATAAAGGACACATGACAGGGCGGTTCATGCCTTGTCTGATAATTGCTTGGGGTAGGCATCCCTACATGGCATTGTCCCAGTCGAATGCCTCTGGCGGGGGTACTGGGAATTGGGGTCTTCTGCCTCTTCTATCTCCTCCTCTTCCTCCTTGACCTCCTCCTCATACACCTGGTCCTGGTTGCATTGGGAATCCAGTAGCTGCTGCACATGCTGCAGGTGGAATCCAGCCAGGCATGCTGCAAGATCATGTGCAGTCTGGTGCTCCCATTCCCGGATGCCATAGGGAAAGGGTCATCTCTTGACTGTGAGCTCCTTAGGTCCACATCTGGCCTCAGCACCCTGGATTGGATCTGCATCTCTTTGCAGATGAGGCCCAAAGTGCGTTGTATGATGGAGCTCCAGTTCACATGTGTTCATGTTCTGTTCATGCCACTTTGGGTCTGGTGCTGCTGATGATGTAGCACCATTTGTCCCTAGGGTGATTAGGAAGATGACCTCCTCCAGATCAGTCAGGTCTTGCAGGGAATCCATCTCCAAACTACTGCATAATGCTGGCAGACGGTAGCAAGTTCAACTTTAGTAGCAGACAGTGTACCTACGTTGTACTGCACTGGTAAGATGGCGGTGAGATGCTGACTGCGCTCCGCAGTTTTGTGTCTTTTCTTTGCCTAAAAAGCTTGCCTCTTCCACTGACAAGATTTAGACCCACATAATTACCACATGATTTTAATGTTTGTACAATCTTATTGCTTATTACTCATTAACTCCTATGTGATGTGCTGCAGAGCACAAAACTTGTGTCACGGTCTGTCACAAATCCAACTCCAAAGGCCACAAGGTATAACAACTAGGTTGTGATTAGGTGCAGTGATTATTGAAGTGTGACATATTTGTAGGAGACATAAGGATGAAAATAAATAAGTTAATTCAGTTGACAATTACCATTCACCAACAATTCATCTGGAATGCTGAATAAGGTTAGTGTGCACTGCAGCAATGCAAGGACAACTTTACAGGGTGAGGCATTTATATGGGTACACCTAAATAAAATGGGATGGTTGGTGATATCAACTTTCTGGTTGTGGAACATTATTTTATGGGAGGGAGAAAACTTTTCCAGATGGGTGGTGATCATGGCAGCCATTTGGAAGTTGGCCATTTTGGATCCAACGTTATTTTTTTCAATGAGAAGACGGTCATGTGACGCATCAAACGTATAGAGAATTTCATACGAAAAACAATTATGTGCTTGGTTTTAATGTAACTTTATTCTTTCATGAATTATTTTCAAGTTTCTCTTTGTTTACAGCCATTGACATGTCGCAGATGTTAACACGTGAGGAGTGGATAGAAATTGTGTTGATGTCTGGTGAATGCAGTACCTGGGTCATTGCATCAGATTTCAATGCAAGACACTGTACAAGAACACCCATCTCCCATACTATAGTTAGCAAACTGTTTGCCAAATTTTGTGAAACAGGCTCAGTGTTGGATTTGCCTAAATGTGGACGCAAGAAAACTGTCACTAATGAAGAAACATCAGTGGCTGTCCTAGCTTCATTCAGCATGAGCCCACAGCGTAGCACTCACCGCATGTCACTGGAGAGTGGCATCAGTCGAACATCCCTTCAGCAGATATTAGCCACTCACAAATGGTACCCTTACAAACTTCAGCTGCTGCAGCATCTCAATAAGGATGACCCAGATCGCTGCACTGAATTTGCAGAATGGGCAAAAAAAAAAATTGGAAACGGGACCCTCAGTTTACACAGAACATTATGTTCAGTGATGAGGCAAACGTTTTTTCTAAATGGTGAAGTTCACAAACAAAACCACAGCTATTGGTCTGACACTAACCCACAGTGGATAGATCCCTCCAAGACTGTTGGACCACAAAAATTGATGGTATGGTGTGGAATATGGGGTACAAAGATAGTGGGGCCATTTTTCATCAATGGAAACGTCAATGCCACTGGATATCTAAAATTGCTACATGATGATGTGTTACTTTCTTTATGCTCTGAAGATGGCCCGTTCCCTGAGTTTTTCCAATAAGATGGTGGTCCACCACCCTATGGGTGTCAAGTCCAAGTATTCCTACATGAACAGTTTCCTGGAAAGTGGATTGGTCATAGTGGGCCAGTTGAATGGCTACCAAGGTCTCCCGATCTGACCCCCTTAGACGTTTATCTTTGAGATCATCTGAAGGCAATTGTCTATGCTGTGAAGATACAAGATGTGCAGCATCTGAAACAATGATACTGGAAGCCTGTGCTAGCATTTCTTCTGCGGTGTTGCTATCAGTGTATCAAGAGTGCGAGAAGAGGGTTGCATTGACAATTCAACACAATAAGCAGCACTTTGAACACCGTTTATAAGTGGTCATAAACTTGTAAATAACTCATGAAAGAATAAAGTTATGTTAAAACCAAGCATGCAATTGTTTTTCTTATGAAATTCTCAGTAAGTTTGAGTCACATGACCCTCTTCTCATTGAAAAAATTAAGTTGGATGCAAAATGGCCAACTTCAAAATGGCTGCCATGGTCACCACCCATCTGCAAAAGATTTCCTCCTCCCATATACTAATGTTGTGCCACAAACAGGAAGTTGATATGACCAACCATTCCCATTTTATTTGGGTGTATCCATATAAATGACCCACCCTGTAGTATGAATTACACACATAACACAGTTGTACAGTTGTCAAAAGTCTATACTATAAATGTATGGCATGAAATGTGAGCCCCAATGTAGACAGTGTTGCAAATGTATGTAAAGCACTATGGAACTAATAGCGCTATACAAATGAATACATTTTATTATACATAAGTTACACACAGCAAATAAGATCACAATGCTGAATTTTGTATTAAATCACTAGTTGGACACTTCTCAAGCATCTAGAACTGTGTGATACATCGACGAATGATGCATGCAGGGCCCAGTAGGATCGCCCTTTTTCAACTGACAGTTTGTGATTTTGTCAACGCCAATTGTTTTCAAGTGCAGACCAAGGTTTTTAGGCATCGCGCCCAGCACAGCACCCAGTATGCTGATTACCATTGGGACCACCTTCATTTTTACTATTATTAAACATGAAATAGTGATTTACGACATCCTAGTCACAGGAGTACCACACTCTTTTATGGGTGCAGTACCCCTACGTGGTGTCCCGACCAGTGGGGTGCCACAATTGCACATTTTGAAGAAGCAATATCAGTGTGAATAGACCTATAAGATCATGGATATGAATAATATATTGGCCATGTGCTATTGTTATATGAATTATCACATAAGTGTAGAACAGATGGCCTTGCATGCTGCTGACCCTCTGCAGTAATAAAGGTTTGCTCTCCCAAATAAAAGCTAAAAAATGAAACCCTAAAATAAGTAAAATATTTATTTAAAAAAAAAAAAAAATCCCCACACCCCCAAATATGAAGTTCTTTTAAACAAATGTTTTAAGTCTCCTGGACTTTCCAGCTGCTGCCACATGTAGCACTGTTTCCAAGATTCAGACGCTGTGGTGT
Organism: Allobates femoralis; assembly: GCA_033576535.1. Taxonomy (NCBI): domain Eukaryota; kingdom Metazoa; phylum Chordata; class Amphibia; order Anura; family Aromobatidae; genus Allobates; species Allobates femoralis. The sequence continues at coordinate 421,641,141 of JARQOC010000001.1, forward strand.
CAAAACGCCTGCAAACTTCAGGAAGCTTTAAAAATTCATTTAAAGCTCAAAAAAACTACACCTTAATACAAGCTGGTAGACCCAGCAGCTCTGGACACTCCTAACCATATAGTTAGGTGTTGTCCCCAGCCAGTGCGTCTTCCGGCGAGCATGTTGACCCCCAAACAAGGGAAAGTTTTAGAGCCATTTTAAATTTTGAACTTTCTCCCAAACAAAGCCACATTTATCAAATGTTAGGGAAATTGTTCAGATTTCCGATCCCAAGCTGAATCTGCCATGTTCAGGCTGAATTTTGAATTTGGCAATCATCTTCGGGGAAGATTCGCTCATCTCTAGAAATTAGTACAGTAGTGCTGGAGAATTCTAAGAAGGTGAATGAGCTTGGAAAAGAAATGTATACCTACACAATACAAACAAATTCACTGCTGGTGTCAAAAGCACTTACTCAAGAAAATGAGTTGTGATTTATTATAACTGCATGCTACTTTTTTTATTACTATTATTCCTCAGCAAATTACACAGAGAATTCATCAGCGTGCCTTCCCGTATTTCAGTCAAATGAGCATTGGCCTGGCTTACAAATGCAAAGTCACAACGGAATGTTATCACTAAACCACGCAAATGGTACTCCATCTAGTTCATGGTATGTCTTAGGATGTTTTCAATTGCATAGGATAAATATAGCCTACAGGTTATAGTAAACTTTCATAAATTGTTCCACAGAATCATGTAAATAGTGTTATGGGCCACGATAAGTGAGATTTTGGCAAACTCTCCCTATAATTCAATGTCAGTGCTATTTTTATAGTTATGGTAACAGAATGGTGGTTTTGAAAGGAGTTATCTGTTCACCTAAATTTAATCACGAAAATAAATACTTACTGTATATACTCGCGTATAAGCCGAGTTTTTCAGCCCAAAAATTGGGCTGAAAAGTCCCCCCCTCGGCTTATACGAGACTTACTGTATACAGTATACAGGCCCGCCCCATCAGTATACAGCCCCCCCCCCCCCCCTTGCAACACAAACCTGTAAAGGAAGTGATTAGTTTACTTATCACTGTCCCGCTGCCCCGCCGCCGTCATCGCGCTCCTCTGTCTTCATCAGTCTTCTTCCGGCTTCCTCCGGTCGGTGCAGGCAATGACGTCATTGTCTGCGCGCCAGAGGAAGTCGGAAGACGCTGCATGAAGACTGAGGAGCGCGATGACGGCGGCAGGACAGCGGCAGCGGGACAGTGATAAGTATACTAATCTCTTCCTTTACAGGTTTGTGCTGCAAGGGGGGACCTGTATACTGATGGGGGGGGGGAGGAGGGACTGCTGCGTGCACACTACCACTGGGGCTGCTGCGTGCATACTACCACTGGGGCTGCTATATACCTGTGCTGGGGTCCACCCTCGGCTTATACACGAGTCAATAGGTTTTCCCAGGTTTTGGGGGCAAAAGTAGGGGAGTCGGCTTATACACGGGTCGGCTTATACACGGGTATATACGGTACCTCCCCTGTTACTAATCCCCTGCCCTTTTGGTTCCATTGGTTTCTAGGTCCCTCATTGGTTTGTGACATACCCTTTAAATTGATTTGTAAGAATTCTAAAAAGCCATAGCAGTGTGTGGGAAGTATGTTGATAATTGAATAACCATGAGTTTCTTACAGATTCCAATTGTGATACCTCCTTATCTTATTTTCCCCCTCTACTATATATTATAAGTAAAGGGAGTGTTATTTATTTATACAGAGGCTGGGAAAGGTCACCATTGTTTCTGGAGGATTTCATGATCCTGAGAAAGTTGAAAGGTAGTTGTTACGAGTTATCTAGCACTTCTATTTGGCTATAAGGCAGTTGTTAATCTTGAAGTTAATCTATTTACAATAAAATCTACCATGAAAGCAGGGATAGACATGTAAACCGTACGAAGCAATAACAGCTAGTCTATCTTTACCTTTTCCATTCTAATGTGGCACATATGAGTAGATAACACTTTTTTTTTTTTTTTTTTTTTTTTTTTTTTGCAGTCAATATCCAAGCTTATGGTCAGTGAGCAACAGCACTATTGGTTCATTGGCTCAAGCAGGAGGAATTGCTAATGGTCTGGGATCTCAGTACATAAGAAGTTCTTCCACTCACTACACACCATACAATCAAATAGTTCCTTCACCCTCCCTGGATCTCCTTTGTATGATGGTGGAAGCACAGATGTAGAAGACAATCAGTATGATATTTCTGCACATGACAGAATGGCGCCATCATGGGCACCAATGTCCCCACCCTCGTTGTAAATGCAAAGAACAATTTATTTTATGAACAATGAAAATTATTAATCACTGTTTGCAATTATGAACATTTTACTATTACTAACATACTGATTCAATGGTAAAGCAGTAACAGAAAGAAAAGAAGGTGTGTGTCATTTCTTGAGACAATGCACTGCAAAATTCAAGGAATAAGAACTACGGTATTTGAAAAGTACAAAAAACAGATCATTTGCAATTATTTATAAAAATTATATATTGGTCCTCAATGTCAAAATTCTCTGTCTGACAAGATAGTCTAGAAGCAAATGGAAACAATGATTTCAGTTTTATTTTAGAGAAGTCTCATCAAAATATTTATTTTGTAATTTCCCATAGTTATCTATGTAGTGCTACTTTTAAATTAACATATTTATAAGGTTGGCCACAACTTTTTTTTTTTTTCCCCATTGATGGCCTATATGACACCCCTACTCATCATCTATTACCAGCATTGGTGACTGCTGGAAACTCTTCGATGCTGCTGGAAACACAGCAACTCCATAATTTCTAAATTGACATGACTGGAAACTGCAGATCCCTCCTCTATTGTTTGATGGAGCTGCTGTGTTTCATCATCAACCAAGAACTTCTGGTTCATCATCTGTAACAGCTGATTGAGGATACCAGGTGTCGCAAACCTGCAAATCAGATATATTGATGGCCTATTCTAGATATAAACCATCAAAAAAAGTAGTGACCAACCTCTTTTGCTTCTGTTACCTTTTTTCTCCAATTTCTAGCACTGTTTTATTACCACAAGGCTGCTTTGCTACTTTGCTAGCTTACATAGCATCTACTGAGAGGAGAGGTAGCTGCTTTCTCAATGTGTCTATAAGGGTATGCTTACATCTGCGTATCATTTCTCACCGAGATGCCGAAACTTTATAGAGCTCATATTATTCTCGTGCCTAAAACCAGAAACTGTATGCTGAAATATTCTCGTATCGACCTCCACCCTCCCATAATGTTGACTAATTGCCCCTTTAATTGTAAAGGGCAGAGATATTTTCAATAGTAGCTCTATACACATGTACATACTGTAAGGTATAAACAAGGCTGCGGCAGCTGGTCAGCAAGCCAGGGTACGCATAGGTAGTGCTATAAGCAAAATTTCCTAAACTCTGGGATTACATTAGATATCAGGCAGATCATTCATGAATTGTTCTGCCTGGCCATCGAAACAACTAGAGTTACAAGTTATACCCCCCCCCCCCCCCCCCCCGCAAAAATCTTTATGATAAGTTCAGAGAACAAATGGGGATAACCAATGCAGCCGACCTTCAGTGAATGGTAAGGATGGGGTGCAGCTAGCGTGAGGGAGAATAGCAAAAATAGGAGTAGTATAGTGGTCCAAGAAGCAGTCTGTGTGACAGAAGGGACTTGATAAATTGCCTGTGTGAAGGAAGACAATGTAGGAAACAGTATGTGGTAGAGTCAAATGGAGCTGTCAGACAGAGGGGCGTAGGAAGCCCCCTGTGCAGTGTTTGTATTGGATTACTATTTTATTAAAGGGTTTTAAGAGGGCTTGTTTATCAAATAGGGACACTTTTACGAAATGTGAGCACTATGGAGGCTCCATTACTGTGTAGAGGTAGAGTTGAAAGCATTATAGTTGTAAAACAGCTCTAAAAATTGCTATTACTGTGTAGGGCAGAAATATGAGCACATTAATGTTTTTAGAATATTTTATCAACTTTTCCAGTGTGTGCTTGGCACTATATTTTGTCTGTAAGGGGGTTATAGCTTTGATGCAGCACATTTATTTCTGAAGTACAACATTTGTGGGTGTTTCATTATATTGTAGGCAGAGAGATTAATATAGCGGTTGGATGGTGCTGTTATAGGAGTGGCAAACTGTGTAACGTTTCTGTTGAAGGTGTGGTATTAATGGAGGAGGTAATGGAGAACCGAGGAACAAAAAAATGTCTTAGCAGCAAACTCCTGAATTTGGAGGAGAAAAAAAGGTGAAATATTATGTTCATAAAATACATCACATTTGTGTTATTAGATTTAGGTGACCTTTATTAAAGGGATTGTCCGGGCTTTTGCAATAATTATGTGTATCTAGGCTGCAAAATGCTGACAATTTGCAATATACTTGCTGTCAACATTTTGCAGGGTTTTCTGGATATCACATATTTGCAGCTAGCAGGGAATGTCTAGCATGTAAATGGAAACTGGTTGTTTCCACCTACTCTACTACAAACTTGCCCTCTCCCCAATTCCCAGTATGGCTAGCCACCCCCAGGCTCCTATAGCCCGCCTCCTCTCCCACTCTCACTATGCCTAGCCACCCCCAGTATTCTATAGCCAGCCCCAAATGTCACCACCCACCCCCATTGTCCCCACTGCACTCACACCCTATACCGAATCGGCAGCTGTAAAGGCGATTCGGTACAGTGTGTCAGCGCAGTGCGGACTGCTGCATCTGTGCTCTCACCCTGTGAGCTCTGTGCCCTTGAGCCAAGGTCCTCCAGACAGGTCCCTGTACTGTCAATCCGAGGCCCGCTCTGTGTGCTGCAGCCCTGGAACCCAATGCTTCTCTCCAGTCCTCCCAGTACAATAGAGCATGCGGGCACATAACCAGCAGAACGGTTTACTTTACCGCCGTCGACTCTCTGGTATCGGGAGGACTGGAGAGAAGCATCGGGCTGCAGCACACAGAGCCGATGGAGCGGTCCTCATCATACCGCTGCTGACTCCAGTTCTATTTACATGCACAAACACGCCACCTAGAAGTTCCCTGCTAGCCGCAAATATGTGATATCTAGAAAACCCTGCAAAATGTTGACGGCAAGTATAATGCAAATTTTCAGCATTTTGCAGCCTAGATACACATTAATTATTGCAAAAGCCCGGACAACCCCTTTAAGGTCTGCAGAGTTTATACATGGGACTGGTGTCTATTACTATGGACGTTTTAATATGTTTTTATCCTTTGCTTATATATTAACATTATTCACACAATATTGTACAATATACGGTAATAATGTGAAGTTATTTAACGTGAAATAATAATGTGAATTATTTGATCCTTGTATAGTGGCAATATATGGTAATGGGTTGACTGTATTATTTAGAGGTTGACTATCATACGTAGATTTACGTATGACTACTTAATTATTTGCAAATATGGATACAAAGTTGCACACTCCTTTAGATGTTTTTGATGCAAGGTTTATTATGAACAGTTAATGGCCACAGATGTCAACGCGTTTCGGCTTTAACCAAAGCCTTGATCACGACAATTGGCTATGAAACAAAACAAATAAAAGTGTATAAATATTTACAAATATATGGTGTCACCTGTGCTGTAGAGAGCACAGGAAAAAGGCAATTTACATAGGTCAACGATACTGTTGAGGACAGCAAGAATGTATTACTGTCCCAGAGGATGTTATTAGTACATAGAAGGTAATAGGGGAGCTGAGCAGTTAGTTTAGGGAGTGCCAAAGAGTTGGTCAGTAGCGATTGGAGGAAGGTATAGATAGGTTAGAGAGGAATTAAATATAAATAGGTGTATATAGATATACTTAATTAGACATATTTAGTTAGAGAGATAGGGTCGTAGTATGAAAAAGTATCCGAGTTACCAGGTGTGGGTCATGGAATGTTCTAGGATAAGATTGGAAAGAGGCGTCTTTCCTTGGTGGCGAACGCTCGATTAAGGTGGTTTGCTTTATTTCAATAATTCCCAAATGGGGATAGGCGTTTTTCAGCACGGTCCTATGGAAAGCAATATCATAGCTGTCACTATTATGGCAAGAAGATCAACCAGAGCTAAATAAAGTACCATGTAGCGTTAGTCCCTCCAAGCTGACAAATCATTAGTATTATGTGATTATATAGTTTGATTATATCTCCTTAGTTTCAATGTAGCCTAAAAAGATATATGTGTCAAATAGGTTGTATAATATATGTGCAGAGCTAATCGTTGTCAAAACAAAAGTTCCTTCTGCTTTTTACCCAAAGTGCATGTTGGGCATTAATGGACAGAGTGCCTGTCATTATATAGTTAAATACCTTCTTTCAGTGATAGGTCCGCCCCCATCAGAGTCCTGGTAGGAATGAGCACAGTGTGTTATCTGTTGCTGCTATTTATAGCAGAAAACATGAAGTGGGGAATCCGCACATGCTCAGTAGCGTGTCTCGGACAAAGTGTGGCAGAAGTGCCATGTTAGGTATATGCTAACTAGTGACTGCTTGTAGTTGAGAGTGCAATGCATCATGGGAGGGAAGGGGAGGAGCCGTTCTCAGCCTGTCAGCTTCAGTGTAAACAATGCTGCTAGTAGTAATTATAGCAGGAGATCGGTGTGAAGGGGGGCTGATTGTAAGCATGAATGAAGGGTGTGTTATGGAGTATTCCACAGGAGGTATATTATACAAGAAGACAAGATCAATATTAGATATTTCAGTAATAGGAAGAATGTAAAAGGCCCAAAGGGTGAAGACATTGAGAGGAACAGAAGACATATACTTTATCAATATTGTGACGTCATGCTTAGTATCTTATAGTAGATACATTGTTCTCATGTATTATATCTCAGAGTAATGGCATACATATTGGTTATGATCCAATAAAAATGGATCTAGATGGTAAGATTTATTGTTTCACTTCAGGAAAAACGGGAGAGAAGAGAGTTAGTACAATGGAAACTGTAATGGAGACAACCCTTGTTAAAAACAAGGTCAGCTGGACCACTGCTTCATTGTTATGTTGAAGGCAACAATGTGTATATAGTGCCTAAAACTTTTAAGGCACAAATTTCTTCGGTCACATTCTTCATTTATAACCTATATTGGGGAAAAAAAGGTTAAGAGACACAGGGGGTCCCAACCCTCAGCAACAGATATCTAGGTCATTAGGAGCAAGACTAATATCTATACGGTACAGGCTCTAGTTGGGATCTTACCATTCCAGTGCAACGACTAGGGGAAGGGAAGGTGAAAGGGTTTGGCGACCCTTATCTCTCAGTATATCTAAAGTAAGTGGAAGAAAAAAAGGAAAGATCATTAGTGGGTTATTTTAACAGAACCAATCCATTTCTCTATTGAGCCCATGAGGATGTAGTGTTTTCAGTGTGTAGATCCAAAAACTTTCCCTGCTCTTCAGTAATTTGACATGATCACCACCTCGTCTGGGTCTCTCTACTTGTTCGATGATCTGGTACCGTAGTTGTGATATAGCGTGATTAGCCTCATGGAAGTGGTGTGGTATGGGTAAGAAATTCCTTTCACATCTAATGGTAGACTTGTGGCTAGCTATTCTTTCCTTGATATGTTGGGTAGTCTCACCTACATAGAGGAGGCCACAGGGACACTTGATTATATATACAACGAAGTTGGAGTTACAAGTGTAAAAACCTTTGATGGGATATGTTTTGCCTGTGTGGGGGTGTGTGAAGTGTTCACCCCGGATTATATTGGAACATTATGGACAGTTCAAACATGGGAAGGTTCCCCTCCTTGGTGTATCTAGGAATGTTTGTTTCGGTAATGTTTTCAAGCTCCCAATATCGGCTCTCACTATTTTATCCTTGAGGTTTGGTGGACGTCGTTTACACATGAGTGGTGGGGTACTGAATACTTCCATGTTGGGATATGCTCTTTGAAGAAGAGGCCAATGATGTTTAATTATGTTATATACAACTGGCATAGATGGGTGGTGTCCATGTACAAAGGGGATTCTTTCCGGTTTGTTGATGGAGATAGAGGTTTCTGGTGGATTTAGTATTCTGTCAGTTTCCTCCATAAGGAGTTTCTTGGGGTATTGGCGTTCAAGGAATTTCTTGTTCATCTCCTCAAGTCTAACCGGTAGGGTCTCCTTCTCTGATACAATACGGGCCACCCGTTGAAATTGAGATCTAGGCAGACTATTTTTGGTGGTGGAGGGGTGACAACTACTATACAGTAGGAGGCCGTTCTTATCAGTAGGTTTTTGGTAGAGGTCAGAGCCTAATGTGTTACTTTTTTTGAAAATTTTAGTATCAAGGAAACTCACTTCGGTGTCACTGGATGTCATAGTGAAAGAGAGTTCCTGTCTTATTGTGTTAATTTCAGTAAAAAATGAGTCAAGTGAAGTTTGATTACCATGCCAGATACAAAATATATCATCGATATATCTTAGCCATATCAAGGCGTGGTTCTGAAAGAGAGAATTTGGGTATATGTACTGGGTTTCAAAATCATGCATGTATAGATTTGCATACGCCGGTGCGACATTTGAGCCCATAGCGGTCCCCCGTTTCTGGACATAGAAGTCGAAACCTCTATCTCCATCAACAAACCAGAAAGAATCCCCTTTGTACATGGACACCACCCATCTATGCCAGTTGTATATAACATAATTAAACATCATTGGCCTCTTCTTCAAAGAGCATATCCCAACATGGAAGTATTCAGTACCCCACCACTCATGTGTAAACGACGTCCACCAAACCTCAAGGATAAAATGGTGAGAGCCGATATTGGGAGCTTGAAAACATTACCGAAACAAACATTCCTAGATACACCAAGGAGGGGAACCTTCCCATGTTTGAACTGTCCATCATGTTCCAATATAATCCGGGGTGAACACTTCACACACCCCCACACAGGCAAAACATATCCCATCAAAGGTTTTTACACTTGTAACTCCAACTTCGTTGTATATATAATCAAGTGTCCCTGTGGCCTCCTCTATGTAGGTGAGACTACCCAACATATCAAGGAAAGAATAGCTAGCCACAAGTCTACCATTAGATGTGAAAGGAATTTCTTACCCATACCACACCACTTCCATGAGGCTAATCACTCTATATCACAACTACGGTACCAGATCATCGAACAAGTAGAGAGACCCAGACGAGGTGGTGATCATGTCAAATTACTGAAGAGCAGGGAAAGTTTTTGGATCTACACACTGAAAACACTACATCCTCATGGGCTCAATAGAGAAATGGATTGGTTCTGTTAAAATAACCCACTAATGATCTTTCCTTTTTTTCTTCCACTTACTTTAGATATACTGAGAGATAAGGGTCGCCAAACCCTTTCACCTTCCCTTCCCCTAGTCGTTGCACTGGAATGGTAAGATCCCAACTAGAGCCTGTACCGTATAGATATTAGTCTTGCTCCTAATGACCTAGATATCTGTTGCTGAGGGTTGGGACCCCCTGTGTCTCTTAACCTTTTTTTCCCCAATATAGGTTATAAATGAAGAATGTGACCGAAGAAATTTGTGCCTTAAAAGTTTTAGGCACTATATACACATTGTTGCCTTCAACATAACAATGAAGCAGTGGTCCAGCTGACCTTGTTTTTAACAAGGGTTGTCTCCATTACAGTTTCCATTGTACTAACTCTCTTCTCTCCCGTTTTTCCTGAAGTGAAACAATAAATCTTACCATCTAGATCCATTTTTATTGGATCATAACCAATATGTATGCCATTACTCTGAGATATAATACATGAGAACAATGTATCTACTATAAGATACTAAGCATGACGTCACAATATTGATAAAGTATATGTCTTCTGTTCCTCTCAATGTCTTCACCCTTTGGGCCTTTTACATTCTTCCTATTACTGAAATATCTAATATTGATCTTGTCTTCTTGTATAATATACCTCCTGTGGAATACTCCATAACACACCCTTCATTCATGCTTACAATCAGCCCCCCTTCACACCGATCTCCTGCTATAATTACTACTAGCAGCATTGTTTACACTGAAGCTGACAGGCTGAGAACGGCTCCTCCCCTTCCCTCCCATGATGCATTGCACTCAACTACAAGCAGTCACTAGTTAGCATATACCTAACATGGCACTTCTGCCACACTTTGTCCGAGACACGCTACTGAGCATGTGCGGATTCCCCACTTCCTGTTTTCTGCTATAAATAGCAGCAACAGATAACACACAGTGCTCATTCCTACCAGGACTCTGATGGGGGCGGACCTATCACTGAAAGAAGGTATTTAACTATATAATGACAGGCACTCTGTCCATTAATGCCCAACATGCACTTTGGGTAAAAAGCAGAAGGAACTTTTGTTTTGACAACGATTAGCTCTGCACATATATGTGTCAAATAGGTTGTATAATATATCTTTTTAGGCTACATTGAAACTAAGGAGATATAATCAAACTATATAATCACATAATACTAATGATTTGTCAGCTTGGAGGGACTAACGCTACATGGTACTTTATTTAGCTCTGGTTGATCTTCTTGCCATAATAGTGACAGCTATGATATTGCTTTCCATAGGACCGTGCTGAAAAACGCCTATCCCCATTTGGGAATTATTGAAATAAAGCAAACCACCTTAATCGAGCGTTCGCCACCAAGGAAAGACGCCTCTTTCCAATCTTATCCTAGAACATTCCATGACCCACACCTGGTAACTCGGATACTTTTTCATACTACGACCCTATCTCTCTAACTAAATATGTCTAATTAAGTATATCTATATACATCTATCTATATTTAATTCCTCTCTAACCTATCTATACCTTCCTCCAATCGCTACTGACCAACTCTTTGGCACTCCCTAAACTAACTGCTCAGCTCCCCTATTACCTTCTATGTACTAATAACATCCTCTGGGACAGTAATACATTCTTGCTGTCCTCAACAGTATCGTTGACCTATGTAAATTGCCTTTTTCCTGTGCTCTCTACAGCACAGGTGACACCATATATTTGTAAATATTTATACACTTTTATTTGTTTTGTTTCATAGCCAATTGTCGTGATCAAGGCTTTGGTTAAAGCCGAAACGCGTTGACATCTGTGGCCATTAACTGTTCATAATAAACCTTGCATCAAAAACATCTAAAGGAGTGTGCAACTTTGTATCCATATTTGTATTTACTGGGATTGAAGAAATCCTGTTAGTTGGCACCTCCACTCACCACCTACGCGGTGTGCACACCATTATACCCTATTGACTGTGCTTAATTATTTGGGCACTGATATTTTATGAAAATGGATTCCAGCCATCAAAGAACTAATTTTGTCTATAAAGTGTTTTTCAGGTAAAGTTTTACTATGGAGCGCATATATCCAAATCTATAAGGCTGGCTTCACACTTGCAGATGCATCTGCAGCGTTTTGCAGATGCATCTGCAAGTATCAGCATGCAGACCGCGGCCGTGGTGTGAATGCTCTCATTCATTCCTATATGTGAGCCGTAAGCAGGCGTATGCCTGCTTACAGATCACACTCTCCCGCCCGCACTATGGACGCGAGATGTTGCGTCCATAGTGCGGGCGGGAGAGTGTGATCTGTCAGCAGACATACGCCTGCTTACGGCTCACATATAGGAATGAATGAGAGCATTCAGACCGCGGTGCGCCCTATTATAAACATAGGGGCCGCAGTCTGCATGCTGATACTTGCAGATGCATCTGCAAAACGCTGCAGATGCATCTGCAAGTGTGAAGGCAGCCTAACAAAGTTGTCTTTATTATATACCTCTCTAAAACACTAGGTTAAAAAAAAAAACTACCCTCTTAAATTCAAGATGTCTAATCCGCTATATGCTGTAAAGAATGGCTATATAATATTGACCCTTCAAAATATATCAGGTTGCAATTACATTTTCTCAACTTGCACAGAAGTTTAGAAGAACATTATAAAATGTCAATTGCTGCTTGCAATAAACCTGTCACCCAAGAACAGTTTAAAGGGAATCTGTCAGCTCCTCAAGTGGCCACTAACTATAAGCTGTGTGAGTGGGGGGGGGGGGGGAAGGAAGGGAATCGTTTTCCTGTACAAATTCGCTGCACCCACCTCTGCTGCTCCCACCTGTACCGCCGACCACAACCCAGTCTCTCCCCGCCTTCTCCCAGCAGTTTGCTCCTGCCCGCACAGCCCCCGCTACTGCCTGCATAGCCCCAACTATGAGGGGGGGAATCGTTTTCCTGTACAAACTCGCTGCACCCACCTCTACCGCACGACACCTCTGCTGCACCCACCTCTACCTCCCGACACCTCTGCTGCACCCACCTGTACCGCCGACCACAACCCAGTCTCTCCCCGCCTTCTCCCAGCAGTTTGCTCCTGCCCGCACAGCCCCCGCTACTGCCCGCACAGCCTCTGCTACTGCCTGTGACTCACCGTGGCCGGGACTCCGGTTTAGACAGGCGATGCTTCCTTCCTCCTTGTCACGGGTGGACCGCGCCTGCCGGTAGTGGGGGCCGGTGTAGTGCAGATCAAAAGTGTTTGAAGACGTCTTGGTGGAACAGATTAAAGGGGTTTTAATTTATTCGTGACGCCACCTATGAGTAGTTTCGGTAAGGACTACCGACGCTGCGGAACCTCCGGGGGATGGACAGCAGCAAGATGTTACGCTCCCCACAGGCTGAGCGGTGATCCCCGGAGGCTGGAGCTGCTCAAGATGTTGTGCGGCAGCTGCGGTTACCTTTTAGTGCGGACGGACAGTTCATAAGGAAGCACGGACACAGAAAGTCTCTGCAATGGGTCTTTACTGTAACCAGCAGGCAGTACATGGCATGCAGTGGTTGGGTAGTAGACCGGGTGGACTCAGCAGTGATGGTGTCCCTTAGAAATCCGCAGTGTTCCTCCATTCTAACTAATTGGTTGCCAGTGTCACCCAGGAATACCAGGTCGGGTACGGGGAGGCTGCTTCAATGCCCTATCCATGATGTACGTTCTGGATGTTTTGGGGAGCCTTGGATCCCTCAGTGGGTACACCGCTGGTTAGACGACTGGAAGTTGGCTGGTGGTGGGGTGCTCCTGTGAAGCTGCTCCTCCACGCTTCTGGTTCGCGTAGCAGAGGTGAACTGCTGCCAGCTTCGGTACCAGTGAACCGGCTGTGAGTTGTGGGCATGGGAGTCTTTTGGGAACCCGTGTGAATAATGCCCAATCCCGGTAGTTAAGGCCTCAGGTGCTGACACCCGACCGGTGACGGCCCAGGGGCCCGCACGGGGTGCGGAGCCCCCGCTCCTCTCCAAGTTCTGTGTTCTAGGCTCTGCTCTAGATTCCAGACTCCTTCTGTTCTGTTCTCTCTAGACTAGTGTGTGTTCTACTACACTTCCCTAACACTCCACCCACCAGGACCTAGGATTGGCCCTCTGTTCTAGGTGATGCATGCAGGGTTGGATTTCTAAATTAACCAGATCATTGCTGAGTCAGAGAATATTGCGGCTGCATTTATGACTGCAATACCCTTTTGTGACGCACTCGTTGCGGGGCGCCACACCTGCATAGCCCCAACTATGGGGAGGAGGGGGGGAAATAGTTTTCCTGTACAAACTCGCTGCACCCAACTCTACCGCACGAACCCTCTGCTGCACCCACCTGTACCGCCGACCACAACCCAGTCTCTCCCCGCCTTCTCCCAGCAGTTTGCTCCTGCCCGCACAGCCTCTGCTACTGCCTGCATAGCCCCAACTATGGGGGGGGCATCGTTTTCCTGTACAAACTCGCTGCACCCACCTCTACCGCACGACACCTCTGCTGCACCCACCTCTACCTCCCGACACCTCTGCTGCACCCACCTGTACCGCCGACCACAACCCAGTCTCTCCCCGCCTTCTCCCAGCAGTTTGCTCCTGCCCGCACAGCCCCTGCTTTGCCCGCACAGCCTCTGCTACTGCCGGCATAGCCCCAACTCATGCCTGCATAACCTCCACTCCTGCCTCCACAGGCACTACTCCCCCTGTCCACCACTGCTCACCCCGCTGTCTGCTCCACACTCCTTCCCAGCAGTGTGACCCCCTCCCCCTGCCTGTGACTCGCCATCCCCTCACTCGCTGCTCACCCCACTGTCCGCCCCATGGTCCCTCCCAGCAGCCAAACCCCCACCTGCCGTTCATCCCCACCTGCTACTTCTCACGCCCTTGCCTGCTCTCTCCCAGCAGCCCAACCCCTTGCCCACTGCTCACCCCCCTGTCTGCTCCATACTCCCTCCCAGTAGTCTTACCCCTTGCTTACTGCTCGCTCCACACTCCGTCACAGCAGCCTGACCCCCACCCGCTGCTCACCCCTCAACCAGCTCCACACTCTCTCCCAGTAGCTCGATTTCCCCCCTCCCCACTCGCCTCTGTCAGCTCCACATTCCCTCTCAACAGTCCAACCCCTGCCTGATGATCACCCCCTCAACTAGGGATGAGTGAGTATGCTTGTCACTACTCGGTACTCACACGAATATCTCGGTACTCGGGGTACTTGGCGAGTACAGAGTAATCTCGTGATACTCTTGCTATGCTCGGGGGTCCACCTCCCTGCATGTTGGCGCTCTTTACAGAGCTAGCCCGCATGCAGGGATTGGCTGACACACTGTAATGCCACAGCCATGTTGGTTGCGGCATTACAGTGATTGGCTGGCCACACAGCATCATAAGGTCTTTATAAGACCTGACCGCGCTGTGCTCGTCACTCTGCTCCACAGACCGTCAGTGAAGGGAGAGGTGCTGCTGATTGAGGGACAGATTTGTGGCCTTTCAGCTAGTGTAGGCACAGGGATGCCAGTCTAATTACTACAACAGTCCTTCTGAGGACTAAAAGAGCGGCAGGGAGGCAGGGTATATAGCAAACTTCGTTGTCTCAATCTACCAGCCTGCATCACATCTGGTGCTGGTGTACAGGTTTATCCATCCCAAAACAGTGCTTTTAGGGATTAAATTAGCTTTATATAGGCAGGAGTAGGTTGTAGCGTAAATTAGGATACGCTGAAAAACTCGCTGTTCTCGGCAGCATTTGTGTCTGACCAGTCCAACTGCAGGGCCTTAATCTGTTATCTCAATGTCCAGCTTAAAATCAAATCTTGTCTGCATTCATTTAGCATCTTAGTGCAACTGGAGTAGGTTTTAGCGTAAATTAGGATACGCCAAAAGACTCACTATTCTCGTCAGCGTTTGTGTCTGACCGTTCCATCTGCCGCGATTAAACCGCTGTAATCTGTAATCTCAGTGTGCAGCTAAAAACCATCTTTTGGACGCCTTCATTTAGCTGTATACAGGCAGCACAACATTGAAAATGCGCAAGGCTGGTGGCAAGGGAAAAGGAACTGGACGTAATGGTGGTGCAGGCCGAGGCCGTGTGCAAGCTCGCATTGCACCATGACAAATGCCCACATCATCTCGCTCGACCTTCCTGTCCCAATTTGTAGGTGAACGCAGCAGTACACCACTATTAAACCAAGACCAGTGTCAACAGGTTGTTAGTTGGATAGCGGATAATGCTTCCAGTCAGTTTGGCGCCACCACAAATATCTTGTCTTCCACACTGTCAAGTGTCAGTAGCCGTGAGACTGGACCGCACATTCCACACCCTGATCCTCCTTCCTCAAACCATGCCGAGAGCCCGGCCCCGGACATAACTGATCTCGCACTTGGACACTCTGAAGAGCTATTCAGTTATCCATTCGTAGATTCTGGCCTCTCGCCAGCTCCAGTTGAAGTGGGTCATGAGGAGATCGTATGTACCGATGCACAAATATTTGAGCAGCCACAATCTCATGAAGGCAATAGTGCGAACCTGTCTCAACAAGAGGTGGACGATGATGAGACACAATTGCCAGAAAGTCAGGAGGAGGACCAAGGTGCGGAAGTGGAAGACGATGTAGTGGATGATCCAGTAACTGACCCAACCTGGCAGGAGGACATGCAGAGCAAGGACAGCAGTGCACAGGGGGAGTTAGGCGTAGCATCACAACAGGGCAGAAGAAGCGGGGTGGTGTCTGCAGGCAGAAGGCAGGCAAGCGTTCCCCGGAACAACAACAATACAGAAGTTGCCAGTACAACTGTTATGGCTGCTTTACACGTCCCGATATCATCGTCCAACTTCGATAAAAAGTCACGTGGTTTGTGCGTTGGCGCCGATATCGTTCGTGCGTTGTGTGGTGTGAATGTACAATTCGATGCAAGAACGATGCCAAAACAATATCTGGGGAGAAAAGAGCAGGCTCTCCAACTGCCCGATATTGGATGGATGATCTGGCAGGATCGTGCTGTGTGACAGCCCAACAACGATTTGGAGAACAACTTCCCCTATTCTCTCCCATGTTAAATGGTCGTTCCCTGGTTCGCGCGTACAAGGGGACGTATACATCGCAGTTGTGTTGCCTGCCAATATCTCCCTGTGTGACAGCTCCTATGCGATCTTGGATTTCAGCCAAAAAAGTGTGCCTCCCGTGCCGTTATACACAATATCGAAATGATGTTGGGACGTGTAAAGTTGCCATTAGGTCTTTCCGAGTCTGGCTGTTTTTTAAGGTGTCAGCAGATAATTCCAGAAAGGCCATTTGCAACACCTGCCATGCCAGCATAAGCAGGGGTAGCAAAACTAGCAGCCTGACCACCACCAGCATGATCAGGCACATGGCAGCAAAGCACCCGACTTTTTGTGGGATGTACAGCAGAGCCCAGGAGCATTGTCTGCGGGTGACACCGCTGCGTCTTCCACTGTTGTGCGTGCAAGACCATCCCCTGTCCATACTGCAGGCGAAGATGCCTCCTGTCCTTCACGTGTACTTGCACAAGCAGAAATAGCACCATCATCAACCACGTCCTTGTCCCAGCGCAGCGTTCAGTTATCCATACACCAATCTTTGGAACGCAGGCGCAAAAACGCTGCGAACGCTGATGGCACACTGGGTTAATATTCTGGAAGCCGGGACCCAGTCTGAGCTTGAGACAGAACAGGTCCTTCCGACATCAAGGATTGCAGGCCCTAACTCAGTCAGGGTTTTACCCACAGTGTACAGCTCTGGCACGTCATGTTCCTCAGCCTCCTCCTCCACACCAGTCCCAAGCTGGAAGCACTGCAGCACTGCCTCGGCTAAGTGGCCACAGGCTGTGCTGAAGCTAATATGCGTAGGTGACAAACCCCACAATGCTGAAGAGTTGTGGACAGCTCTGAAACAGCAGACCGATCACTGGCTCACACTGCTGAACCTACAGCCAGGCATGGTCGTGTGTGTCAATGGCCGGAACCTTGTGGCGGCTCTGAGGCGAGCTGACATATGTTCCATGTGTGGCCCATGTGCTGAACCTCGTGGATCAGCGGTTTCTGAAATCCTACCCAGAGCTGCGGATCTGCTCGTCAAAGTACGCCGCCTGTGTGCCCATTTTAGAAAGCCACCTACTGCTTCTGCTGGCCTTGCCGGCTTTCAAAAATGGGCACACAGGCGGCGTACTTTGACGAGCAGATCCGTCAACTCCGTGTAGGATTTCAGAAACCGCTGAAACACGAGGTTCAGCACATGGGCCACGCATGGAACATGTGTCAGCTCGCCTCGCCTGAGAGCCACCACAAGGTTCCGGTCATTGTCACACACGACCATGCCTGGCTGTAGGTTCAGTGGTGTGAGCTTCCGGCACACAGACTGGTGTGTGATGTTCCCACGCGTTGGAATTCAGCACTGCACATGTTGGTCAGGATTTGTGAGCAGAAGAGGGCAGTTGTTGAGTACTAGCATCAACTAGGCCGTCTGTATACGGTTCAAACTCCACACATAAGACCTCAGGAGTGGACAGGGATGTCCGACATATGTACCGTCCTCCAAAACGTTGAGGACTCCACCAAGATGGTGAGCGGCGATGACGCCATCATTAGCGTCACCATCCCACTTCTCTGTCTTCTAAAATGCTCTCTGCTCAAAATCAAAGACTATGCATTGCAGGTGGAGCACGATGAGTTGAAGCAAGAAACCGTACTGGGTGATTACGCACAGCCCAGCCTAATCTCATCCCAACGTGCATTGGAGGACTATGACGAGGAAGAGGAGGATGAAGAAATAGAGCTACTTTCATGCGGAATTGACGGTAATACATGCACAAGGGTCAGACCGTCGGTTCAGCGTGGATGGTCAGAGGACTGGGGAGAGGAGGAGGAGGATGATGAGGCCAGCATGGACAGTCATGCTGTTGGTGAGGACCCTGAAGTCTTGCCTGTTAACAGTCTGGCGCACATGGCTGACTTTGTTACGCTGTCTGTCTCGTGACCCTCGCGTTATCAACATCTTCGCGGACACTGGTTGGTGACCCTTTTAGACCCACGCTACAAGGAGAATTTTATTTCTCTTATTCCCAAGGCGGAGAGGTCTACAAAAATGCTGCAGTACCAGAAGGCCATAGTCGCGGAATTAGTCAAAAAATTCCCTTCTGAAAACGCTAGCGGCAGAGGTCACGATTCAGTGGACAACCAAGGCGTCCGGCCAAGAGGCACAAGTCCAATCCAGCAGAGGTAGGGGAACACGCTCAAAGATCTGGGACACTTTTCACAGCACCTCCCGTACCACAGGCCCTGAGGTGCGGGGTAGTGTCACAAGGACTGCAAAGTTTGCCAAGATGCTAAGGGATACCTTGCCGATCGTACTAAAGTGCTCCTAGACTCCTCTGTGTACTTATAATTATTGGGTATCCAAGCTGGACACGTGGCAGGAATTGGCTCTCTACACCTTGGAAGTCCTGGCCTGCCCTGCCACTAGCATTTTGTCAGCGTGTTTTTAGTGCCGCAGGTGGAATCATTACTGATTAACGCACCCGCCTGTCAACTGAAAATGCTGACAGGCTGACTCTGATCACTGGGCATTACAAGTACAGGAGACCCGCTCCTTTGTAATGGGAACAATATTTAGAGGCTCTCCTCTGTTTCTTTCCAGGGGAATCGAAGTGCTTCCCAACTTTTGGCTTCCCTGCCTAGGGCAATCCTTCAAAAGAAACACTTCCTTACAATGGGCTCATTATTTAAAAAGGCACTCATGCATGCCTCTACCCAGGGGCATCAGAGTGCCTCCCAACTTTTGGCAGCCCTGTCTAGGCCAATCCTACAAAAGACCCACTTCCTTATAATGGGCGCATTATTTAAAGAGGCCCTCATGCACGTCTCGACCCAGGGGCATTGGAGTGCCACACAATTTATGGCTTCCCTGCCTAGGGTAATCCTACAAAAGACCCACTTCCTTATAATGGGCACAATATTAAAAGAGGCCCTCATGCACGCCTCTATCCAGGGGCATTGAAGTGCCTCCCAACTTTCGGCAGCCCTGCCTAGGGCATTACTACAAAAGACCCACTTCCTTAAAATGGTCATATTATTTAAAGAAGCCTTCATTTAAGTCTCTTCCCAGGGGCATGGGAGTGCCACACAATTTTTTTTTAAGTAAAATCTTTCATATAATCCAAAAAACTAACATACACCAACTCTGTCTCACAAGTGGGTATGAGCCCTTAATATTTTTTCCATGAAAATCCATTTTGGTTTCATTTTGTAACGTTTTCTTGACAGTCCGTAAAAGTGGCGTAATAGTCTGACAACATTGTTCACAGCAGTGACCTTGGGGTCTGAAATGCTTACAAGGGTCTTCCCCATGCTGTTCCCATGTCATTTGAGCACTGTTCTGATACTTTTGTGACATTTTTAGGGTTTATCCATGCTGCCGGGGGTCATGCCAGAAAAATACTCGGGTCTCCCATAGGAGAACATTGGGCTCGGGGCTCGGGCCGAGTACACAAGTATCTTGGGATGCTTGGCCCGAGCTTCGAGCACCCGAGCATTTTAGTACTCGCTCATCTCTACCCTCAACCCTTGCTGTTCACTTCCCCCACATGCTGCTCACCTCACCCCACTGCTGCTCACCTCCTTGCCTGCTCCAAGTAGCCCAACCCCCACCCACTGCTCACCCCCCCCACCCACTGCTTACCCTCTGTCCACTCTATGCTCCCTCACAGCAGCCTAACCCCCTGCATGCTGCTCAGCCCCCCATCCCTCGCTGCTCTCCCCCTGCCCACTGCTCGCCTCCTTGTCCACTCCATGCTCCCTTCCTGTAAATCAACCCCCTGCGCAGCGCTCACCCAACCCCCGCTTCTCCCCCTCTCCCTGCCTGCTGCTCACCCCCTGTCTGCTCCCTCCCCCTGCCTGCTGCTCACCCCCTGTCTGCTCCCTCCCAGCAGCCAGACCCCATGCCTGCTCCATACTCCCTCCCAGCAGCCTGACCCCCGCTGCTCACCCCCTGCCCTCCACTGATCACCCCCTGTCCACTTTATGATCCCCCTCAGCAGGCAACCCCCCCCCAGTTTGTTGCTCATTCCCATCTGCTCCATGCTGCCTCCAGCAGCCTTACCCCCTGTCCAGTGCTTACCCCCTGTCCTCTCCTAGCTACCTCCCAGCAGTCCATCACCCATCTGCTGCTAGCCCCTGTCCGCTGTTTAACCCCCTGTCTGCTCCATGCTCCCTCCCAGCACCCTGCCCCCCCACTGACCACCCCCTGTCTGCTCCATGCTCCATCCCAGCAGCCTAAGCCACTGCCCACTCCTCACTCCCCAACCCCCCACTACTCATGCCTACTGCCCACCCCTGTCTGCTCCACGCTCCCTCCAGCAGCCCGACCCCTACAGTTGGCTCATCCCTGTCCACTCCATATTCCCTTCCAGCAGCCCGACCCCTTGCAACTGCTGATCACCACCCCTGCTGCTCCTTACTCCCTCTCATTAGCCCCCCACCCACTGGTCACCCATCATACCCTGCTGCTTACCCAACCCACCACATATTGCTCACCCCCCACCTGCTGCTCACCGCCGTCTTCTCCCTTCCAGCAACCCAACCTCCTGCTGCTGCTCACCAAACTTCCCTCTTGCTGCTCACCCTGCCCCACTGCTCACCCCCCTCTGCTCCATGCTTCCTCCCAGTGGCCTGACCCCTGCCCGCTGCTCACATTCCTGTATGCTTCACACTCCCTCCCAGCATGCTAATCCCATGCCTGCCACTCGCCCACCCACTGCTCACCCCCCTGTCCACTCCATGCTCTCTCCAAGTATCCTGACCCCCTGCCTGCTGCTCAACCCCACAGCCCGCCACTGCTCGCCTCCCTGTCGGCTCCACGCTCCTTCCCTGCAGCCTGACTCCTCACCCACTGCTCACCCCCTTTGCCTCTCCACAGTACAACCCAGCAGCCCAATGCCCATCTGCTGTTTACCCCCCACTGCTTACCCCTGCTGTCTGCTCCATGCTCCCTCCCAGAAGCCTGACCCACTTCCCACTGTTCACCCCCATATTCCCAGCTGCTCACCCGACCCCCTGCCTGTTGCTCACCTCCACCTGCTGCTCACCCCCTATCCACTCCACGCTCCCTCCCAGCAGGCCACCCCTGCCTGCTGCTCACCTCCTGCCCGTGGCTTACCCCTGTCTGCTCCATGTTCCCAGAAGCCTGATTCCCCACCTGTCACTCACCCCCCCTTCTCCCACTACTCGGCCACCCCCACCTGCTTCTTCCGAGCAGTCCGACCCCACACCCACTGCTTACACCCTGCCCGCTGCTCACCCCCTGTACAACCACACTCCCTCCCAGCCTACTGCTCACCCTCCCATCCCTTCAATGCTCCTTTCCAGCACCTCGACCCCCTGCTCCACCTCCTTGACGCTGCACACTCCCTTCCAGCAGCCTCACGCCCCAACCACCGCTGCTCACCCCCTCTTGTTGCTCACTCCGTTCCATTCCACTCTCCCTGCCAACAGCCCGACACCCCCCCCCCCCCAACCCACTGCTGCTCACCCTCCTACCCCCCGCTGCTCATTTCCCCCCCCCCCACCCACATGCTCACACCCCACTTCTCACTCCCCCACCCTGCTGTTCAACCCCATTTCTGCTCCAAGCTTTCTTCCAGCAGCCTGACCCGCCCACCGCTCACCCCCCCACCCCCTGCTACTAACCCTTTACCCTTTCCCTGCCCATTTTTCACTCCCCCCTCTGCTACCTTCCAGCACCTTGACACCCGCCCACTGCTTCACCCCACAACCACTACTCACCCCTCCGCTGCTGCTCACCCATCTCTGCTCCATGCTCCCTTCCAGCAGTCCTACCCCCCACCCACTGCTCACCTCTTGCCTTCTCCACACTCCCTCCCAGCAGCCTGAACCCTTGCTCACAGCTCACCACCCTCCCCTGCTGCTCACCATTTCGCCGCCCATGTGTCACCCCCCCCTTGTCTGCTCTCTCTATGTACCCTGACCCCCCACCTGCTGCTCTCCCCACACCCACTGCTCACCCCCCACCTGATATTCAACCCCCTCTGCTCCATTCTCCCTTCCAGCAGTCCTATGCCATGCCCACTGCTCACCCCCTGTCTCCTCCACACTCCCTCCTGGTACCCTGCCTGTTGCTCACCAACACTGTCCACTCCACGCTTCCTCCTCCATTTCCTCCTGTCCACTCGATGCTTCCTCTATCCCTCCCTCCTGTCCACTCTATGCTCCCTCCCCCCGTCCACCCACCACATATACACACACACACAGATACATACACACACATGCGCACTTACACAGCCACCATCTTTAGATATTTGGGTACAGAAATATGGCATTAGCATGACACATTACACCGCTCCACTGCAAGAATTATTGTTATGTTACGTTGGACGGGAACTTGATGGGAGCTAATAGAGACCCCTTCGTTATACACTTTATCTCTTTTGTACGGAATACAGGATTTCTCTTTGCGGGTTTTTTTTTCCCCTCATAACTGATAGTATTGCTAATGGCCAGCTGTCATACTGATGGCTGACATTAGCAATAGAGCTTGGTGTGAGCTGCCAAAAAAAAGCTGACATCAACCCCTTTATTATCACGAAAGCTGGAATAGCAGGGTAACTGCCAGTTTTGGTGTCTCTCATGGAGGCACCAATTCTGGGGTGGCTGTTGGCTGCAATTCTCAGTGTGTAGGTCCCAGAACGCTTGGGCCTTACCACACTGAGAATTACAGCCCCCAGCTACCTGGGATACTTTGGCTGGCAATAGAAAATATGGCAAAGGCCATGCCAATTTTTTTTTTTTTTTTTTTTTTTTTTTTTTTTTTTTTTTAGTTATTTACTTAAATAACTAAAAAAAAAAAAAAAAAAAAAAAAAAATTGAGCTCCTCAGTATTTGTCATTTCCAGCAAAAGTAACACCAGAGAGCAGGGGTTGGCAGCCACTAGCTGTTTGTTTTTTATTTCCAGCATAGATAAACCACACTGAAGCCCCTTTTTTTTTTTTTTTTTGTACCAGGAAATTAAAGGGAACCTGACCCCACAAACTGACCCCCCGCATCTTTATTCCTGTCCCTACACCCCCTCTTATCATTTCTAGTCATCCCTTTTGCAGAAAAAAATCGATTTTGTAAAGTAGAGAAAAAGTTATAATCACCTCCATCCTGTGTGAGTTCTCTGTTTCTGAATTGGTCTCAAAGGCGTGCCTGTCTGCTGCTGCCTTGTAATTAAGCACGCCACTCTCTGCTTGATGCCTTGGTAAGAGCCTGACCGCGTCATGAAAGGGGCGGGGCTAACGGCATGACGCGATTTAGCCCCGCCCTTTTCATGACGCGGCCAGGCTCTTAGCAAGGAGAGAGGGGTGTACATAATTACAAGACTGTAGCAGACAGACACGCCTTTGAGACTATTATAGAAACGGAGAACTCACACAGGACAAAGTAATATAACTTTTTCTCTACTTTACAAAATCGATTTTTTTCTACAAAAGGGATGACTAGAAATGATAAGAGGGGGTGTAGGGACAGGTCTAAAGATGTGGGGGAGTTAGGTTCCCTTTAAACACATTAATTTTTTTTCTTACATTAATATCAAGTTTTCAAGTAAAAATACATTTATTTACATTGGAAAAGAGCATGTGGGGGAAAAAGAGATGGTTACCACCCCCACCACCATAAAGACCGCCTCCATCATGTCACCACCCTCCTGATGCAATAGCTTTGGGCCCACAGCTAGTACCGTAAGTAATTTGTAAAAGTGACGCAATCATTTGCTGTTTGTAAATCTTGCGCACGAACACACTGTTCTACCGCTCAGGGAATGCACAGTAAAGTCAGGTTACACTCCAGGGATCCATTGGGCCATCGGGAGCAGGTACACAGCAGTGACGCACATCTTGGCAAACCACAGGAATTGCAAGGAGAGGGCGGTGCCATTGCTTTTACATATCAATTCAATCAGGATTATGTGACGAGAGAGGGTTAGTCCATGGAAATCAATGCCCTGCAGCTTTTGATTAACGTAGTGCAAATGTAGGTTTTACACTTGATTCTACATTAATTTCGCACTTGCTACACAGCAAAAAGGGGTTTGTTAGAAAGTAGGAAAAGGGTGCAATACAGTAATGGCAGTGGCAAAACGCAGCAGGCTGGTTCCCCAAGGGCAGACACTGAGAGCAAAGGGCCCTGGTGCAAGAGTTGTGTACAAGTTCCCCTTCTTTTTTTAAAGGGGTCTAATACTTTAAGTTTATTTGTGCTCATTGTCTTGCATTAGAAAAAAAAATAATAAAGGCAGTGACCTGCCCCAGAGCCGTGGGGTACCCGGGTGTCACGGGGGATATCATGTGGCCTATGCCCCCGTGGTCACTGAAAAGAGTCAGTAAAAATAAAATTAAAGTGTTTTGTGGCGCTACCTACGGTTCCGGTAATGTTACCGGCGCTGTGGGACAGACCTCCGGGTTATGGTGGAACAGTAGGATGGTTACACTCCCCGTAGGTGGAGCGGGATCCCCGGGGCAGTGGTGGGAGTTATGGTTGCGAACAGTCTATGAAGGGAGCAGGATCAGGGGCCACAATAATATTCACACACACACGGCTGTTGTTTCTGTACCTTTACTGATGACATGAGCAAGGTGAAGTCCAGGGTACAGTCCGGGTACGCTAGGATCAGTTTGGGATCTCCACGTCCGATGAGTTATGAGGCCTCCCTTTTACGCTGTGTGTGTGCTTTGGTCCTGGGCTGTCTGAAGCTAGGCCCTGATCCTCTCCTGTAGTCCTCACTTGTATGGCAGGCTGTGAAAGCTCTGCTGTGGGCACCGCCGTATCCACTGTGGTCCCAGGCTCTGCTAAGTGGCTGTGCCCCAAGTGCTGCACCAGAAGACTTGAAGCCTACCTGGCCTTCGGTCTTTACTCCTGGGCTGCCTGGACAAGTGCAGTCTCGGATTCCAGTGTCTGGGCTGCCGACGTAGCTCTTCTGGGGTGAACCCCCCTGGCTAACTCGCCTCGCCTCCGACCCTCACTCTTGGGTTCCTCACACTGGCTAGGTTTCCAATTTGGCATGAGCCTAGCGCGGCACCGTTCACCAGGTGTCTTCCTCAGTACTGCTCCATACTGAACTGTCTAACTCCTCCTCCGGGCCTGAATTCATAGGGGACCTTGCCTGAAGTCGGCAAGTAGAGCTCCCCCTTCAGGTCCTGGGTGGAAGCTGTTGTGTGTTAGTTTACATGATTTGGAAATCCTTCCCTGCTCTCAGGTGTTCCTGTGGCAACCGAACTTTGGAGTGTGGTGCCACATCAGTAGTTCTCATTTTCACCTGATCTAGTGAATCAGACTATACTGTATAAATATATATATGCAACAGCCGCAAGAGTCGGGGGGGGTACTCGGTAGACGGGCCGGCTGATTCTTTGGGTGGTCATTGTTGCTGTGGCCCAGCTCCGTGGCCCTGGCTGTGCAGTGAAGGGGATGTTTACAGGGGATCTGAGACTTTTCATGACGCTCCCTGTGGTATTCGGCCATGGATGGCTGACGCTGCTGATTTGGACCTCTGGGGCTGATGGTGCGGCAGCCGGGATGGTATCGCTCCCCCCAAGGTTAATGTGATAGTTTAGAGGGATGATGGTAATTATAGTTGGGGTGCAGGAGCTGGCAAGGAGTGTGGCGCCCCGCTAAGCAGGCATCAGAGGGGGGTACTTCACCCGTAAAAGAGGTGCAGATACTCCAGCTGCAGGTGGACCCTAGGATTGTGGGTGGGACCCATTTCCAGCACTCCCACACTAGTAAACACGGTGGGAGGTTAACCGGGAGGGAATAAAAGCACCTCTAGGGGGAACAAGGGGGTCTTTTGCCTCTACGTTTTGGGTCTTTTTGGTCTTTGCTGCTAGGTCACTCGGCTGAGGGACTGGGAGGAGAGATGGAAGAGAAAGAGAGGGTCTAAGGAGAAAGGAGCTTTTCAGGAGAGCAGCCAGTCTGGGAAGAGGGGCCATTGTTAGGTTCTCCCAGACAGCTTACCGGGCACCGGAGCAGACTGCCGTAGCTACAAGCACGACAGAGAATCCGGATTCCCGTGGAGTTTTCAATTCTACCGGGTACCAGAGCAGTCCACAAGAAGTGTACCAGGTACCACCAAAGGAACGAGTGGCCAGCCAGTAGAGGGTCACCCGACGGCAGCGAAGGTGAGAGAGGAAAGGAGGCCAGGTTGGATTTCAAGTCACCAGGCTTCACACCAAAACTGGAAAGCAGGAAAGAACAGACACAGGTTCGTGAAAGAAAGCACACCTAGGGTTCCACCACACCACCTGGGATTCACTTGCAGCCACCCGTCGAGCTACCTGTTCTTATAACATCAAAAGTGCTGAACTGTGAACTTTGTATGATGCCGATGCAAGTAAAGTACCTGGAGGAAAAGTGACTTTGCCTCTGCCTGTATTTCCTTTCGTATGAACTTGTTCCCTTTACTGCCCCGGAGGTCCAGCCCTACCTGTAGAGGACTTTGCCAAACTAGCCGCATTACCATCTACCTCCGGCGGACTGTGGCGGCGCTGGTGACACCAGAAACTACAGGTGGCGTCACTACAACTTGTATATAACATCTCCTGTAAATATAAGCCCTTTTTGGAAGATAGACCCAGGACACGGGATCAGGCGCAGCCACCACTCCTCGTGACACAGCAGACGCTATCTGTGGAGCCTGATACCCGAGTACCCCAAAGCCTGGGCTCAACAGGAGGGCACGGGAAATAACGGGAGGACGCCAAGAGGTGCAGTTTCTTTACCTTTCCTTGGCAAAACATAGTGTAGTCCGAGGGTACTGGTTACCGAGTCCAAGAAGGGTCTGGTCAGCCTGGAAGCATTCGGGTATCCACCTTGCGAGGTGGGTTTGGAGGCCTTCCTTCTGTGCTCTCAGTTGGGGTCCTGGCTGCCTGTAAGCATCACCAGCAGAGCATGCTGGGGCTATAGAAAGGGTAAAGAGTAATTACAGAATGGCCACACCTGAACATGACCTGGCTAGCTTGCTGGTAGCAGACTGACATTAACTCGTCAAGTGCCAAAGGAAAAAGCAAGTTTAACATGAAGTCTCAATATAGACATGAGACAGAGGGGCCAAACCAGTCACAAGTCTCCCATATAAGAGAGACCATCATGACAGTACCCCCCCTTTATCGAAGGGCCTCCAGACCCTCGAGGGTGGATTAGACATGATGAAACCTACAGAAAGAAGGCCTCAAACTACTTGCGTCCACTTCTGTAACCCCCCACCCTTCAAGGATAATACCTGCACAGCGAGGTAAGGTTGTATTAGGCTGCATACTCACAATCAGTATGCGTAGCGTTTTGGATGCAGCGTCTTGCCGCTGCATCCAAAACGCTGTGTAGTACAGTATAAGCATAGTGGATGGAATTCCAAGAAATCTCATCCTCACTATGCTTAACCCGACCGCAGCGGTCTTTTAGCTGCGGTGCGGGTTGCCGGCATTTCCCCGATGGGAGCTGCTTCCGACTCCGCAGCATGAAATGAACATGCTGCGGAGTCGGAAGCAGCTCCCATCGGGTGACTGCAGGGAGAAGCCGCCCAGCACCTGCCGCATATAGTGAGTACAGGGCGGCTGCGGTCTCCCTGCGGGCACCCGCCGCTTCACTCAGGTCCGGAGGAGCAGTGTCCAACACGCAGCTCCTCCGGACCGTGAACACACAGCCTTAAATGTCGGCTCTGGCGTCACGACACATCTCCGGAGCCATGACCTGTGAAACATGGTACGGGTACCAAGTACTGAGGGTACCTCCAACCGGAAGACTGATGGGTCAATAATGTCCGTCACCCAATACGGACCGACAAACCCAGAACCCAGAGCTCCCGAAGCACACGTCCACTTGATGGCATTAGTGGCCACACACAGCCATTCACAGGCAGGTCCAAACCTGCACGTTTATTACCAGGCATGCATCTTTTAGAATGGGAATATCCCCTTGAAGGACCAACAACCGAGTTGTCACCCCGAAACCTACAACTCCCACCTTCAGAATAAGGAACTTTTGTAGGGACAACCACCCCCTCCACCACCTCTCCTGGGGAGACACATAGGTCCAGAAAGAACCTGGGCAAAGGGAGAAACCGTGCGCCTTCTCTCCGGTTGCACCTTGTGCACATTAGCTTTGACAGAACTGGCTTAGGAATCGTACATTCAGGAGCTGGGTCCCCAGTATGGACAACTCCTCCCACGGATCCCAGGAGGAGAGACTGAGGTCTAGAATAACCCCATAAGAGTGGGAATGGCATCCCGGAGGGATAACAGCTGGAAAAGAGGGAACAACAGAGGAAACATACACTCCCATGTCACGACCCTCCACATGACCAGGGAGACGGTTTTGGGATGTTTGTCTGGGGATGAATGGACAGACACCCACGAAGTGACCCTGAAGCCCACAGTAAAAACATGCACCCATCCCATGGCGAACTACAGGTGACTTAACACGAGGGGACACCCCCCATCTACATAGGTTCATCTACCTGCACCGGTGGGCCTCCTCCATGGGGAGAACAGGGGGCTGGGTCTTTCCCTGAGGCATTAATCTATTTTGATAGCAAGGGACATAGCGGCCTCCAGCAACTCTGGTGTAGCATACTGAGCCATGGAGCCCTGGAGCCTACTAGACAACCCATGACAGAACTGACTCTTAAGAGCTGAGTCATTCCATTGGGTGTCCGTGGCTCACCTCCGGAACTCCGAACAGTACTCCTCAGCCGGTTACGTCCCCCGCCAGGGTCTAAGAAAATTCGACTCTGCCGGAGAGACGCCATTGTGGCACCCTGTGCAGGTAAGCCACAGAACTCCGTAGTTCACAATGGGATTTCCACAGCTGAGACACACACATACACCAACATCTTCCCCCCCAGACCTGTAGGGGGAGCTCCACTGGCTGCCCTTAAACCAGATCCCCTATAAGTACAGGTGCTAGGGGGAAATTAGCCAGAGTGTGTAGTCACTACAAGAACTGTGAAGGTCAGCTCAGTGCCTAGGGAGCTGAAACTGGTTACCGGAGCCAAACTGGGCCCAACACCAGTGCACACCAGAGCCAGTGTGAGGTCCAGAGAGTGATGACGACAGGCAGAGGCGAGAAACACTCCAGACAAGGGCAGAGGAGTCATCCCGGCTCATCCCACCAGAACCCCGGTCACTGGATACCGAGTCTGCACACAGGGAGAGAGAGACCATCCCTGCAGAAAATCCAGAACACCGCAGAGGTTTAGCTTCCCGGACACCCGCAGCACCCACAATTGAGAGCCAGGGACCGCTGGAGTGATCACGGTAGCCCAGAGAGAGAATCCTCAGTGCAGCAAATCAGGTGTGGAGACACTAGACACAGGAGGTTAGGACTGGTTTCAAGCTAGCCTGGCTGCAGGACAAAGCAAAGGACAAAGGAAGGCTTACACCTCACTCAAAGTGGAAGTCCCAGAGTGCCCCCTTCATCCCTGGACGTGTACTGGTTATCATCAGTAAAGGTACAGAAAGAAACTTTTGTGTGTGTGTCCCTTATTCCAGCCCCACACCACAATGAATACGCTGCCCTATTCCCTCATTCCTACGTCCAATACCCTGGGGAAACCACCCTACCTGTAGGGGGCTACTACACCTTGCTGCCGCTCATCCCCCGGAGATCTCAGCAGCACGGGTGCCATCACTGGACCTACAGGTGGCATCACGGACACTGTTTTTATTATTTGTATCCCCTTTTTATATGACAACTCAAGGGCACGGACTCGGGCACCGACCACCGCAGCATTCCCACAACAGTACGCCCGAGATCCTTGTACCCATTCTCTCAGTGGCGAGTCACCATCAGGGTCCCCATAGGTAAAGGCCAAAGCTGCAAATAACTTATCTACCGACCGCATAGATGGAGAGTCGATCGGAACAGGGAGACAATGATCCCCACTCTCTGTTCTTCCCTCCCTGAAGAACATGGGCAGAGCCTGAAGTATAACTTGCAGGCCTCCTGGAATGCGCAAACCTTATCACGCCCCCCGAAAAACCTATCAGGGAGGGAAATCTTGGGTTTCGCCTGGGTCTGAGCCTGAGCAGAGACCAGCAAACCCGCGATATAATGGAGCTGCTGCACCACCTGTTCCTGTAGATCTGTCACCTCCTGTGACAGAGTCTGCTTAAACTGGGCGAACGCAGCTGTAGGATCAATAATGGGTCCAAGAAAAAAAAGTATAGGGGCTGATGATTATGTCATGCTTGGACAAGTGAATGTCTGCCTACCGTGCTCTGTGAGCCCGGACCTACAATGTTTGGCAAACAATGGAAAACAAGATACAGGGAGACACCAGAGGGATTAAATACAGAGGATGGCCCTGCTCATAGGGAACTGGGGAGAGGTAACCTCCTGCACTCACCTGCAGCTGTGCCCTGATCTCCCTACCGTCCCTATACGAGTTCTTTCAACTCGTCGCCGAGCAGAATACCTAGGCCCTCTGCTGGCCCTGATGTTAGCCCTCAATAGGGAATGGCCAGCTTGAGCTCTAGTCCCATCCACTACAATAAAAGAGACAAGAGGGAAGGGGAGACAGACAGGGAACAATAAGGCAGCAACTTCACATCTGCTGTCACTTCTCCAGACAGCAGGACGGCTTGGCAACAAGAGGTTCTCCAGAGAGCTCCCTTCACCTCAGGAGCTTTGGCCTGAATAAATTCAATCACCAGCAGAGCATGCTGGGACTATGGGATATATAAAGGGGAAAGAGTAATTACAGAATGGCCACACCTGAACAAGACCTGGCTATATTGCTGGCAGCAGACTGACATTAACTCCTCAAGTGTCAAAGGAAAAAAAGTATGTTTAATATGAAGTCTCAATATAGACATGAGATAGAGGGTCCAAACCCCTCACAAGTCTTCTAGGTAAGAGAGACCATCGTGACAGCCGGGTCTTTAGTGCGGCCGGGAAAAGTCTCACATCCTCCAGATTCGGTTGTCGGGATGTTCAATACCCGCACAACCCAGGACTCTGGAGTTCTCTATAGCGCCACTCTGTGGTGAGCCTTCAGCTGCTCCACTCCCCAGAGCTGTCTCTTCTATGTCTTCTCCTTTCTCTCTACTCAGACTTTCTGACTAACCCCTCTTCCATGCCGGAAATAGGGCAGCTCCCCGGAAGTCGGGTGTAGAGCTCCCCCTTCAGGCCTGGAGTCAGGTTTTGTGTGTGCATGCTGGTGATTACCTAGCATGGGGACCTCCTCCTGCTTCCAAGCATGACATCACCCCCCGGTAAAGAAGGCAACGTCACTATTGCAACTGGGGTGCTATGTATATATATAGTGCGTTGTAAAAGTATTTGGCCCCCTTGAACTTTTCAACCTTTTGCCACATTTCAGGCTTCAAACATTAAGATATAAATTCTATTTTTTTTTTAGAATCAACAACAAGTGGGACACAATCGTTAAGTGGAACAAAATTTATTGCATATTTTAAACTTTTTAAAAAAATAAAAAACTGAAAAGTGGGGCGTGCAATATTATTCGGCCCCTTTACTTTCAGTGCAGCAAACTCACTCCAAAAGTTCAGTGAGGACCTCTGAATGATCCAATGTTGTCCTTAATGACTGGTAATGATAAATAGAATCCACCTATGTGTAATCAAGTCTCCGTATAAATGTACATGCTCTGTGATAGTCTCAGGGTTCTGTTTCAAGTGTAGAGAGCATCATGAAGACCAAGGAACACACCAGTCAGGTCCGAGATACTCTTGTGGCGAAGTTTAAAGCCGGATTTGGGTACAAAAAGATTTCTCCAGTTTTAAACATCTCTAATGAGCACTGTGCAAACAATCATATTGAAATGGAAGGAGTATCAGACCACTGCAAATCTACCAAGACCCGGCTTTCCCACTAAATTTTCATCTCGAACAAGGAGAAGACTGATCAGAGATGCAGCCAAAAGGCCCATGATCACTCTGGATCAACTGCAGAGATCTACAGCTGAGGTGGGAGAGTCTGTCCATAGGACAACAATCAGTCATGCACTGCACAAATCTGGCCTTTTATGGAAGAGTGACAACAAGAAAGCAATTGCTCAAAGATATCCATAAAAAGTCTCATTTGAAGTTTGCCACAAGCCACCCAGGAAACACACCAAACATGTGGAATAAGGTGCTCTGGTCAGATGAAACCAAAATCGAACATTTTGGCCACAATGCAAAACGATATGTTTGGCGTAAATGCAACACAGCTCATCACCCTCAAAACACCATCAAACATGGTGGTGGCAGCATCATGGTTTGGACCTGCTTTTCTTCAGCAGGGACAGGGAAGATGGTTAAAATTGATGGGAAGATGGACAAAGCCAAATACAGGACCTTTCTGGATGAAAACCTCTTGGAGTCTGCAAAAGACCTGAGACTGGGACGGGGATTTATCTTCCAAGGAGACAATGATCCCAAACATAAAGCAAAATCAACAATGGAATGGTTCAAAAATAAACGTATCCAGGTGTTAGAATGGCCAAGTCAAAGTCCAGACCTGAATCCAATCGAAAATCTGTGGAAAGAGCTGAAAACTGCTGTTCACAAACGCTCTCCATCCAACCTCACTGAGCTCCAGCTGTTTTGCAATGAAGAATGGGCAAGAATTTCAGTCTCTCGATGTGAAAAACTGATAGAGACATACCCCAAGCGACTTGCAGCTGTAATCGCAGCACAAGGTGGCGCTACAAAGTATTAACTTAAGGGGGCCGAATAATATTGCACGCCCCACTTTTCTGTTTTTTATTTGTTAAAAAAGTTTAAGATATCCAATAAATTTTGTTCCACTTCACGATTGTGTCCCACTTGTTGATTCTTCACAAAAAAAATTAGAATTTTATATCTTTATGTTTGAAGCCTGAAACGTGGCAAAAGGCTGAATAGTTTAAGGGGGCCAAACACACATATATATATATATATATATATATATATATATATATATACACACAGGGCTGCCACTAGGAATTTTGGGGCCCCTTACTGGCAAAATTTTGGGGCCCCCCCTGAGACTCCACCCATGCCCTGCCCCACCCATGCTCCGCCCCACCAAGCCCTGCCCCACCCATGCTCCGCCCCCACAAAAAGCTCCCCCCCCCACAAAAGCTCCACCCCCACAAAAGCTCTGCCCCAAACCCCTCAAACCATCCATAGCTTCACACGCACTGT
The DNA here is from genome assembly GCA_033576535.1 of Allobates femoralis. Classification (NCBI taxonomy): domain Eukaryota; kingdom Metazoa; phylum Chordata; class Amphibia; order Anura; family Aromobatidae; genus Allobates; species Allobates femoralis. The sequence continues at coordinate 421,674,593 of JARQOC010000001.1, forward strand.
TGGAAAAACTCCACTTTTGCACCACATCCTCACCAATTACACCTTAACAGTTCCCATCCAACACCAGATTACAAACAGTCATCAGATTTTGTTTGGCCAAAAGATTTTTTTAAGCCTGCCACCACGACAAGGTAGACTCTTTTGGCAGGGCCCTACTCTACTCTACTCTATTTTTTTTTTTTTTTTTTAACTTTTTTTTTTTACTTTTTCTTTTTTTACATCAACCTTTTTTGTTTTTTAATTAAGTATTTCTCATTTTTGTTTATATTTCTTTAAGGGAATGTGGCACATTCAATTTTAAACTTATTGAAACCAGATTATGATAAAATATTGCATAATCTGCAATACTGATTGCAGATTGTGTTGTATTAACTGTATATTTATGGACGGTGCTCTGCTACTTGCTTGAAGATATTAATATTGAATATATATTTATTTATTAAGACATTCAAGGGGTCTATTTCTTTGGGATGTTTTTTTTAGACATGTTCTCATATTTAGTGACATGTAGATGTCATTTTGCAGGAAGAGGGCAGAGGTGAGCTTTGACACCACGTACTGAGGGGTGGATTCTATTTTCTCATTGTAATCTTGAGTGTTATGATGATAATGAGGTGACTGCTGGATAGGATCTCATCTGGATATGTCATTCTATTGCAAAAGCAGTCTCTATTTATGATATAAGGGGTGAGAAAACTAATTTCTTCAAAAACTAATTATAATTCAAAATAGTGGTCAACAACAACAAGAATATGACCAAATTTTTTAAGATGCTAAGGCTCTAACAAATACGGCATTTCTTGATTTCTGCACCGAATATAAAATATAGAAAACAGAACTATTGGTTCTTATATGCCTTAAAGGATAAGACCCTATTGTGCTTTTGTTTCTCTACTTTTAAAAATCTCAAACACATTGGTTAACAATAGCCAGAGTGTGGTGAATGCCCTCAACAGAAAAGCTTTGTAAGGCTGCCTTCACATTTGCAGACCCCTCCGCAGCGTTCTGCGGAGGGGATCCGCAATGTGAGCGCAGCACCGCCAGCCCCTATCTTTATAATGGGAGCGCAAGGTGCTGCACTTGACAGCGCATGACCGTGCGCACCCATTCACTGCCATATGTGATCTGTGCGCAGGCGAAGGAAATAACCTGATGAAGACGGTAACGTCGAAACGCGTAGCGGAGTTTGAGGGACCGTGTTTTTAATAAAGGTCTGTTCATCATAACAATTTCCCCTTGCCCTCCTTCCTTAGCGCTATCAGAACCGCAACTATTTTTTCCTTATTTTGATAAGAGTCATTTAGTGAAATCTTTTGGTCAATTCTGTAAAGTGCCAAATTATAAAGTGCCAGTAACAAAACATAACAAACAAACAAAAAAAGAAAAACAGACAACAGAAATACAATGAAACTGAGGTAATTTTGTGTGGTAAACTAAAAACAAAACAAAACACCACTCTTTCACACGATCTAAGGAACTGAACAATAAAAATACTTAAATACAAACATACAATAATGCACATTGTAGGAACTGACCCCTAATATTAAATGGGTGTTCCCATAAATATAAGAACAAACAATAGTGCACACTGGAGGAACTGACCCCTAATATTAAATAGGTGTCCCATAAATATAAGAACAAACAGTAGTGCACACTGGAGGAACTGACCCCTAATACTAAATGGGTGTTCCCATAAATGTAAGAACAAACAAACAATAGTGCACACTGTCCTAAGAACCAAGTCCTAATATTAAATGGATGTTCCGTACGGTACTGATAGAAGATGGCTGGGTCAGTCTGGTGCAGGTCCCCCAACTGAAACATACTAAGTGATTTGTGACATCTTTCTAGTGCTACGACTTTGGGTCAGTTAACCAGAAGTCAGGTGTGATACCAATATGATAAGAATGGTGTGTGGATGTGAATAGGTATAGGTAATCATAATTAAAATAGTGACCACAGGCATTATCATTCAATGTTCAATAAAAATGCTCAGTATTTGGTTGAGATACAACAAGGGGGACTTCCTCTTTCCATTTTACATTATGCCTTGTGTTGAAATTATGAGCTAAGCTGAAATTAAACCACATCCTCTGACAGCTCGGACAGGAAACCACTTCCTCAACCAAGGAAACAGATGGGGGTATTGCACAGGAAAATAGTGAACAACATGTCGTTGGTGGTCACGTCCTAAAAAACGCTGGATCATGCCATCAGCACGTGATCAGATATTCAAAGTATAAATTGAAGGAAGTCACATTCAGAGAAAAGGGAAGGAGAACCTTTACAGAGTCCAACATGAATGGACGTCTATGTGAAGCAAGCCGTGGTCCCTTCTCGCTGATCGTGACTTCCCCGATGAAGAAGGTGACGCAGCTACAATACACGGTAAACGTATTGATGCTTATTCGCTATAATTAAGTCTAGGTATAATTAGTATACTTTATGTTAAACCTGTACTCAATTGATGACAATTCATGTGCTACTTTGTAACAAATAAATTTAATCTTGCTATAAAGAATATTATTATTCATGCCTGATTTGTAAGTCAGTGAGCGCTACGTAAGTACGGGCTCTGCCCCGATCCAGGTAAATTTAGCAAGACATTAATTGGCGTAGTCGGCAGGATACCCCACAGTGGGGTACTTAAAGAACACATTTTTTAGTAATATTTTCTTATTTGGCATTTTTCCAAATTATTTGGCAAGAGTACCAAAATGTTCAGAAAAAGTAAGGAAACAGCTAAGGAAATTGTTATGGAGGTTCCCGGCTCGACCGAGGCTCCATATAATATTATAGCACATGAATTGGTCAATTGTGGACTGGTGGAAAAATGGCAGGATAAGTTAAAAAATTCTGAACCCTATAATGTTGTTGATGTACTTATGGGGATCCCTGTAAAGGCAGGTGATGTGGTAACCCCTCGATGTTGTAAAGTTACTCGAGAGGGGATCCCTGCAAAGACAGGTGATGTGATAACCCCTCGATGTTGTAAAGTTACTCGAGAGGGGATCCCTGCAAAGGCAGGTGATGTGATAACCCCTCGATGTTGTGAAGTTACTCGAGGGATCCCTGCTGCAAAGACAGGTGATGTGGTAACCCCTCGATGTTGTTAAAATTACTTGAGAGGGTCCCTGCAAAGGCAGGTGTTGTTGTAACCCCTCGATGTTGTTAAAATTACTCGAGAGGGTTCCTGCAAAGGCAGGTGATGTAGTAGTCTCTCAATGTTGTTAAAATTACTCGAGAGGGTCCCTGCAAAGGCAGGTGATGAAGTAATATTGGGGAAGCAAAACTGGATGCTAGCTTCAGTCTGTAGGACAGTTTATAGTAAAAATTATCAGCTAGTTAAGGAAGTGAAGCACACGTTGTTGGTGTGCAGTTTGAATCAGTTAGCATTTTATTAAAAAAAAAACCGTTTTCAAAGCTGCCTAATTTTTAAATTAAAATAGATAAGATAAAATTGTTTAAGGGATAGTGCAAACACATTGCATTTGTGTAAGAACATTTGTTTGTCGAATAATTGTGTGTGAAAGAAGGTGACTGGTATGAGACTCCTTGATAGAACTGAATGACCGTATGCATGTAATAAGGATTTAAAAATAAAAATCCTGATTGTATAAAGGAGTCCACTTAGTCCAATTAGTTGTGATCCCTTGTCAACTGGCATCCGGGATACAACGAGGAACATTTAGAAAGTGAAGAAACACATAGTCACACGTGTGAGAATGAGATAAGCTGAAACCAAGTATTTTGTTAACATTGCGAAACTAAGCAGACAACTGGGAATACACGTAGTCGGGCTTGTCCTGTCCGTGTTTTGCCAGTGGCCTGTGATTTTGCAGTAAACTAACTAATATTTGGGGAGGCTGCAAGTGAAGTGACTGTGTTGAATGTTCTGCAGATTTTGTGTGGGTTCTGCAGGTTTCAGAAAAGTTGGATGTCCGAGGCTGGTCTAAGGCTCCCTACAATATCTTAGTGCAGAAATTGTTATATAGTAGATTAGCTGATGCTTGAAATAATAAGTTCAAGGGTTTATAACCCTTTGATGTTGTGAATATACTTGAGGGAATCCCTGCCAAGGCAGGTGATGCTATACAGTTAATAGGTGAAATTGGGTATTAGCTATTTTCTAAGGCCAAAAAATATAAATATGAACAAGGTATAAAATAATATTTGTTCACTGATTCATGGTTGGTAGTTAGTGGTTCAGCTACTTGGATTATAGGATGAAAAATAAAATGATTGACAAATTCATAGGAAAGAGTTGTGGGGGAAAGAAGTTTGGCAAAATATTGAAGAATATGTCCAAACAACCAAAAATACTCTTTTCATGTTGATGCACATGTTTCTCTTGACTCATTGAAATGTCTGTTTAATTCCCAAGCAGATGCGGCAGCCTCAATGTCTGTCACAGGTACTGAACCTGATAAAGAGAAAGAAATATGGTTGCAAGGTATAGCTGTCTGGACGCTTCAGAAAAGTGGACACTTGGGAGAAAATGCCACTTACAGGTGGGCACAAGACAGAGGAGTGCCCTTAATGTTAGATGTCATTACACTGTCCAGTCTGTCAACACTCACAGAAAAGGGAAGTTCCACACACTGTAATGGGACACATAGGTGAATTGCCAGCTTAGATTTGGCAGATGGATTTCACCGGTCCTCTGCCAGAGAGTAGAAGTTGTAGATATATCTGCACAGCTGCAGACACATACTCAGGATTGATGGTGAGGTTTCTTTGTAAATCTGCCACCCAGTGGAGTAGTTTGAGAACACTGAAACTGATCACTGACTACACATAATCTGAGCATACATAAAGTACATATAGATACATTGATCTATTGGAAATTGAATGAGGAAGCACAAATTCCTTTCAGAGCTATGGACCTCTACTCAGTAGAGGCAGTGCTCATAGCACCAGGTAAGGTAAATACCATTTCTACTGGTTTTGCATGTGGGAAATTGCAACAAGATCTAGTTTTGCTTTAAAAGGTGCAATATTAGTAGTAGGAGGTGTTATTGATGCTGAATATCAAGGAGAAATTAAGGTTCTCATGTTGAATCTAGAGACAGAAACTTTAGTGTTGTCTATGGGCCAAAGTATTGCCCAAATGTTACTTATACCTGTAAACTTGTTGCAAGTTAAGGAAGGAACAGCCCCTATAGAATTGACAGTCAGGGGAGATAAAGGTTTTGGGTCCTCCAATATCACTAATGTGGGGGCCAAAATATGGGTACAGAATACCCAAGGACCGCCAGCTGAGGCTGAGGTCATTACAGTGGGAAAATATAGAACACTCTTAATAGTGAGATCAGGAGTGAAGAAGTGGGAATATGTCCCACAGGAGAAATGTTTTGTATGGGAATGATGCCATCTTTTATTGTACTCTAGGTATGACTTAAGTGGAATCTTTGGAAGCGCATTATTAGGCATAGCTGATGGATGGAGCAACCTACACCGAGAGTGGCCGATAGCCGACAAGTTTGTTGAATCACACTCAACCCACAGATTGTTTGATTTGTACTCATTCTCCTGTGACAGCGACCAGTATTCCTTTCCTGGCTATACCGGTAACAATGGAAGAAATCCTGATGTGCGACAATTGCTCAGACAGTTTGAATTCTGAGCGGGACAATTACGAATTTGCAGTACATGGCCTTTAAAGGAGGAGTTTGGGGGCCGAGAAATAAAACTGTGTTGATTTGTTTTAGGACTGCTCCCTATGAACAATATACATATAAGTTTTGGGACAATTACAAATACAGCAGATGCTTTCAAACCTAGCCTACTAGAAAGGACGATTCATGATGTATTCTGGCCTTATGCCACTATGTTTATTAATGGAACTAGTGATACTTGTAGCAATATATCAGGTGATATAATGTGTAATGAATCTTCTGAATATTAAGCTAATGAACCAAGGTGTAGTAACCCTGATGCAGGATATTGTAGTCCTATTAGGCAAAAACCAGGGTGGTGTATATTAACCAATGTGAGTGTCTTTGTTGATGTAGTACACCGACTAGTTTTATAATACTCAGCTATATGAGATCTCTCCAGAGGGATGAAGTGGATATGTGGGCAAAATGCTTATAAATATCAGAAAGATAATGACCACAAAGATAGCTGGTGGGCCAATACGTTCTCTTTCCTGAATACAGCAAATTGGTTTAAAGGAAGTGGAGGATGGTTAATGGGGCTTCTGCAAGGGGCCTTCCAGGTCATATTGTTTTTAGTTTTAATATATGTATCGGTTAAAGTGATAGTATTTTTATTTCAATATTGTTTGAAAAAAAATCAAGTTGAAATCAGAAAGTGATTTCCTATTGATGTATTAATCAAATATAGTTGCAGATGTAATTTCTCATCATTGGCATAATGTTCTCATGGAATGTTCACCCTCTGCTGGAAGAATTTTGAATTTCTTGATTCACCTTGTCTCGGTGATTGCTATTATGATAATTCCACTTTTTTTTTAAACTGGAATTGTTACATAGCATACAAAATGCTCTGTAGAAGGCCAAAACTACTGATGTTTTTTATATGGAAAATGAAGATAATTCCTGTGGTCAAGGACCGATTGTGATACCAATATGATAAGAATGGTGTGTGGATGTGAATAGGTATAGGTAAGTGTGGCGCCCCGCAACGAGTGCGTCACAAGGGAGTATTGCAGCCGCAATATTCTCTGACAAAGCAGTGCAATAGTTAACTCTGAGATCCAACCCAACATACAACACCTAGAACAGGGGACCAATCCTAGGTCCTGGTGGGTGGAGTGTTAGGGTAGTGTAGTAGAACACACAATAATCTAGACAGTGAGAGTCAGAACAAGAGAGAATCTAGAACCTGACAAGAGCAGACTAGAACTTGGAGAGGAGCGGGGGCTCCGCACTCCGTGCGGGCCCCTGGGCCGTCACCGGTCGGGTGTCAGCACCTGAGGCCTTAACCACCGGGAAAGGGCATATCTACACGGGTTCCCAAAAGACTCCCGTGCCCACAACTTACAGCCGGTTCACTGGTACCGAAGCTGGCAGCAGTTCACCTCTGTCACGCGAACCAGCCCCGTGGAGGAGCAGCTTTATAGGAGCACCCCACCACCAGCCAGTTTCCAGTCGTCTAACCAGCGGTGTACCCACTGAGGGATACAAGGCTCCCCAAAGCATCCAGAACGTACATCATGGATAGGGCATTGAAGCAGCCTCCCCGTACCCGATCTGGTATTCCTGGGCGACGCTGGCACAAGAAGAAGGAGCTAAGTAGGTAGAATGGAGGAACACTGCGGATCTCTGAGGAACACTATCACTGCTGAGTCCACCCGGTCTACTACTCAACCACTGTAAGCCATGTACTGCCTGCTGGTTACAGTAAAGACCCGTTGCAGAGACTATCTGTGTCCGTGCTTCCTTATGAACTATCCGTCCGCACACTAAGGTAACCGCAGCTGCCGCACAACATCTTGAGCAGCTCCAGCCCCCGGGGATCACCGCTCAGCCTGTGGGGAGCGTAACATCTTGCTGCTGTCCATCCCCCGGGGGTTCCGCAGCGTCGGTAGCCCTTACCGAATCTACTCATAGGTGGCGTCACGAAGAAAACAAATTAAAACCCCTTAATCTGTTCCCGTAAGACGTCTTCAATTTTGATCTGCACTACACCGGGCCCCACTACCGGCAGGCGCGGTCCACCCGTGACAAGGAAGGAGAAAAATCGCCTGTATCAACCGGAGTCAGCCGGCCGCGGTGAGTCATAATCATAATTAAAATAGTGACCACAGGCATTATCATTCAATGTTCAATAAAAATGCTCAGTATTTGGTTGAGATACAACAAGGGGACTTCCTCTTTCCATTTTACATTATGCCTTATGTTGAAATTATGAGCTAAGCTGAAATTAAACCACATCCTCTGACAGCTCGGACAGGAAACCACTTCCTCAACCAAGGAAACAGATGGGGGTATTGCACAGGAAAATAGTGAACAACATGTCGTTGGTGGTCACGTCCTAAAAAACGCTGGATCATGCCATCAGCACGTGATCAGATATTCAAAGTATAAATTGAAGGAAGTCACATTCAGAGAAAAGGGAAGGAGAACCTTTACAGAGTCCAACATGAATGGACGTCTATGTGAAGCAAGCCGTGGTCCCTTCTCGCTGATCGTGACTTCCCCGATGAAGAAGGTGACGCAGCTACAATACACGGTAAACGTATTGATGCTTATTCGCTATAATTAAGTCTAGGTATAATTAGTATACTTTATGTTAAACCTGTACTCAATTGATGACAATTCATGTGCTACTTTGTAACAAATAAATTTAATCTTGCTATAAAGAATATTATTATTCATGCCTGATTTGTAAGTCAGTGAGCGCTACGTAAGTACGGGCTCTGCCCCGATCCAGGTAAATTTAGCAAGACATCAGGCTAGGACACAGCTGTAATATAGGGTATTATACATGACAGTAATGTGAAACTGGCTACATTGTAAAAAATGTGAAGTGCAAATTTACATGTGTGGGACCTTCTGGTTAGCAAAATCCTTAATCAGGTCTTTAAAATTGAGGCGTCTGGCGAGATCATGTTCAATAGACAGAATGGCTAGGCTGTTCAACCGTTGTGCCGACATTGTAGAACGCAGGTAGTTCTTGATCAATGAAAGTTTGCTAAATGCCCTCTCTCCTTCTGCTACTGACAGTGGAAGGGTGATAAAAATTCTGAGTGCAATACACACCTCTCCAAATATTCCTTGAAGCTCAAATTTGTAGATGGCGTTTAGCAAATCCAGTGGACCCATGTTTTCGGAAAATGTAGCTCCATAAACTTTCTGAAGATGTTGCAGCTCAGAAAGCAACGATGATGTGAGATCTTCAGGGTAAGCAGAGATCAGTTCTTTAGTAGATTCCACCAGATCTGCTTCATCAATTGTCCTCATCTTCAGAATTGGAGTGAACAACTTACAGAGATCTTCCATCGACTTGAAGCGCTGGTGAAGATCAGAAATTATTGTGTCCATTGCCACAAGAAAGACATTAGCTTTGAAGTGCTCTTCAGGATTTGCAGCTTCATGATGCTTTGACTTTCTTTGGCGTAATTGTTGAGCATTCAGTAGATCTTTTGGAATACCCATGCAATCTGCTACCAAACTAGCTTCAGAAAGCAGAGTGGGCCACTTATCCCGGAGTGATTTCATCTCTTCAGAGAGAGCTTTAATGTTGGCAGCCCCAACTTCCAAGGAGACAGATCTGGATTGTAGAATTTTGTTTCTCTCCTCAAAACTGCAAAGAACTTTTACCCAAAATGTCGCTAAAACCACTGCTCTGAAAGACGAAAAATAGAAAAAAGACCTTCAGCTTCTGAATGAGTATCATTTGCAAGTTTTCCGGAAGAAAGAACTTCATCAAGAGCCTTCAAAATGCTTGGTAGTTTTTCAGCAATTGGGCGTACAGCATCTATTCTTAGCTCCACCGGGTGTCACTTAGACCATGCAAAGACCTTCCAACTGCATCGAGCAAGATGCTCCATCTCTCAGGGCTGTTGCTAAACAGAATGTATGGTTTACACTTCCAAAAAAAGTCTTCATTTCAGGACAGCATGCAGCAGCATGAACACCTACGAGATTTAAAGAATGGGCAGCACAAGGACAAAAGAGAGCTCTTGGAAATTTCTCTAGAATTTTGGCCCTTACACCTTTAATCCTACCAGACATGTTTGCTCCATTATCATATCCTTGGCCTCTGCAGTCTTTGAGGTCAATGGCATGCTCATTTAGTCTTGATGTAATCATGTCCGCAATTTGTTCTCCAGTCTTCTGTAAAAAGTCAAAGAATTCCAAAAACCTTTCCTGCACATGCCAAACTCCTGTTTGAGGATCTCTTGATACATACCTTAAAACTATAACATTCTGTTCCGTGTGTGAGACATCTGGAGTAGCATCACAAATAACAGAAAAATAGATAGCTTCTCTCCTTTCTGAAAGTATGACATCCAGAACATGTTTTCCACAAATATTGATAAATTCGTTTTGAGTTGCCCAAGAGAGATAATGGGCTGGAATTCTTTTTCCCTTTTCTTGACTTGCCTTGACCTTGTCTAGATGTTCCTTTAGTACACTATCATACCATGACAAGATTTCCAAAGTTCCGAGAAAATTGCCATTATGTAGGTCTCCAATTCTTTGCGTTGTTCCCCTGAACGCCATGTTGCGTGATGCCAAGTGCAGTGTCACATCTAACAGTCTTTCTAGAAGAGCCACAAGCTTCTCTGCTTCCTTCTCAAATCCTCTTTGCATCTCATAGTCAACACCACGGCCACCTATGGTCATTTGGCGTGTTCTCCAACTCCAGTAGTGCTTCCTGTGTTGTGCACTTTGTTCATGCTCTGGTAACATGTTGTACAGGCGATGCCATTTGTTAACCAAAGGGTTAAAACCTTCTTTCCGGCAAAGGATGCTTGCAGCTTTGCTTCTATGATCAGTAGAAAAAGCCATGCACGTTACACAATACATTACCTTCCTACTTTGGCTCCATCTTAACCAATCCCTTATACATTTTTCACGTCCATTAGATGACTTGGCATATAGGAGATAGTCACTAAAGGAACAGTCTTCAACATCCTTCGGTAGAGATAGTGCCATCTGCTTCAATTCTTCTTCTTTAGAAAGGCCTGAAAGAACAATTTTCTCCCGTTGCTTATCCAGGAGTACATCAGGCCACCTTGCTGGGTCTTTCCAATCTGCCTCTTTGGCATCTCCGGCCTCTTCCACCTCTTCGGCATCTCCGGCCTCTTCCACCTCTTTGGCATCTCCGGCCTCTTCCACTTCTTCGGCATCTCCGGCCTCTTCCACCTCTTCGGCATCTCCGGCGTCTTCCACCTCTTCGGCATCTCCGGCCTCTTCCACCTCTTCGGCATCTCCGGCCTCCACAGTCATATGAGTGCACGCCTCTGTTGAATGAGACTCTGCACTCTTGCTGCAAGATGGTTCTTCATATACCTGTTCCAAAATGGATCTTGAACATGAAGCCATTTGCTCCTCTTCGGTTTCCATAAAAACAGTGTGAGGACTCTTTGTTGACATGGTACTGGACCAGGTTTCCTCAGATTGTTATGTTACGGCACCAGTTGGAATAATTGCAGCCTCTTCTATTACTGAAGAAAAGCTTGAAGGGGCGGAAGCCACCTCAGTGGATAAAACAATTTGCTCAAGAAGTGGTTGAGAAGCCTCAGCTTGCATCTGAGGAGGTTCACAAGTGTCTTCATCACCTCTCTTGGTGGTTTGCGGCTTTTTAAAGTACTGATAGAGAACATTCTTCTTTTTAAGCCTTTCCTCTTCTTCATCACGCTCCCTTTTCTGCTTTCGTTTTTGTGAGCCAGATTTATGTTGGTACATTTTCTGGGGTCTAGGAACTATTTAATCTGAAAACTAGTATTAGACAGAATTCATAACAACTTTGAAATTGCAACACCAGTAAATCACACTTGTATAGGGCAGCAGCAAAAATATAAAACCATACAAGTAAAGCTGATGAACATCTCATTTTTGATATCTGTATTGGGATGTCAAAAAATATCATAAGAGAAACAGTGGTAACAGTGGAGGTGTCGCTGTTCAGTTCTGCTATGCAGCGCAGACCACAGCTGTCATTTTGAAAACCCACAAAAAAGATGCATGCACCATTTTTCAGGCTTTCTAAATCAGTGTTTCCCAACTCCAGTCCTCAAGGCACACCAACAGTTGATGTTTTCAGGATTTCCTTATCATTAGACAGATGATGGAATTATCCCCTGTGCAAGTGATTAAACTAACACCTGTGCAATCCTAAGGAAATCCTGAAAACATGACCTGTTGGTGTGCCTTGAGGACTGGAGTTGGGAAACACTGCTCTAAATAATGAACCTTGGAAAGAATAGTCAGCCATCACTGTGTTAGGGAATCACTGGCCATTACTCTTTTCACTCCAGCACGACAGAAATGATCCAGTGCTGCTTACTGCTATAAAAGACAGTGCTGGATTGGAGCGCTGCGGGCAAGTGTGAACATGGCCTTAGGCTACGGTCACACACACCGTATTTTTATTTTTATGCACTTATCCTTTTTTGGCTGCACTTTGCAGCACTATGTTAATCACCCATTCCTGGTTTTGTCTTACAAATTCTGAGGTAAAAACCTCAAAATATACTATGTCATGTCTGCACATGGCCTTAACATAAGCAATTACTTGTTGTCACTGGAGAACCTTGGTAACTTAACATACAAGGGAGTATATAACCACATCGTGATCAGAGCGTAAACTACCACTACAGTGACCGAATAATATCACATAGGAGAAATACTGCCACACCATGATCATATTGCACATTACTACCATAAAATAACCGAACAATAGCACATACACGGGACAAATACCACCACACTAGGAACAGATCAAGTCTATGTGAGCCTAGTTTAGGCCTCATTCTGGCCCTCAGGCTTTCATTGAGGGCTTGTGAGAGCAGCTTCTGAATTCAGGACAGTCAGATGCTGCGCTGGAAACATGGTGCAACAGGCTGACAGCAGTTCTGAAAAATGGTGAAGGCGAGTATAAGACAGGGTCAAGTGATTTAAAGGGAACCTGTCGACTGGTTTTTAACCCCCTATTCTATCACTACCTGTCCTTGCATATTGAAAGCTCATCCCTAACCATTCCTCGCAGATAAAACTCCTCTATAAAAACTATTTACTAACTTACATATTCGTATGATAATGAGTGCTCCAGACAGTCCATGCTGTAGACTGGAATGGGCGTTGTCCGGGTTTCCATCCCCCCCCCCCCACTGCTTTATATTGCAGTTTTAGTTCTGAGAGGGATGGTAAGGGATGAGCTAACAAGGTGCAGGACAGATTGTGGTAGAATAGTGGGTAAAAATGACCTGACAGGTTCTCTTTAAGGGGGTTATCCTGTGTAAATCCTCAATATGGGTGCAGCATCCCTCAATATATTGCAAGGTCATGCTCTTCTAGTCTTTGTGATAACGCAAATGAAGCGCTGGGAAAAAAAAAAAAAAACACCACCAGAACAGACACCACCACTGTCGCATTATCCCAGCTGAGGGCCTGAGACTGCAAGGTGGCCCTCCTCCCCATTGTATTTTAAATCTGCTATTACCCAGGCTTTGATACAGAATCGCCATATTAAAATAAGACTGTGCTAAAATCTTTCTATCCATTATTCGTTATGTGAACTGAGGAGGGATGTGAACAGAACAGTAAATGGCACATGAGGCAGAATGATACTGGAGGTGTTATTCATTACCTTGTACAGGGGCGGGGGCCTTTTTTCTGCTGGGGACATTTGGAAGTTTCTACCATCATTCAGGGGCTGCACATCACCATGAAAATTACCTGGCTACATTTAATTAACTCACCTAACTTGACGGCTGCAGCTGCTTCTCTGTGTCCTGCGATGTTTGGTGATAACTGATCTTCCAGGTTTGAGTTGGTCTGGAGTGCAGTCGACTCTGTAATAATAAGTTTTGGAAACCATACATCACATAGGAGACCAAAATTTCATACAGGAGACACTGAGGGCATATACAGCACAGCAGAGGGCTAGAGGGTACATAGACTGGGGGTGAGCTGAGCTCTGCAGGAGCCACAGGATGAACAATCTCTCCTCAGTCCCCACCTATTGAGGGGATGAGCTGAGCTCTGAAGGCAGGAGCCACAAGCTTCAAGAAAATGGCCACAGATCTCAATCTGCGCATGCACTGCCTCCGTGGCCATTTTATAGAAGTCTGGACGATAGAGGCCAAGCTTGGCAATGCCTGCAGGCACATGGAAAATGGCTGTGACACCCCCTCCCCCCCCCCAAACCTGCCTCCACCACAACCTTTTCCCAACTCCTTCCTGCCCCCCTTGGCAAGTCATGGTGGGTTCATGATGGTGGACATATATAGCATGATGGAAGACAGATATACTGATTGTAACAAAGACACTGGCATTAAAAGACGCACGCCATTTAACATTAAAAATCTTTTGTTTGCTACAAATTTTCCTTTTGTTCCCTGTTTTGAGCTGCCTCTTTTTTGGGAAAGTCTCCAGAAAACTGATCCCTTTTTGGAACTGTTTTCAGAACCGCTTTTAATGTGTGGTTTTTTTGCAAGACCTGTTCACTACTTGGGCACCAAATAAAGGAAGATGGGGAAAGTTGCCAAAAAATTATGAAATTGTTGGTCATTTCTTTCATCTTCATTCTACAGTTTCCTAACAGCATAACAGACCAGGGCTGTGGAGTCGGTCAGCCACAGCACCGACTCCGACTACTGAATTTCCCTGGCTGCGACTCCAACTCCTTCGACTCCTTCATACATGGCTCATTTTTAAGTGATAAATTTATCGTAGGTCAGTGGTAAAATCAGGCTTTAATCATTATAATGACACAATAATCAAGATATTTATATAGAACATAATAATTCATAATAATCTTCAGCACATTCTACATTGAACTACTGTACCGAATTTATTATATATTTAAGGAGTCGTACCATTTTCTATAGACTCCAACTCCACCAAAATGGCCACTAACTCCGACGCCACAGCCCTGCAACAGACCCTGTATAGATAACTATGCCTACTAATTAACTGTGTATTGTTTAAAAGTGTGTGTTTATGTTTTTTTGTTAATGAGCTCTACTGTGCTGTGCTGCCCATATACTCAGACAGCATTGAGCTGCAGCCCCTCTGCTGCCTGGGTAACAAGCTGTGGCAATGGGGCATAAGAAAAAAAATTATTTTGTTAAACTCTTTGTAAAAATATGGTGTGTGCTCCCACTGCATTTCAAGTTCCAGGTAAAAGGTAACTGAAGCAGCTACTGGCTGCTAACCCTCAGTTGGCTGGGCTACTTTTGCTGGCAATGTTAAATTCTTGTGCGTTTACAAATTCTTTCACTATTGCTAATGATCGGCTATCATATTGACAGCACAGCTAACATTAGCAATAGGGCTTTGGGGACAGCTTGAAAATAAAACTGTCACCTCACCAACTGCATTATTACCCAGTCTGCCATCACATAAGGCAACTGGTAGAGCGGGGTAACTGCTAGCTTTGGAGTCTCTCATTGAGACGCCAATTCTGGGCAGCTGCTGGATGTGGTTCTTAGCATGGGGGACCCAGAACACTTTGGCCTTACCACGCTGACCGATTCCAGCCCTCTGCTGCCTGTGCTGCGTTTGCTGTAAATGGAAAATGTTGAGGGAGACGACTCCTTTTATTTATTTATTTATTTTTTTTTTTTACATAATTTAGTTAAATAATGTAAAAGAAAAAAAGAAAAAAAAAAAAAAAGGATCCCCTGCATTTACCATTGCCAGCAAATGTAGCCCTGTCAGCTGAGGGTTAGCAGCCAGTAGCTGCTTGAGTTACGTTTACCTGGAACTTGAAAACGGTGCGCGATCTCACGCCAAATTTTTCCCAAAAAGTAGAACAAAATTTTTAAAAAAATAAAAGTACCATTGCCACAGCATATTACCCAGGCAGCAGGGGGGGGTTGCAAAAAAACACATAAGAAAAAGCAAAAGAAAAAGCATAAAAAAAAAAAAAAAACCCATAAAAAAAAACGCATAACAAAAACCATATAACTGCTAGCTTTGGAGTCTCTCATTGAGACGCCAATTCTGGGGCAGCTGCTGGATGTGGTTCTTAGCATGGGGGACCCAGAACACTTTGGCCTTACCACGCTGACCGATTCCAGCCCTCTGCTGCCTGTGCTGCGTTTGCTGTAAATGGAAAATGTTGAGGGAGACGACTCCTTTTATTTATTTATTTATTTTTTTTACATAATTTAGTTAAATAATGTAAAAGAAAAAAAAGAAAAAAAAAAAAAAAAGGATCCCCTGCATTTACCATTGCCAGCAAATGTAGCCCTGTCAGCTGAGGGTTAGCAGCCAGTAGCTGCTTGAGTTAGCTTTACCTGGAACTTGAAAACGGTGCGCGATCTCACGCCAAATTTTTCCCAAAAAGTAGAACAAAATGTAAAAAAAAATAAAAGTACTATTGCCACAGCATATTACCCAGGCAGCAGGGGGGGGGTGCAAAAAAACACATAAGAAAAAGCAAAAGAAAAAGCATAAAAAAAAAAAAAAAAAACATAAAAAAAACGCATAACAAAAACCATATAACTGCTAGCTTTGGAGTCTCTCATTGAGACGCCAATTCTGGGGCAGCTGCTGGATGTGGTTCTTAGCATGGGGGACCCAGAACACTTTGGCCTTACCACGCTGACCGATTCCAGCCCTCTGCTGCCTGTGCTGCGTTTGCTGTAAATGGAAAATGTTGAGGGAGACGACTCCTTTTATTTATTTATTTATTTTTTTTTACATAATTTAGTTAAATAATGTAAAAGAAAAAAAGAAAAAAAAAAAAAAAGGATCCCCTGCATTTACCATTGCCAGCAAATGTAGCCCTGTCAGCTGAGGGTTAGCAGCCAGTAGCTGCTTGAGTTAGCTTTACCTGGAACTTGAAAACGGTGCGCGATCTCACGCCAAATTTTTCCCAAAAAGTAGAACAAAATGTAAAAAAAAAAAAAGTACTATTGCCACAGCATATTACCCAGGCAGCAGGGGGGGGGGGTGCAAAAAAAACACATAAGAAAAAGCAAAAGAAAAAGCATAAAAAAAAAAAAAAAACATAAAAAGAACGCATAACAAAAACCATATAACTGCTAGCTTTGGAGTCTCTCATTGAGACGCCAATTCTGGGGCAGCTGCTGGATGCGGTTCTTAGCATGGGGGACCCAGAACACTTTGGCCTTACCACACTGACCGATTCCAGCCCTCTGCTGCCTGTGCTGCGTTTGCTGTAAATGGAAAATGTTGAGGGAGACGGACTCCTTTTATTTATTTATTTTTTTTTTTTACATAATTTAGTTAAATAATGTAAAAGAAAAAAAGAAAAAAAAAAAAAAGGATCCCCTGCATTTACCATTGCCAGCAAATGTAGCCCTGTCAGCTGAGGGTTAGCAGCCAGTAGCTGCTTGAGTTACCTTTACCTGGAACTTGAAAACGGTGCGCGATCTCACGCCAAATTTTTCCCAAAAAGTAGAACAAAATGTAAAAAAAAATATAAGTACCATTGCCACAGCATATTACCCAGGCAGCAGGGGGGGGGGTGCAAAAAAACACATAAGAAAAAGCAAAAGAAAAAGCAAAAAAAAAAAAAAAAAACAATAAAAAAAACGCATAACAAAAACCATATAACTGCTAGCTTTGGAGTCTCTCATTGAGACGCCAATTCTGGGGCAGCTGCTGGATGTGGTTCTTAGCATGGGGGACCCAGAACACTTTGGCCTTACCACGCTGACCGATTCCAGCCCTCTGCTGCCTGTGCTGCGTTTGCTGTAAATGGAAAATGTTGAGGGAGACGACTCCTTTTATTTATTTATTTATTTTTTTTACATAATTTAGTTAAATAATGTAAAAGAAAAAAAGAAAAAAAAAAAAAAAAGGATCCCCTGCATTTACCATTGCCAGCAAATGTAGCCCTGTCAGCTGAGGGTTAGCAGCCAGTAGCTGCTTGAGTTAGCTTTACCTGGAACTTGAAAACGGTGCGCGATCTCACGCCAAATTTTTCCCAAAAAGTAGAACAAAATGTAAAAAAAAATAAAAGTACTATTGCCACAGCATATTACCCAGGCAGCAGGGGGGGGGGGTGCAAAAAAACACATAAGAAAAAGCAAAAGAAAAAGCATAAAAAAAAAAAAAAAACATAAAAAGAACGCATAACAAAAACCATATAACTGCTAGCTTTGGAGTCTCTCATTGAGACGCCAATTCTGGGGCAGCTGCTGGATGCGGTTCTTAGCATGGGGACCCAGAACACTTTGGCCTTACCACACTGACCGATTCCAGCCCTCTGCTGCCTGTGCTGCGTTTGCTGTAAATGGAAAATGTTGAGGAGACGACTCCTTTTATTTATTTATTTATTTTTTTTACATAATTTAGTTAAATAATGTAAAAGAAAAAAAAGAAAAAAAAAAAAAAGGATCCCCTGCATTTACCATTGCCAGCAAATGTAGCCCTGTCAGCTGAGGGTTAGCAGCCAGTAGCTGCTTGAGTTACCTTTACCTGGAACTTGAAAACGGTGCGCGATCTCACGCCAAATTTTTCCCAAAAAGTAGAACAACATTTTAAAAAAAATAAAAGTACCATTGCCACAGCATATTACCCAGGCAGCAGGGGGGGGGTTGCAAAAAAACACATAAGAAAAAGCAAAAGAAAAAGCATAAAAAAAAAAAAAAAACATAAAAAAACGCATAACAAAAACCATATAAAACGCATAACAAAAGAAATACGCATAGTGTGAATGTAGCCTCTTTTCCTTCACCAAATTTGGGGAGCGTCTTATAAAGCAAAATATACAGTATATACTCCTCTCCAATCACACCATGTCCACAGATTCCTATCCCCCTGCGGGGTCCGGGACCCCCCCTCACCATGTGCTTACTCATCCTCCAGGGGGAGGGGCCAGCAGTGCCACTGCCAGCCACCGTTCCCCTGCCCTGGTCCTGACTGCCCAACCCCCCAGGTCCCCTATATACCACCAGGCAGCTGAGCCGACACCCTGCCCTGGCTGTCCACCACCCCTCCTAGTCAGCCCGCAGGGCCTCATGTACCAGCCTGGCCAGCTGAGCCGACATCCTGCCCTGGCCCTGACTTTCCACCACCCCTCCTAGTCAGCCGGCAGGGCCTCTTGTACCAGCCAGCTGAGCCGACACCCTGCCCTGGCCCTGACTTTCCACCACCCCTCCTAGTCAGCCGGCAGGTCCTCTTGTACCAGCCAGCTGAGCCGACACCCTGCCCTGACCCTGACTGTCCACCACCCCTCCTAGTCAGCCGGCAGGGCCTCTTGTACCAGCCAGCTGAGCCGACACCCTGCCCTGGCCCTGACTGTCCACCACCCCTCCTAGTCAGCCGGCAGGACCTCTTGTACCAGCCAGCTGAGCCGACACCCTGCCCTGGCCCTGACTGTCCACCACCCCTCCTAGTCAGCCCGCAGGGCCTCATGTACCAGCCTGGCCAGCTGAGCCGACACCCTGCCCTGGCCCTGACTGTCCACCACCCCTCCTAGTCAGCCGGAAGGGCCTCTTCTACCAGCCAGCTGAGCCGACACCCTGCCCTGGCCCTGACTTTCCACCACCCCTCCTAGTCAGCCGGCAGGGCCTCTTGTACCAGCCAGCTGAGCAGACACCCTGCCCTGGCCCTGACTGTCCACCACCCCTCCTAGTCAGCCGGCAGGGCCTCTTGCACCAGCCAGCTGAGCCGACACCCTGCCCTGACCCTGACTGTCCACCACCCCTCCTAGTCAGCCGGCAGGGCCTCTTGTACCAGCCAGCTGAGCCGGCACCCTCCCCTGGCCCTGACTGCAGTGCCCACCACCCCCTACCCAGGCTTGGCGGGGCCTGGCCCCATACAGCGGCCTGTGTATGCAATGACATCATTGCCTGCGACGAACAGAGGAAACCGGAAGAAGACGCATGAAGATGGAGGATCGGGATGTCGGCAGATGCGGGCACGGACGGCAGCGGGACAGTGATAAGTATATTTTACTTTACAGGTTACCGGAGCAAGGCTGAGGGGGCCCTGGATTACTGAGGCTGCTGGGGCTGCCGTATTGACTCGCGTATAAGCCGAGGGGGTACTTTTCAGCCCAATTTTTGGGCTGAAAAACTCGGCTTATACGCGAGTATATACGGTAGTTGTTTATAATGTAACTAGATTAATGCCCGATGCTATCACATTGGGAGGATGGTGATGTGATGTTGAGGATGTTTTGTGTGACAGTAGGAGCAGCACACCTTGAGATGGAGATGTGGTGAACAGCCATCCCGCCCATCTCTTTAGATGTTCACAAAAACCCGTCCCTGTTGTAAAAGAAAATAATATTTTTCAGCAGCTATGCTGCTGGACCTTAACATCCGAGTTCATATCACCAAATAAAAGTATTTGGATGATACACATCTTCCCTCTTATACTAAATGTGTGTTAATCTTAGATTTAGAAATATGTGTAAATGTATCACACCAATGTATTTATGTAGATAGGATATATAGATAGTGACCCTCAAGAGGGACAGCATTACTGATGTACGTAAAGTGCTATTGAATTAATAGTACTATATAAAAGAATTAAATTAATATTATAATTATAACTTATGTTATATAGCCCTTTGCTATGTATGTAGTTGAAATCTATATATCTGTGGTTCTAATTTTTATTTTTTTTTGTATCTATATACCTACCGTATGTTTGTTTCTATTTATGTATATGTGTATCTGACATATCTATGAAACAGACTATTTATGTCTAATATATGTATCAGCTTATCAAATCTCTATGTATTACATGTATTACACTATGTATAATATTATCTATATCAATGTTAAATACAGGTATTATTGATATGATATATCTATCTATAAGTCCATTAGCGAAGAAGTTAAATTATTTTAAAGTAAAACATTTTTGTAAACAATATTTCGAGTAAATACGTTCGGACTATTAGGAATTAATTTTCCTTGAGTGGTGTATCCACCACTTTGTCGCTAACTTTGAAGCGTTGCTTTACTCTTGAGAATGCAACATATAATTGACCATGGGCAAATGCAGGTTCAGGTAGAAAAATGCAAACTCGATTGAGGGTCTGCCCTTGTGATTTGTTAAAGGGAAACTGATCCCTCCAAATCACCCCCCCACCCTATTAATACCTGTACCTGCACCCTAACATATCCTCATCAGTGCTCCTTTTCTCGAAAAAAAAGCGTTCTGCAACAGTGGAATAATCAATAATATACACTTACACATCTGAGACTTCTTGTCCCTGAATAAGTCTCACAGGGCGTCCATTATATCTCTATGGGAAGTGAGGCGCTATTCTGATTGGTCGCCGGCAGCACACAGCGACGAATCAGAATAGCGCCTCACTTCCCATAGAGAGATAATGGACGAAAAGTCGTCCATTATATGTCTATGGGAAGTGAGGCGCTATTCTGATTGGTCGCTGTCTGCTGCCGGCGACCAATCAGAATAGCGCTTCACTACCCATAGACATATAATGGACAACTTTGAGTTTCAAATTTACCGCTCAAAGTGAGGCGATATTCTGATTGGTCGCCGGCAGCACACAGCGACCAATCAGAATAGCGCCTCACTTCCCATAGAGATACATAGCGGTGTTTCCAACAATGCATGGCCGGGCCCTTGGTTCGATTTTCGGCCACGGCGCTCGCTGTCGCCGGACTTACCGCGGCTGCAAAGACTCACCTATCTATCTATCTCTATCTATCTATTTATCGATCTATTTATCTATTTATCTATCTATCTATTTATCTATCTATCTATCTATCTCTATCTATCTATCTATCTATCTATCTCTCTATCTCTCTATCCATCGAAGCGGCCATTGTCTGCCGTTGCAGGGGCAAATCTCCCGCCCCGGCGACGACCGACAAGCGCCAAGCCCCGTGGCCGAAAATAGAACCAGGGGCCCGGCCATAAATTCGGCGCCTCACTTAAGCGGGAAATTTGAAACTCAAAGTCGTCCATTCTATCTCTATGGGAAATGAGGCGCTATTCTGATTGGTCGCCGGCAGCACACAGCGACCAATCAGAATAGCTCCTCACTTCCCATAGACATATAATGGACAAATTTTCGTCCATTATATCTCTATGGGAAGTGAGGCGCTATTCTGATTGGTCGCTGTGTGTGCCGTTCTTACCGCGGCTGTAAAGACTCACCTATCTATCTATCTCTATCTCTCTATCTATCTATCTATCTATCTATCTATCTCTATCTATTTATCTATCTATCTCTATCTATTTATCTATCTATCTATCTATATATCCATCTATCTAGCTATCTCTATCTATTTATCTATCTATCTATCTATCTATCTATCTATCTATATATCTCTATCTATTTATCTATCTATCTCTATCTTTTTATCTATGTATCTATCTATCTATCTATCTCTATCTATTTATCTATCTATCTATTCATCTATCTATCTCTATCTATTTATCTATCTATCTATATCTATCTATCTATCTCTATCTATTTATCTATCTATTCATCTATCTATCTATCTATCTATCTCTCTATCTATTTATCTATCTATCATCTATCTATCTATCTATCTATCTCTATCTATTTATCTATCCATATCTATCTATCTATCTATCTATCTATCTATCTATCTATCTATCTATCTATATCTATCTATTCATCTATCTATCTATTTATCCATCTATCTATCTATTTATCGATCTATTTATCTATTTATCTATCTATCTATCTATCTATCTATATCTATCTATCTATCTATCTATTTATATCTATTTATCGATCTATTTATCTATTTATCGATCTATTTATCTATATCTATCTATCTCTATCTATTTATCTATCTATCTCTCTATCTCTCTATCTATCGAAGCGGCCATTGTCTGCCGTTGCAGGGGCAAATCTCCCGCCCCGGCGACGACCGACAAGCGCCGAGCCCCGTGGCCGAAAATAGAACCAGGGGCCCGGCCATAAATTCGGCGAAACACCGCTATGTATCTCTATGGGAAGTGAGGCGCTATGCTGATTGGTCGGCGCAGCACACAGCGACCAATCAGCATAGCGCCTCACTTAAGCGGGAAATTTGAAACTCAAAGTCGTCCATTCTATCTCTATGGGAAGTGAGGCGCGATTCTGATTGGTCGCTGTGTGCTTCCGGCGACCAAATCAGAATAGCACCTCACTTTGAGCGGTAAATATTAAAACTCAAAGTCGTCCATTTTATCTCTAGGGAAATGAGGCGCTATCTCTGATTGTCGCCGCCAGCACACAGCGACCAATCAGAATAGCGCCTCACTTCCCATAGAGATAGAATGGACGAAAATCGTTCCATTATATCTCTATGGGAAGTGAGGCGCTATTCTGATTGGTCGCTGTGTGCTTCGGCGACATTTAGAATAGCGCCTCACTTCCCATAGACATATAATGGACGACTTTTCGTCCATTTTATGTCTATGGGAAGTGAGGCGCTATTCTGATTGGTCGCTGTGCTGCTGCCGGCGACCAATCAGAATAGCGCCTCACTTCTCATAGACATATAATGGACGACTTTGAGTTTCAAATTTGCCGCTCAAAGTGAGGCGCTATTCTGATTGGTCGCGGCAGCACACAGCGACCAATCAGAATAGCGCCTCACTTCCCATAGACATATAATGGATGACTTTTCGTCCATTATATCTCTATGGAAGTGAGGCGCTATTCTGATTGGTCGCTGTGGCTGCCGCGACCAATCAGAATAGCGCCTCACTTCCCATAGACATATAATGGATGACTTTTCGTCCATTATATCTCTATGGGAAGTGTAGGCGCTATTCTGATTGGTCGCTGTGTGCTGCCGGCGACCAATCAGAATAGCGCCTCACTTCCATAGACATATAATGGACGACTTTTCGTCCATTATTATCTCTATGGAATGAAGCGCTAATTCTGATTGGTCGCTGTGTGCTGCCGCGACGAATCAGAAAGCGCCTCACTTCCCATAGACATATAATGGACAACATTTGAGTTTCAAATTTACCGCTCAAAGTGAGGCGCTATTCTGATTCGTCGCCGGCAGCACACAGCGACCAATCAGAATAGCGCCTCACTTCCCATAGAGATACATAGCGGTGTTTCCAACAATCATGGCCGGCCCTTGGTTCCCTTTTCGGCCACGGCGCTCGGCTGTCGCCGGACTTACCGCGGCTGCAAAGACTCACCTATCTATCTATCTCTATCTCTCTATCTATCTATCTATCTATCTATCTATCTCTATCTATTTATCTATCTATCTCTATCTATTTATCTATCTATCTATCTATATATCCATCTATCTAGCTATCTCTATCTATTTATCTATCTATCTATCTATCTATCTATCTATCTATCTATCTCTATCTATTTATCTATCTATCTCTATCTTTTTATCTATGTATCTATCTATCTATCTATCTCTATCTATTTATCTATCTATCTATTCATCTATCTATCTCTATCTATTTATCTATCTATCTATATCTATCTATCTATCTCTATCTATTTATCTATCTATTCATCTATCTATCTATCTATCTATCTATCTCTCTATCTATCTATCTATCTATCTATACTATCTATCTTTATCTATTTATCTATCCATATCTATCTATCTATCTATCTATCTATCTATCTATATCTATCTATTCATCTATCTATCTATTTATCCATCTATCTATCTATTTATCGATCTATTTATCTATTTATCTATCTATCTATCTATCTATCTATCTATATCTATCTATCTATCTATTTATCTATTTATCGATCTATTTATCTATTTATCGATCTATTTATCTATATCTATCTATCTCTATCTATTTATCTATCTATCTCTCTATCTCTCTATCTATCGAAGCGGCCATTGTCTGCCGTTGCAGGGGCAAATCTCCCGCCCCGGCGACGACCGACAAGCGCCGAGCCCCGTGGCCGAAAATAGAACCAGGGGCCCGGCCATAAATTCGGCGAAACACCGCTATGTATCTCTATGGGAAGTGAGGCGCTATGCTGATTGGTCGGCGCAGCACACAGCGACCAATCAGCATAGCGCCTCACTTAAGCGGGAAATTTGAAACTCAAAGTCGTCCATTCTATCTCTATGGGAAGTGAGGCGCGATTCTGATTGGTCGCTGTGTGCTTCCGGCGACCAATCAGAATAGCACCTCACTTTGAGCGGTAAATTTAAAACTCAAAGTCGTCCATTTTATCTCTATGGGAAATGAGGCGCTATTCTGATTGGTCGCCGCCAGCACACAGCGACCAATCAGAATAGCGCCTCACTTCCCATAGAGATAGAATGGACGAAAAATCGTCCATTATATCTCTATGGGAAGTGAGGCGCTATTCTGATTGGTCGCTGTGTGCTTCCGGCGACCATTTAGAATAGCGCCTCACTTCCCATAGACATATAATGGACGACTTTTCGTCCATTTTATGTCTATGGGAAGTGAGGCGCTATTCTGATTGGTCGCTGTGTGCTGCCGGCGACCAATCAGAATAGCGCCTCACTTCTCATAGACATATAATGGACGACTTTGAGTTTCAAATTTGCCGCTCAAAGTGAGGCGCTATTCTGATTGGTCGCCGGCAGCACACAGCGACCAATCAGAATAGCGCCTCACTTCCCATAGACATATAATGGATGACTTTTCGTCCATTATATCTCTATGGGAAGTGAGGCGCTATTCTGATTGGTCGCTGTGTGCTGCCGTCGACCAATCAGAATAGCGCCTCACTTCCCATAGACATATAATGGATGACTTTTCGTCCATTATATCTCTATGGGAAGTGAGGCGCTATTCTGATTGGTCGCTGTCTGCTGCCGGCGACCAATCAGAATAGCGCCTCACTTCCCATAGACATATAATGGACGACTTTTCGTCCATTATATCTCTATGGGAAGTGAAGCGCTATTCTGATTGGTCGCTGTGTGCTGCCGGCGACGAATCAGAATAGCGCCTCACTTCCCATAGACATATAATGGACAACTTTGAGTTTCAAATTTACCGCTCAAAGTGAGGCGCTATTCTGATTCGTCGCCGGCAGCACACAGCGACCAATCAGAATAGCGCCTCACTTCCCATAGAGATACATAGCGGTGTTTCCAACAATGCATGGCCGGGCCCTTGGTTCCCTTTTCGGCCACGGCGCTCGGCTGTCGCCGGACTTACCGCGGCTGCAAAGACTCACCTATCTATCTATCTCTATCTCTCTATCTATCTATCTCTCTATCTATCTATCTATTTATCTATTTATCTATCTATCTCTATCTATTTATCTATCTATCTCTATCTATTTATCTATCTATCTCTATCTTTCTATTTATCTATCTATCTATCAATCTATCTCTATCTCTCCATCTATCTCTCTATCTATCTCTCTATCTCTATCTATCTATTTATCTATCTATTTATCTATCTTTATCTATCTATCTCTATCTATTTATCTATCTATCTATCTATCAAATCTATCTATCTATCTATCTCTGTCTTTTTATCTATGTATCTATCTATCTATCTCTATCTATTTATCTATCTATCTCTATCTATTTATCTATCTATTCATCTATCTATCTATCTATTCTCTATCTATTTATCTATCTCTATCTATTTATCTTTCTATCTCTATCTATTTATCTTTCTATCTCTATCTATTTATCTATCTATCTCTATCTATTTATCTATCTATCTATCTCTATCTATTTATCTATCTATCTCTATCTATTTATCTATCTATCGCTATCTATTTATCTATCTATCTATCTATCTCTATCTATCATCTATCTATCTATCTATCTCCCATCTATTTATCTATCTTTCTATCTCTATCTATTTATCTATCTATCTATCTCTATCTATCTATCTATCTCTATATCTATCTATCTTTATCTATCTGTCTATCTCTATCATTTTCTATCTATCTCTATCTATTTATCTATCTATCTATCTTTCTATCTATTTATCTATCTATCTATCTCTCTATCTATCTATCTATCTATCTATCTATCTACTCTATCTTTTTATCTATCTATCTATCTATCTATCTACTTCTCTATCTATTTATCTATCTATTTATCTATCTCTATCTCTCCCTCTCCCTCTCCTCTCTCTCCAGATTCTAGACTCCCGATTCTTCAGAATCGGGCTCACAGCTAGTTTAATATAGATGCACATTAGATATCTGAACTTCTTCCTTTCACATTTCACAATGATTCACATTTTAGCAACAAGAACTGCTTTTTGCTGCCCCTGGAGGCGGAAATTTGCAGCACACAGTTCTCTATGCCTGTGTCCATGGAAACTGACTCCAGAAGTTATACTGGGTACTAAATTGAGCGCCATCTTGTGTTTTAGTTGAAGAATACAGTTTTTTGGGTTCATACCCAATTCATTTTAGCAGAGAGGAAGATAATCATATAGAATTCACTTTATTAATTCTTTTTATAGATTTATTATGAAGATTTCTCACCATTTTATTCTTATAATACTATATTAACCTATTCATACCTATTTTTATCCATTTTTTATTTTATTCACTATAAATTGTCTTTATACATCTTGACTGAACATATTTATTTACTTATCACATATACACATATTCAAGGATATTATTATTTTATTTACTTTATCTTTATTAATATGGATCAGCTGCTCCTAATTTCTGTTATAAGGAATGCTATTTCGCACCTCTTGTGGTGAGAGCTTTGTAATACACTTATTTCATTATACTTGCTTTCCATGGGATTTTCTTTTGGGATCCTGCAATGTAATGACCCATAGAGCGTCTTCTTGTGTCTTCTCTGCAGATTGCAGGTTTAAAATTCATCATTTTATATTACATCATAAGGATATTTCTGAAATATGCTGAACCTTTTGTAGATACAGCCAAATTTATTGGTTATAGCCTTCCCCTCCCTCCCTTTTTCTATTATGTGCCCCAGTTGGGAATAGTACCTGGGGTGTCAATATATAATGATTAAACATTTTTTCTGTTGAACCACCTCTCAGCCAATATAATTTTTGGAAGGATTATGGCATATTTCCAACACATTTTTCTCTAATAGTTGTTTTTAATTGTATTTAATTATTTTTAATTAATTATAATTATTTTTGATATCATTATGAAATACCATAAACCAATTGTTGTGAATGGGAATAGAATCTGAGGCGCCTGCTTGATAAATCCCTGTTCTTTTCTGATCAGCTACTCCCCAGTTGCAATAGTTGGATTATTTTTCTCCATAATCCTCTTCCTCATATATTTTTTTTCTCTTTACTAAAAAAGTTTTTACATAGGGATTTTGATTCTATACGGATTATTTAACTGTTTTATATACACCATCCTTTTTTTAGTTTGCGATACAGTAATACATATGTTCTCCATTTTTAATACTTTAATATATTAATAAAAATTCTTTTAAAAAAATCTTTTATGTATTAATGCCAATTCCATAAATATTTATGACAATTTTTATTATTATTCTTTATTTTTTATTTTTTATTTTCTTTTACGGTTTTACTAGTCTATTTATGGGATTTTTATTTGCAATGATCTATTCTTCCAGTATTTTATCCCTTATATCCAGAACTTTGACATCTAAAGAGCGGGTGGTGTATACCACTAATCACCTGGATATATACTCACTGATGTGGAAGTCTCAGGTTCTAACCCCATATGAAGTAATGTGAAAAGTTTTTTTCATATTTTTTGCATCAGGAAGATATTTTGATCGCTGATTTTTGCAATTTCATGTAATATTTTTAAAAATTCTTTATCAGGGACATTTAAATCATCTTTTTATGAATAGAATGTACATTCAACTTAGTGATTTTGGATACTGGTTAAGCTTTTTATAAAAAGAGCGGGAAAATGAGGAGATCCTCCCATTTTGATGATGCAAATGACATCACAGGTACAAAGACAACACCCTGTTTTTTGTAAGTTTGGGGCTATAAAAACCCCACTGTTACTGTTTGATGTAATATCCCTGATGAAGGTGCCAGGCTAGGCGCCGAAACGCGTAGGAGGAGGAGAATAAAGGATGGAAATCTGACTGTCTCTTTGGTGAGTTTTTTAAGCCCTGGAGCAGCGCGGACCGTGGCCACCTACACTCTCATCATCTTTCTGTATGAAACAAAGGCTGTTTTCACAGCCCCCATTGTCCCACCAACGAACTGGACCCTTTCTCAAATAAAGTATGTACCATGCATTTATGAAAATGTCACTATATTGATAAAAATAAAGATTTACATGGCTATGTACGTGTTTATGTGGTGCCCCTGCGACCAGGGTGGCCACATAGGGAACTGCAGCCAGGTAGAAGGAGTAAGACAGTTTATACACTCAACACCCTCACACCACTAGGAGGCAGCACCCAACCCGGAGCCCGGAAATCTAGGCGGGCAAGGGGTGGTGGGTTTAGAGGACAGTGGGTGGGAACGCATGTAGGTCAGGTGACAGAAGGTACAAATAGAAGAAGAGGAGGAGGAAGGAGTTAGTAGGCCGAGGTAGGCTGAACAGAAAAGACTCAGAGTAGGTCGCAGTAGGCTGAAAAGCAAAGACCGAGTAGGCCAGAGTGAGCCGAGCAGCACAGACACCTGAAAGACAGAGACACACATCCTGGTGGGATTGGGCTGGATGGAGATGCAGAATCCACAGAGTCAGAGAAACCTTGGAGAGAAAGCTCTTCCATAGCCAGCATCCCAGGGGAGTGTGAGGACGGAGACCGGACCAGCAGCACTGGGTCCGAGGAACACGGCAGCACTGACTAACTAGTGGAGGAGTCTTCCCTATTGAAGCTGGAATCACAAGGGTCGGAAGGAGCCTGATAGTGCCTCGCGGGAGAGGGCTATTGCAGGCTAGGCATACAGCACAGTGTCGGCTCTGAAGGGGACTGATGATTTACCTGGTATCCCCAGATTCACCGAAGGGGAACCCCAATTCCAAGTTGGAGTTCCCACAACAAAGGGTGAAAGGCAAAGTAGCAATCACGAGGACCCACAGGGGTCCGAGCTGCCGCCATACAACCCAGAGAAACATCTAAAGGAGAGAGAACAGCCTGGAAGGACACTAGAAGGAGTGAGGGGTCTCAGAGTGACAACCTGGCTGCAGTGGGTTTAGCAAAACCGGAGCAGAGTGACTGTACCTTGTGTTAAGAATTGAACTGTACTGAGAACTGCGGTTTGACTTGAAAGAGCTGACAAGTAAACCTGGTGAACCCTGCCTGCGTGTCCTTGTTTGATTCCAGGTACCCTGAACTGTTTAAAATACCTTTTATCCTGTCAGGAGCAGCCTGACCCGCAGCAGGCTCATCCATCTGTCTGCAGCCCATCCATCCTCCTGGCAGAGAAGCGCTGCAGCGGTGGTCCCATCATTGACCACAACCCGTGGGTGGCGTCACGACAAACTTTATATCCCTTGTAAATATTCCCTTTTACTTGTGAGAACCCAGGACACGGTCCAGACCAGGACCACCGTGACATCCCCAGCAGCAACCTGGTCCGGTACCGAGTACCCCGTCCCAGTGGGCTCCACATATATACTACCTTATATATAAATAGCCATATATCTTACAGTAACACATGTATTACTGTATATATAAAGAGAGAGACAGATAAATATATGCACGTGTATATATATATATATTTATATATATATATATACACATATATGAATACATACATATATATATATATAGTTAAAGATATGCATATATATATATATATATGTATATCTCTAGCTCTATATATATCTAATATATAAAGTTGAATGTATGTGTGTGTGTGTGTATGTATGTGTGTATATCCGAGATTGGCATCTACACCGTCGCAACTACAGCCACAAAATTTTGCACAGTCACACATCTGGACCCCGAGAGCGTCATAGGCTATGTTGTGAGGCGAAATTTTAACCCCGCGCATTCCAATTCACCAAACAATTTTGCCCCTATCTACATAATGGGGAAAAAGTGACAGTTACCAGTTGACAGTTGTGAATGAGAGGGGCTTAATGATAGTGCCAAAGACTAACAGCACATACCAGCATATAGTCACTAAGGTGGGGCCCCAACATGAGATATTCACCATGCACGGGGACATGTATACACACCACACGCACACAAAGAGTAACAGCAAGTGTATTGTTGCTAAGGTGCAGCCCCAACATTGGATACTCACCACACACCCGAACAAACCACACACACACACCACAAAGAGACACACACAACACATAATATCTAGAGGGTTGAGAATGCGCACATAGGGTCTTATCCTTTATAGACAGGTAAATGTAGAAAAAATCAGATTTGCTCACCTGGTCCGGTTGTGTAGCACACAACCAGCGTAATCGCTCAAACAATGCAGCTGCTGCAGGGACTGTACTTCCACGAGGTGCGGTGCTGTGATCAGGTTTTTCGGATGAAGTACCTTATTGTCCGCGCTGCTGCCAGAGAGGTAAATACACCAACTACACTGGACGTCTGAATACTGGTGATAAAGGTTTAATAAACCTTTATCACCAGTACTCAGACATCCAGTGTCATTGGTGTATTTACCTCTCTGGCAGCATCGCGGACAATAAGGTACTTCGTCCGAAAAACCTGACACACAACACAGAGACACACACACCCCCACGGGGACACACACACACCCTATAGCGACACATGCACTCACCCCACAGGGACACACACACACACCACAAAGAGACACACACAACACAGACAAACACACCACACAGACCCCCCCACAGGGACACACACACACACCACAAAGAGACACACACAACACAGACACACACACCACACAGACCCCCCCCACAGGGACACACACACACACACCACAAAGAGACACACACACCACACAGAACCCCCCCAGGGACATACACACCCTATAGGGACATATGCACTCACCCCACAGGGACACACACACACACCAAAAAGAGACACACACAACACAGAGACACACACACCCCACACAGACCCCCCCCCACAGGGACACACACACACATACACACCCTATAGGGACATATGCACTCACCCCACAGGGACACACACACACACCAAAAAGCCTCACACACAACAGAGACACACACCATACAGACCCCCCCACAGGGACACACACACATACACACCCTATGGGGACACATGCACTCACCCTACAGGGACACACACATACACACACCCCAGGGACACACACACCACACAGACAGACACAGATGTGCACAAATCACCTCACACAACTCGCCTCATACGTGTGCTGTCTTTAATTTCCAAACATAAACATCTGATTAAAAACAGCCAATGTGCAACACATGTGCCATATAGGGAATTAAGGCAGATGTCAGTCACATGAGCTGTCTATTATGTGTATGTGTGAGGTAACATATACTGCCTGGCCAGGGGGAGGGTTTACTGTTGGCTGGAGATTTATTAGGCTGCCTATAGCAATCAATCACAGCTCAGCTTCTATTTTCTTACAAGTCATTAATATGATATATTCAAATTCTATTTTGTTATAGCTAACATCAGTTATTTATTAACCCGGGCGTAGCCGGGTACTACAGCTAGTATATATATAAAGAAACAGCACAGCTCCTTCAGGGTGCAAATCAGTCCAGCTTCTTCCACTCACTGTCTTCAATATGCAATAAATGACTGCAGCACTCCTTTTTCTTTTACCTATGCCTTTATTGGGCCTTCAGGTGTACAGGGCAACGTTTCGGGACAAGTCTCCCTTCTTCCAGCAGCTAACCACAACTAAAGCAAGGCTTCTTATACTTCCTTACACCTCATTTACATAATCTCACAATTCAATTAAATTTACATTATAAAATTCCTCATCTCTTATCATACCATGTGCATATTTACATTCCCATCTTTATGTGGTTTATAGTGCATCAATTATGGTGATTACATGACTTTTAGTGTTATAGCTATATGTTCTCCTCTTGCTAAAGCTTTCACATACAGTCCTATTGCAATAGCTGCTGTAGTACATCATATTACTACCTCTCGGGTAAAGTGTTATCTGATGATCAGAAGTTGTTGTTGGAAAAAGGTTTAAATTATAATATAAATTCACATGCAAATTGGTTTGAGATAGAAGTGGACCTATTTAGATTTTTTCGTAACATCAAATTGAAGTACTGGTTTAAGGATAGAATCAGTGTGAGAAAGCTAAAATTGAGCGAAATCGTAATGTCAGATCTGGACATAAATAAAAAAAAGTAGTTTTGTACCAGAGGTAGAGAATCCAACAATAGAAGCATTCATGGGAGCGGTCAAAAAAGACAAAAAAAAAATAAAAATTGCAAAGTAGAGCCAAGAATAGTTTTAATAGACCAAACATCACCAAAGGAGAGTTTAAAGCCATTAATGAGTTACAGCATGATAATGACATCATAATAAAGCAAGCTGACAAAGGAGGGGCGGTGGTTATTTTGAATAAACAAAGTTATATAGAAGAGGTATTAAGACAACTGAATGATGAGACAGTATACAGGAAATTAAACAAAGACCCTAAATTTGATATTCAGAGGAATATATCAAAGGTGTTGGGAGAAGCAGAACTAGGGGCTATTATAGACGAGGATTTGGCAGATTTCCTCTACATAGAACATCCAATAACTCCTGTGATATACATAAATCCCAAAATACACAAAACCTTGAAAAACCCCCCTGGGAGACCAATAGTGGCGGGAATAAGATCAGTGTTTAGTAACATAGAGATTTTTTTGGATAAAGTGATGAGCCCTTTTGCAACCTCGGCACCCTCATATATACCAAGGAATTCTTAGAAAAACTAAAGAGTATTGAAGATATAAATAACTGTATACTGGTCTCTTTCGATGTAATATCCCTATATACGTCTATTAACCATCAGAGAGGGATGAGAGCGGTAGCAAAAAAAAATTAGAAGGAACCTCATACAGCGTAGGAGCGAAGCAATTCATTATTGATCTTTTGGAGATTGTATTAACACAGAGCTATTTTCTTTTTGGGGACACTTATTATTTGCAATTAGTCGGGACCGCCATGGGGGCAAGGATGGCATGCGCCTATGCAAATACAGTCATGGCGGTGCTTGAAGAAGAAATTATCTATGTATCCCACCACTTCACTAATGTAGTGAAGTGGTGGAGATACATAGATGACACGTTTGTCCTATGGAGGGGTACAGAAGATGAGCTCAAAGAATTTTTCAAATTCCTGAATACGATAGATGAGACTATTAAATTTACTGAAGTCCATTCAGAGAAAGAAATACAGTTTTTAGACGTTTTGGTAAAACTAAACGATAACAAGATTGAGACAACCTTGCATGTTAAAAAAACAGATAAAAATAAACTCTTGCACTATAATAGCCACCATCCACCGGCCCTGAAAAAGGCGATACCTGTAGGGCAAATCCAGCGTGTTAAAAGAATAGTGAGCAATGAAAATGAATTGGAGATAAAAACTACAGAACTTCTGAGTAAACTCGAAGAAAGAGGTTACCCGAGAGCACTATTAAATAGACAAAAAGAAAAGGTATGGAAGGAAGAAGGTAGTTCGGATAAGAGCAAAAATATTAAGAGAATACCCCAGATATTAACCTTTAGTGAAGAGGCTCCAGCTGTGGTAAAAATAGTTAAGAAGCACTGGCACATGTTGGGCGATTGTATGCCGCAGGTAGAGGAACTTAACAACAGTCCCCTAACGTCATATAGAAAGAATAAAAATATTAAGGATAAACTAATAAGATCAGACTTCGGATCAATGAAAAAACTCGTCAGACTACGTTAACATTGAGTAACAGATTGGGATGCTACCCATGCGTTTCCTGTATTAACTGTTCACACATGTTAAGGGGTGCTCAGTTTGTACATGAAGGCATTGAATACAAAATTGAGCACTTTCTGACGTGTGGCAGTGATTACGTAATTTATATGTTAGAGTGTCCCTGCGGCTTAAAGTATATAGGGGAAACTACTTTAGAGTTTAGATTGAGGTTTGCCAATCACCGCCATACAATCCGTAAAAAAAGAAAGGATCTTCCTGTACCAAGACATTTTCTTGAGAAAAAGCATGCTGAAAAAGACCTTAAATTTAGGTTGATAGACATGGTACCCCAACAAAGGCAGGGGGAGATAGGGCTAGATTATTAAGAATCAAGGAACTAGAGTGGATACATAAATTAGACACATTGCAACCAAAGGGGTTGAATATAGATTACAGGCTAAATGTTATGTTGGAATGAGCCAAAAGAAAACCTGATTTTACCTGGATAACCCTAAGGAGAAACAAATTTGATGTAGTATAGTATTAGGTAAGGAGCACTAGTCACAATATAGTCACTAATTGGTACGAGAATTGTTATAAGATGAAATATTTAATTTTTGTACCCTGATTAATTTTTCTAAATGTTCTTTTGTGCTGATGCAAATATATTTTGTCTTGTGCAATAATAGGTGATGTAACAGTTGAAGGATATCATGACGGTGACAGCGGGAGAGAAGAAGCACATACACAAAAAAAAAACACATTGCAGCCAAAATTAATCTTTTGGGGATATATCGATAATTTATCCTTTACAAGCAAAAATATAAAAAGAAAAAGAAAAAAATGAGTACTATTAAATTATAAGCACTGAAACACTTTAATTATGATGAAACTGTATTGAAATAATGTGAAAATAAATATCATATTGAAATAAAGCATATAGTCAGAGATATTATTTGATGCCTAAATATAAAGATAAGGTTAGCCTAAAGATAAAAAAAATGAGACTCTATTGATCCCAAGACAGGTTTACTGCATATCAGTGTAAAAACTGTATACGGTACGCCGATAGGTTAACCTGTAAGGAGCGTTGGAGGACGCTACAGCAGGGGAACCCTGGGTGTAGGGTCAAACATCTATATAGGCATTAACCTTAGATATAAATCACAACCTTATTAGTTCAAATGCATTCCCTATTTGAACAATCTATCAAAAAAGACCCCGAGGGGACTATGGTATGTCTTTAAAATCACAATTTCTTTATTAAAGAGCTTGATAAAAGCATAACAATACACATTCAATTACAGCTATAACAGAAAGACAATACAGTCATTTACTGAGGTAACAGAAATGAACGTCAATTAGGGAAGATCAAAAAAGAGGTCAGAATATTGTATTGGGTACCTCCAGGCTCGCAAATGAGATAACCTTACTCCGTCTAACTGGAATGACTTATGACATCCTTTTTCACAATTAGCATCTGGTACTCAGCACTGTTATAAACATTATCATACCATACAACAAATATCCAAATCTGGACTCTCTCTATTTATAGCAAAATTATGCAGTGCCTGCTCAGTGGCCCCCTATAGATGCCTACAATCATTGCCTGTATGCTATAACACAGCACAAGCAATTACACAATAGTTCTATCCAAGGTTAACTGTGCCCAGTCAAAATAACCAAATACTATAATGACGTTTATTCCTCCCCAGTTGCTGGTCCAATTGCAAGCATAAAGTGTATCAAAGGACAGATTTCCCATATGTCACCCAGGAAGATGGTACAGACCTGAGTGGTTAGAGCTCCTATCACCCCTGGGGTGCTTTCTCTCAAACCATTTTCTAGTGCTTTTTGAAGTGTGTTTTGGGTCATTGTCCTGCTGGAAGACCCATGACCTCTGAGGGAGACCCAGCTTTCTCACACTGGGCCCTACATTATGCTGCAAAATTTGTTGGTAGTCTTCAGACTTCATAATGCCATGCATACGGTCAAGCAGTCCAGTGCCAGAGGCAGCAAAGTAACCCCAAAACATCAGGGAACCTCCGCCATGTTTGACTGTAGGGACCGTGTTCTTTTCTTTGAATGCCTCTTTTTGCCTTTGCCCAAAAAGAGAGAACATTCTTCCAAAACGTTTTAGGCTTTCTCAGGTAAGTTTTGGCAAACTCCAGCCTGGCTTTTTTATGTCTCGGGGTAAGAAGTGGGGTCTTCCTGGGTCTCCTACCATACAGTCCCTTTTCATTCAGACACCGACGGATAGTATGGGTTGACACTGTTGTACCCTCGGACTGCAGGGCAGCTTGAACTTGTTTGGATGTTAGTCGAGGTTCTTTATCCATCATCCGCACAATCTTGCGTTGAAATCTCTCGTCAATTTTTCTTTTCCGTCCACATCTAGGGAGGTTAGCCACAGTGCCATGGGCTTTAAACTTCTTGATGACACTGCGCACGGTAGACACAGGAACATTCAGGTCTTTGGAGATGGACTTGTAGCCTTGAGATTGATCATGCTTCCTCACAATTTGGTTTCTCAAGTCCTCAGACAGTTCTTTGGTCTTCTTTCTTTTCTCCATGCTCAATGTGGTCAACTTTAATCCATGTCAACTGGCTGCAAGTGTGATTTAGTTATTGCCAACACCTGTTAGGTGCCACAGGTAAGTTACATGTGCTGTTAATTACACAAATTAGAGAAGCATCACATGATTTTTCTAACAGTGCCAATACTTTTGTCCACCCCCTTTTTAATGTTTGGTGTGGAACATATCCAATTTGGCTTTAGGACAATTCTTTTTGTGTTTTTTTCATTGAAGACAAATTAAATGAAGATAATAATACCAAAGAATTTGTGATTGCAACCATTTTCAGGAGTAAACTGAGTATACAGTATTATCTGACAGAATTGCAGGGGTGTCAATACTTTTGGCCAACACTGTATATAGTTGACATACTGTGACTGACAGAACTTGTTCAGTCAATGTGAGTGAACTACATATATATATATACATATATGTATCCAGAAAAAAACAGGCAGCACTCCAATAGAATCTCAATGTGGATTTATTCCAACCTCATGTGCGACGTTTCGGAGTTGATCCTCCTTCCTCAAGCATAGTGCAGCATATGAGTGAACAGTCTTATATACATGTCAGGCCTGATAGGCAATTATATCATTTGCACAAATAACTCACATATAAAACATTATATAAGGTGCTAAACAGTGTCAAACAATGATCCTATCATAAAGTGCATTAATAGTGGCAATTCCTTCAGTCCAGCTGAAGATATATACTGTACATTATATACAGTATTCCTGTATTACCAAGTTAATTAGTGACACCTGTGTGATTAAAATCGCAATTCAGATAGTGCAAAATACCTGATCCATCATAAGCATAGCCACATGTAACGCTGGCCCCATGTCATCAGCGTCTTCCGGGTTCTCCAATGCGCATGCGCGAGATGGCAACGCGTCATATGACGCTACGCAGCCACTGCGCATGCGCGAACAGCCGCGGCCATTTTGGAAAATGGCAAATCGCGATTTTTGCCCATACAGCTCTTACATTTAGGTTATCAACATAGAATATGAGAAAAGCTGTATCGGGACCGCAGAGTATATTAAATACAGGGACCCAACCATACATTAGATAAGTGATAAGGAAGGAAACACAGAATAACCCCTCACAGGGCACTCAATGTATCCTAGTGTGAGCATAATGAAGGAATGATAGATGATCAATCCACCAATCCCCCATTGCTACACACTCAAACCAACCCACTTCATACACATTCATGCTGGTCCCCCAAAAACTCTAAAAAAAGAGTAACATAATCTTTTAATTCAAGAAAAAGATTTTTTATTTATGCTGATTTAATCAAAACAAAGGGGCTATAGATATAGTTTAGTTGGCTTGCTTTCAGATAGGATTCAGGTGCACCATCTGAAAAAAACGAAAAAAAATTTTTTAGAACATCATAGAATACATAACTCAATAAAATAGAGTCAATATGTTCATTTCAATATGGTACTAGCGCAAGAGCTCCTCCAGATTAAATAATGTAAAGAAATATCTGGGAAATCATTCAATCTAGGGA
Source organism: Allobates femoralis (assembly GCA_033576535.1). Classification (NCBI taxonomy): domain Eukaryota; kingdom Metazoa; phylum Chordata; class Amphibia; order Anura; family Aromobatidae; genus Allobates; species Allobates femoralis. The sequence goes on from JARQOC010000001.1 coordinate 421,713,045, forward strand.
TAATTATGCTCTCCCATTAATAATAAAGCCTTCAAGTCAGACTACTTACTTTAAAGTCCACATTCAGACCACTGGGTTTTAATGTCTTTAATTTAAAAATCCATTCTAATTCTTTGCGTTTTAAAATGCCCAATCTATTACCACCCCGCCTCTGCGGTGGTACATGGTCAATTAATCTGAATTTGATGTCGGTGTCCTTGTGGCAATGTGTAGGTACGGGAAGATCCAATCTTTCTTTGCGTATAGAGAGTTTATGGTTACTGAACCTAGTCCTAAAATCACAAGTTGTCTCACCCACGTACCAGAGGCCACAAGGACACACCAACATGTATATCACATATTCGGATTCACAAGTAAGGAAATGTTTTATCCTATATGTCTGATTCGTCCGTTCATTAAAGAAACTACTGCCCTTCAGCATTGCCCTACAGTTAATACAACTTAGGCATGGGAAACATCCCTTTCTGTCTGTCCCAGTTAGGGATAACTGTTTGTTCCTCTTAAAGGAACCCACATCAGAACGCACCAATTGGTCTTTTAAATTCCTCCCACGGCGGTACGAGAAGAGGGGGGGTTTCAAATTCAACAATTCCAGATGAACCATTAGAGAGAGTCTGCCAATGTTTTTTAATTATGTTTGATATTGCATTACTTTCTTCACAGAAGGTTGAGACAAAGGGAATGCGTTTCACGTCTGATTTAATTTTTTGTTGTAACAGATCTTCCCTCTTTAAACCATCTAACTTCACTCGGTGATTTTTAAGAACATTTTTCGGGTATCCCCTGTTTTCAAATTTTCTAATCATTACATCCAAAGTTTTATTAAGATTGGTCCCTTCACTCTCAATCCTTTTCACTCTAATGAATTGACCAAATGGTATTGATTTTATCATATTCTTTGGGTGATGACTAGAAAACAACAACAAGCTGTTTTTATCTGTTCGGAAATTTAGTTCATAGGCTGGTTTCACACTACGATTTTTTGAAATCCGATGCTGTCCGATATAAATCGGACAGCATCGGATCCAAACTGATCCCTGCATTCGGATGCCAAATAGGCAACCAATCCCGACATTTTGCAGGATCAGTTTGGTCGGCTCCTCCTGTCATCTGCTCCTGTCTGCCTCCTGTCACCTGTCAGCTGTTCTCCCCTCTTCTCCCCTGTGTTAACCCCTCTTCTCCCCTGTGTTAACCCCTCTTCTCCCCTGTGTTAACCCCTCTTCTCTCCTGTGTTAACCTGTTAACCCCGCTTCTCCCCTGCTTCTCCCCTGCTCTCCCCGCTTCTCCCCTGTGTTAACCCCTCTTCTCCCCTGCTCTCCCCACTTCTCCCCTGTGTTAACCCCTCTTATCCCCTGCTCACCACGCTTCTCCCCTGTGTTAACCCCTCTCATCCCCTGTGTTAACCCCGCTTCTCCCCTGTATTAACACCTCTTCTCCCCTGTGTTAACCCCTCTTCTCCCCTGCTCTCCCCGCTTCTCCCCTGCTCTCCCCTCTTCTCCCCTGTGTTAACCCCTCTTCTCCCCTGTGTTAACCCCACTTCTCCCCTGTGTTAACCCCGCTTCTCCCCTGCTCTCCCCGCTTCTCCCCTGTGTTAACCCCTCTTCTCCCCTGATCTCCCCGCTTCTCCCCTGTGTTAACCCTCTTCTCCCCTGCTCTCCCAGCTTCTCCCCTGTGTTAACCCCTCTTCTCCCCTGCTCTCCCCGCCTTTCCCCTGCTCTCCCCTCTTCTCCCCTGTGCTAACCCCTCTTCTCCCCTGCTCTCTCCGCTTCTCCCCTGCTCTCCCCGCTTCTCCCCTGTGTTAACCCCTCTTCTCCCCTGCTCTCCCCGCGTCTCCCCTGTGTTAACCCCGCTTCTCCCCTGTGTTAACCCCGCTTCTCCCGTGTTAACCCCGCTTCTCCCCTGCTCTCCCCGCTTCTCCCCTGTGTTAACCCCTCTTCTCCCCTGATCTCCCCGCTTCTCCCCTGTGTTAACCCCTCTTCTCCCCTGTGTTAACCCCTCTTCTCCCCTGCTCTCCCCGCCTTTCCCCTGCTCTCCCCTCTTCTCCCCTGTGCTAACCCCTCTTCTCCCATGCTCTCTCCGCTTCTCCCCTGCTCTCCCCTCTTCTCCCCTGTGTTAACCCTTCTCCTCCCCTGGTGCTCTCTGCTTCTCCCCTCTCCTCCAAAATAAAAAATAATAAACCATCTATTCTCACCTGTCCACGAGTCCCCCGGCGTCTCCAGCTGTATCTTCTGATCCTAGGACCTGGCGTGATGTCACAGTCACATGACCGGTTACCGCGGGGGAACCATGGGGAGCGCAGGAGGGGCAGGAGCAGCGGAGGTGGCAGGAGTAGCGGAGGGAGGCAGGAAGAGTGGGGGGCCGCACAGAGCGGCAGGAGTAGCGGAGGGGGGAAGGAGGAGCAGAGGGGGCAGAAAGAGCAGGGGGGACGCAGGGAGCGCGGGCAGGAGGAACGGGGGCTGTGAGGAGAGAAGCGCCACTGTAGCCGGGCTGCAAATTGCATAGTCTGCGCTCATTGGCGCCCGCCGGAGGCCTGTGTCTGGTGCGCGATTTCGGCGACAGACACACTCAAAAAACCCTTAGACAATTATATAGTAGACTAGCTGTGAGCCCGATTCTGAAGAATCGGGAGTCTAGAATCTGGAGAGAAAGTGGGAGAGGGAGAGGGAGAGGGAGAGAGGGAGAGCGATAGATAGATAGATAGATAGATAGATAGATAGAGATAGATAAATAGATAGAGATAGATAGATAGAGATAGATAGATAGATGGAGATAGATAGATAAATAGATAAATAGATAGAGATAGATAGATAGATAGATAAATAGATAGAGATAGATAGATAGATAAATAGATAAATAGATAGAGATAGATAGATATAGATAGAAATAGATAGATAGATAGATAGATAGATAGAAATAGATACATAGATAGATAGAAAGAAATAGATACATAGATAGATACAGTTCAAAGAGGGTCACAGCACTTCTTTCTTTAGCAAGGGATGTTTATTCCAGCTCAGGCATATGGCGACGTTTCGAGCTATGCTAGCTCTTTATCCAGCAACCACATTACATCTGAAACAGCACTTTATACACCTCTGGCCTCTTGCCTCACTTCCTTACAGATAATTTGCATAAATCAATATTACAACATAAACCCACAACCTAATATACCCTTATGTGAACATTTATGATCCATGCCCTCCATTTTATTCATCCCCCTGGGGTCCTTCTAATGTTCTTTTATACATGTATCACTGTCCATTCCATACATAAGTCCTATCTCAATTCATAATAGACAATATGCGGCAGTGTGGGAGCGGCTTACCGGGTTCCTGTATGTGGACATGTGTTCACGGCGTCCCGGAAGCCTTTGCTGTACAGTCAGTGCCGTGTACCCGCCTTGTCTATTATGAATTGAGATAGGACTTATGTATGGAATGGACAGTGATACATGTATAAAAGAACATTAGAAGGACCCCAGGGGGATGAATAAAATGGAGGGCATGGATCATAAATGTTCACATAAGGGTATATTAGGTTGTGGGTTTATGTTGTAATATTGATTTATGCAAATTATCTGTAAGGAAGTGAGGCAAGAGGCCAGAGGTGTATAAAGTGCTGTTTCAGATGTAATGTGGTTGCTGGATAAAGAGCTAGCATAGCTCGAAACGTCGCCATATGCCTGAGCTGGAATAAACATCCCTTGCTAAAGAAAGAAGTGCTGTGACCCTCTTTGAACTGTATGTATGATAGAGGCTGGAAGGAGCCTCAGGGACGCTTAGCACTCTGTTGAAAGACCAGCTATACACGCTGGTTCTGCTATAACTGTTTGTATATACCCTTCATCGAGGCTTAGCTGTGTTGATCCATTTATAATGGAACCAGGCACATTAGTGTATACGGTTGAGGACGAAGAGTGGATCCTCAAGGGTTTGGAAGGGGAAGTCGATTTTTTGAGTGTACCTTCAGTCAACAACCTGAAGAGGAAATATGAGAACGGGTGTAAACGCCTTGTCTCTACGGAATTGCATCTTATGATGTTGGGCCAATACTACAAGGCCAAAAAGATTCCAAGAGGGCTCAGATCAAATATTCGACCTACCCTGTTTGTAAATGATGCGGTATACTGCAACAAATTTGCTATGATGTCCAATAAGTACGCGATGGATGTGATGCTCCTAAACATGGAGTATTTACAGGAGGAAGTACAAAAAGTTGGGCAGGATAACAAGGACATGGAAGTACAGTTGAAACTGTTGATTAAAGAAGATGAATTCCAAAAATTTAAGGAGCAGACACGATTGAGAGTCGAGAAAATTAAGAATGATTTGGAGGAAACCAAACGCCAAAAGTGGGCAAGGGATAATGAGGACTATCAGACGGGATCAGTTTATAACTGGCAAAAGGATAAATGGCCAAAGAAAGGTGGTTTTAAGCGAAAAGGACGTAATTTTTGTCGTATTAAGCATGCTAATAAATATGATTCCATCCCATCCAGAGACGGACAGGTCACAAGAAGAAGAAGAGGAGGAGTCCGTTACAGAAGGAGCCAGAAAAAAGCGAGAGAAACCAAGAACAGGACTCAGGGGCAACAAGAAGCGAAACCAGAACTGGTGGTAAATATTTCCAAAAAGACAATGAGTGTGGCACAAAATGAGATTTTGAACAAAGGACTGAACTATAACATCACAACGCACATAGACTGGTTTCAGTTAGATGTGGACATGGCTAGACTGTTCCGTTTGGTTAAATTGAGACATTGATTCAATACAAAAGAAGCGAGACCCAGACAAAGGGAAAGTGAGCTAACACTAAGGGATTTCTCTCTGTTTAATAGAAGTGATTTTACCCCAGTGGAGGTTGTGCCAGCAATAGAGACCTTCATAACAGCAGTTAAGAGGGATATAGAAGTTATACAACAAAGAAGTCAGGGAGCATTAAAATGCCCGAATGTGAAGAAGAGTGAGTTTGAGGCGTTGCAGGAGCTTGTCCATGACGGCGACCTTGTGATAAAACCAGCGGATAAAGGGGGAGCAGTCGTCGTCATGGACAAGGGTAAGTATAAGGCAGAAATAATGAGACAGCTAAGGGATGAGGAAGTGTACCAACAGTTGAATAGAGACCCAAAGTTTGAGATCCAAAGAAGTATAAAGGCAGTTCTGGAAGAAGCAAAGATGGGAGGGTTAATAGACCAGGAGTTACTGGATTATTTGATAGTGGATAGCCCGAGAACGCCAGTGCTTTACATCGTTCCGAAAATCCACAAATCGATGGAGAACCCGCCAGGGAGGCCAATAGTGTCTGGCGTAGATTCTGTCTTTAACAATGTAGGGATCTTCCTGGATAAATTGTTGAACCCACTGGCAGTATCAGCGAAGTCCTACATACGTGACACGGGACATTTTTTGGAGAATTTAAGAACTTTGGAAGTGGGTAAGGATGACGTCTTGGTCTCCTTTGATGTAGTCTCCCTATACACGTCCATTGAGCATGATAGGGGTATTAGAGCAGTTAGCATGTTGTTGGAAACTACACAGTATGGGAAAGAGAGTAAGAAACTAATCATTGATTTACTGGAGATCTGTTTGCGATGTAATTACTTCCTGTTTGGGGACACATATTATAAACAGTTGAAAGGCACCGCCATGGGGGCGCACATGGCATGTGCTTATGCCGGCGTCACCATGGCGGTGCTTGAAGAAGAACACGTCTATGGATCCCACCACTTCCAAAAGGTTCGGAAGTGGTGGAGATACATCGATGATGTGTTTGTCCTGTGGAGTGGTGATATTGGCGAGCTGAATGAGTTTCATGGGTATTTGAACACAGTGGACACCAGCATCAAATTCATGATGGTTCACTCCAGGACTGACATACAATTCCTGGATGTGAACGTCAAGCTAGTGGAAGGACAGATAAAAACTACGTTACATGTAAAACCAACGGATAGAAACAAATTATTACATTTTAACAGTAGCCACCCCATAGGATTGAAAAAGGCCATCCCTTGTGGGCAAGTGGAAAGAGTCAGGCGGATAGTCAGTGATGTAGAGGAGAAGGAGGAAGCAGTTGATGGATTGCTGGAGAAGTTCAAAAAAAGGGGCTACCCGACGAAAGTCTTGGATATGAGTAAGAATAAGCGACAAAGGGACAGAACCACTAGGAAGAAACTAAGTAGAATACCAGTGGTGACCACGTATGGTGAGGAGTCCAGGGAAGTGGTACAAGCAATTAAGAGGAACTGGCAGATTCTGAGTAACGGATTGCCGGAGGTCAGGGAATTCAAAGCACCACCACTCTTTTCTTTTAGGAGGGGGAGGAATCTAAAGGATCGCTTGGTCAAGTCAGATATTGGTTCTGTGACGACCATCCACCGTGAGGCCGAGCTGCTGGTAGGCAGCACCCCGAGAAACCCCGAGACCCTTAACCCCTATACAGGGATCTGGAATTATAGCGGAGCCCAGGGGGTAGCTGCCTATATGAGCAACAGAGCCGGGGAGGTCGCCAGGGGAAAATCAAGACCCGAAAAACGAAGTCAGAAGTCCGAGTCAAAACCGAGAGGGCAGCGAAGGTACAAAATCGTCAGGCAGTAGCAGAGTCAAAAATCCAGGCAAACGTCAAGGGCAAAAACCAAGAGGGCAGCTGAGGTACAAAATCAATAGGCAGAGGCAGAGTCAGAAATCCAGGCAAGGTCAGACACGAAACTAAACACGCTATCACTGGGGAACCAAAACTATATCTGGCGGCCTGCAAGCCAGGTTCCAATGTACTTGAAGGGCACGGCTACCTCCCATAGGCTGGAGCTCACAACCTGATGACCTCATCCGGACCGCCCCTAGATCCAGGCCAGATGGAGATGCACGACTGGCTCCACCCACGCCACCTCTGACAGAAGAACGCAGGCTGCGCCTAACGGACACCTCTGCAGGGCCCTTTCCTCTGCGACCAACACCACCCAGAGGGGAAACACAGCGGCGCTCAGCGACAGAGGCAGACGTCACGGGAGCAGTTCCATATGAGGACAAGGCCCTCCTATCACCGGCGCCACCAGCCGAAGGAATCCGGCTCCTCCCAGCGGCCGAGGCAGGAACACCAGCCACCGAGTCCAATGGCGATGTGACAGGTTCTTTCAAACGACAGACCACACTGACAGGAAATGTGAGGACAGGGAATTACCCGTGCATTGGCTGTGTCAATTGCCCATTGATGAAAAAAGGTAATGAATATGAAGTTAAAGGACGGAGGTATAAAATCCAACAGTTTTTCACATGTGCATCAGATCACGTTGTTTATCTATTAGAGTGCCCCTGTGGAGAGTTTTACGTGGGGGAAACAACGTTGGAATTGAGAATTAGGATGAGCCAGCATAGGTACAGTATCCGAAAAAAGATCATGAACTTGCCAGTGTCCAAGCATTTCACTGAAGCAGGGCATGATGAATGGAATCTGAGGGTCAGAGCAATAGATGGAATTCCAGTAATGAGGAGAGGAGGAAACCGTGAAAAGCAGTTAAGGATTCAGGAGTTGAAATGGATAAAGAAGTTGGGTACATTAAAGCCGGGTGGCATGAATGTAGACTATAAGCTCGGAGTTGCCCTTTGACCGGTAGGATGAGAATCTCTGTCGTTGGAAATAGTATGCATTTTAACCACGATTGTAATTTTTTAAGCACTAACACTTGATAACGTAGATATATTAACTCCGTGCCTTTTAATTGACAACATAATTATTTAAAAAACATTTTTTTAAATTGTTTTATAGAACCCTGTGAGGATCCAAAGATCTGAAGGAGGTCCAGCTAATGACGATAGATTCCATGCAGTACTGAGAGAATGGGAGCGGCAATACAGGGAGCACTATATGGTAATCACGTACAACATAACGCGCTAAATTTGCCCTATATTTTCCGTTTTTGTCCCCTTTTTACGGTCACTCGTTTTATACGTTTTTTTATGAAAGAGATATTAAAACAGCCACATTTTTACTATGCACATAAGGGTGTATATATATATAGACATATTGAGACCCACAAGGTAATACACCACATCCCCAAAAAAACCTTAATCAATCAATGGTACAAGCTGAAAAACTGTACATAGTTTGATGAGAAGCTAGGAATCCGAGTAAGTGTTTGAGATAATAAGGTTATTGGGAAGCAGGGAGTATTCTACATGAGAAAAGGTCATATAAAGTCAAGAAGTATATATCAGATCCAAGTATTAAAAGTAAAGCACCTTATAATCAGGCACACTATTATGGGCACCTTATAAGCACTAGGCACCTTAGAACACAGCTCTATATAGAGCAAGATGCAAGCAGACATTAACACTAAAGAAGGAGAAGCACTATGCTGCTGTATTTTACATCATAAGGACACCACATATGCACTAGTCACTTTAGTATGCAAAGAACGGGACACGGCACTTGTTTTGCTGTAGGAAGCCCCAACAAAGGTGGGGAATGACGAGGATTGAAGAATGGGCATGCGCGGACGTGATGACGTCACGGCGCACGCCGACGCGGTTTCCATACCGACGGAGGCGGGGACACGGCACTGACTGTACAGCAAAGGCTTCCGGGACGCCGTGAACACATGTCCACATACAGGAACCCGGTAAGCCCTCCCACACTGCCGCATATTGTCTATTATGAATTGAGATAGGACTTATGTATGGAATGGACAGTGATACATGTATAAAAGAACATTAGAAGGACCCCAGGGGGATGAATAAAATGGAGGGCATGGATCATAAATGTTCACATAAGGGTATATTAGGTTGTGGGTTTATGTTGTAATATTGATTTATGCAAATTATCTGTAAGGAAGTGAGGCAAGAGGCCAGAGGTGTATAAAGTGCTGTTTCAGATGTAATGTGGTTGCTGGATAAAGAGCTAGCATAGCTCGAAACGTCGCCATATGCCTGAGCTGGAATAAACATCCCTTGCTAAAGAAAGAAGTGCTGTGACCCTCTTTGAACTGTATGTATGATAGAGGCTGGAAGGAGCCTCAGGGACGCTTAGCACTCTGTTGAAAGACCAGCTATACACGCTGCTTCTGCTATAACTGTTTGTACATAGATAGATAGATAGATAGATAGATAGATAGAAATACATACATAGATAGATAGATACAAATAGATACATAGATAGATAGATAGATATAGATAGATATATAGATAGATATAGAGATAGATAGAAATAGATACATAGATAGATAGATAGAAAGAAATAGATAGATAGATCGATAGATAGATAGATAGATAGATAGAAATAGATACATAGATAGATAGATAGATAGATAGATACATACATACATACATAGAAATACATACATAGATAGATAGATACAAATAGATACATAGATAGATAGATAGATATAGATAGATATATAGATAGATATAGAGATAGATAGAAATAGATAGATAGATAGATATAGATACATAGATAGATAGATAGATAGATAGAATAAGATACATAGATAGAGATAGACAGATAGAAATAGATAGATAGAAAGAAATAGATAGATAGATAGAAAGAAATAGATAGATAGATAGAGATAGATAGATAGATAGATAGATAGAGATAGATAGATAAATAGATAGAGATAGATAGATAGATAGATAGATAGATAGAGATAGATAGATAGATAGATATAGATAGATAGATAGATAGATAGAGATAGATAGATAGATAGAGATAGATAGATATAGATAAATAAATAGATAGAGATAGATAGAGATAGATAGATAGATAGAAATACATACATAGATAGATAGATAGATAGATAGATACAAATAGATACATAGATAGAGATAGATAGATAGATAGATAGATGGAAATAGATACATAGATAGATAGATAGATAGAGATAGATAGATAGAAATTATAATAGAATAGATACATGTAGATAATAGATAGATAGATAGATAGATAGAAATAGATAGATAGATAGATAGATAGATAGATAGAAATAGATACATAGATAGATAGATAGAGATAGATAGATAGATAGATAGATAGATAGATAGATAGATAGATAGAAAGAAATAGATACATAGATAGATAGCCGACGAAAGCCGAGACCCGTGGCCGAAAATAGAACCAAGGGCCCGGCTATAGTTCGCTTGAAACACCGCTATTATTCTCTATGGGAAGTGAGGCGCTATTCTGATTGGTCGCCGGCAGTACACAGCGACCAATCAGAATAGCACCTCACTTCCCATAGAGAATAATAGCGGTGTTTCAAGCGAAGTATAGCCGGGCCCTTGGTTCCATTTTCGGTCACGGGTCTCGGCTTTCGTCAGTTGTCGCTGGGGCGGGAGACTCGCAATCACTTCCACTCGAGCCTCGAAGTCGAGTCGACTCGAGACTCGCAATCGCTTCGCGGTGTGGTGATGTGGCCCCTGGCCGGGTGCATCACACGGGTTATCAATGCAGGTCTCTGTTCACATGGGCCGGTTTTCCTGATTGTGTGTGCTGTGTGAAACCTGTCCGATGTACAGGGGGTTAACAGCTGAAGGGTTTTCATGAGCTGAGTAAAACAGCTGAGTGTGAGTGCTGAAGATCCGATACATTCATGAGCCTAATGAGCGGCTGAACCTGTGGGGATGAGTGCTTTGCTGGGCTAAACCTGAATGGTGCACAGGGGGTTAATCACATCTCAGGTCTGTGTGTGAGTGAAGATGTGCTGATTGACTCACTGTGTTGCAGCTGTGAGTGAGCAGCCTGGATAAGAACCTGCCAGGTGTCTGAGTGAGGAGAGGACGATGGGAGTCAGAAGTCCAGACCACTGCCATGTGAGGAGGTGTTGGAAGTGATCCGTCCCCGGTGGGGGAAGTGATGGGAGCCTGCCAGCTCCATGCCGGTGGCACAAAGATGCGTGCATGCCAGCAAGTGTCCAGGACCGAGGACGGCTCAAGGGCCAGGCGGTCATATGTGTGATGAGGACCGAGGATGGCTCAAGGGCCAGGCGGTCAGATGTGCGGTGTGAGGGACCGAGTACGGCTCAAGAGCCAGGCGGTCACAGCCGACTTTGGGACTGACTGAGTGAGTCATGATATGGTCCCGTTGATCCAGATGTAAGTGTCCTGGATCCCGGTGGATCCGTGGAGGTCTTCTGTGTACTGAGTGACAGGGTTCCTGGTACTATTGTGGGCCCTGAGTATGTAGCATATGGGTTTATGTAAAAATGCCATGAATGCTGTGTCATGCGTGAGTCATAATGGTTCATGAAAAAGTGCCATGTGTGATCACTCGTGTGCAATAGGATGGGGAATGATGCCTGTCAGGGTGATAGACGGTGATAGCCGTCTTTAGAACCAGACTGAGGTCTGCATGGGTCCGTGGGTGACGCCTTGAAGTCCTGGGGAAAACGTATGTGAATGTTCCTGTAATGTAATGTCATATGGGAATGTCATATAATGCAATGTAAAGATATGCATATTATATGTGAAAATGGAAATACAGTGTTATGGTTTATGTGTTGAAAGCGGTTTATGACAGAAATTAATAAATCCGCTGGTTATGTTACGTTGAAATGTAGTCGCTGCTGTCATTTTCCCCGTGCCAAGCGGGTTCCCCTGGGGCGCTACCTCACATATGGTGGAGAATGCAGGCACGCCAGCCCGGTGAGGGAAACCAGCCCACTGAGGAAGGGCCTGGTAGCCCAGGGGGTGGTACAGCCAAAGGCTGTGGTATGGAGTATGAGCACCTCATATAGACTTGTGTGCTGTGGACAATTGTGTGGTGCACTACTATGGACTGGGTTGCTATAGGCGACCGCACGACGCACCCCAGCATTTTGCCGGTGGCCCGGCGAGGTCACGAAGCCGTCGCACTCAAAGCATCTGGAGGCCCTTGGAGTCCCGAAGGCAAAGTCGGCGTGCTCAAGGTTCCGGTGGCCTAGGTGTCACGAAGTTGCCAAGTCAGCGCCACATCCGGATTTACTACAGACTCTATGACCTGTGTGTTGAGACTGTGTTCAACCCCTCCCCACGGGCTTGAACAGAGGGGGGAGGTATGTGGTCATGTGGCCCCTAGCCGGGTGCATCACACGGGTTATCAATGCAGGTCTCTGTTCACATGGGCCGGTTTTCCTGATTGTGTGTGCTGTGTGACACCTGTCCGATGTACAGGGGGTTAACAGCTGAAGGGTTTTCATGAGCTGAGTAAAACAGCTGAGTGTGAGTGCTGAAGATCCGATACATTCATGAGCCTAATGAGCGGCTGAACCTGTGGGGATGAGTGCTTTGCTGTGCGGAGAAAGTGAGGTGTGGTGATGTGGCCCCTGGCCGGGTGCATCACACGTGTTATCAATGCAGGTCTGTGTTTACATGGGCCGGTTTTCCTGATTGTGTGTGGTGTGTGAAAGCTGTCCGATGTACAGGGGGTTAACAGCTGAAGGGTTTTCATGAGCTGAGTAAAACAGCTGAGTGTGAGTGCTGAAGATCCGATACATTCATGAGCCTAATGAGCGGCTGAACCTGTGGGGATGAGTGCTTTGCTGGGCTAAACCTGAATAGTGCACAGGGAGTTAATCACATCTCAGGTCTGTGTGTGAGTGAAGATGTGCTGATTGACTCACTGTGTTGCAGCTGTGAGTGAGCAGCCTGGATAAGAACCTGCCAGGTGTCTGAGTGAGGAGAGGACAATGGGAGTCAGAAGTCCAGACCACTGCCATGTGAGGAGGTGTTGGAAGTGATCCGTCCCCGGTGGGGGAAGTGATGGGAGCCTGCCAGCTCCATGCTGGTGGCACAAAGATGCGTGCATGCCAGCAAGTGTCCAGGACCGAGGACGGCTCAAGGGCCAGGCGGTCATATGTGTGATGAGGACCGAGGATGGCTCAAGGGCCAGGCGGTCAGATGTGCGGTGTGAGAGACCGAGTACGGCTCAAGAGCCAGGCGGTCACAGCCGACTTTGGGACTGACTGAGTGAGTCATGATATGGTCCCGTTGATCCAGATGTAAGTGTCCCGGATCCCGGTGGATCCGTGGAGGTCTTGTGTGTATTGAGTGACAGGGTTCCTGGTACTATTGTGGGCCCTGAGTATGTAGCATATGGGTTTATGTAAAAATGCCATGAATGCTGTGTCATGCGTGAGTCATAATGGTTCATGAAAAAGTGCCATGTGTGATGACTCGTGTGCAATAGGATGGGGAATGATTAGTGATGAGCGAGTACTAAAATGCTCGGGTGCTCGAAGCTCGGGCCGAGCATCCCGAGATACTCGTGTACTCGGCCCGAGTAACGAGCCCAATGTTATCCTATGGGAGACACGAGTATTTTTATGAAATGACTGCCGGCTGCATGGAAAAACCCTAAAAATGTCACAAAAGTCTCAGAAGAGTGCTGAAATGACATGGCAACAGCATGGGGAAGACCCCTGGAAGCATTTCTCACTCAAAAGTCACAGCTGTGAACAATGTTATCCGAGTTTCACAACAATTTTACGGAGTGTCCAGAAAACCTTCCAAAATGACACAAAAATGAATATTTAGGTTGGAAATGTTAAGGGCACATACCCAATAGTGAGATACAGCTGGTGTATGTCACTTTTTGTGATTAAATAAAAGATTTGACGTGAAAACATTGTGCGACACTCCGATGACCCTGACAAGAGACGTACATGAAGCCCTGTCTAGAAATAAAGTGCCCATTTTGAGGAACTGGGTCTATTGTGGTATCTTCCTTTGCAAGGGCAGTCCAAAATTGTGAGGTTCACCAATGCCCCTGGATACAGACATGCAGGATGGCCTGTAAACAAGAACTGGGTGTATTGTAGTATAGCCCTTTTGTCAGGGCAGACAAAAATTGGGAGGTTCAACAATGACCCATGCTTACAGACATGTAGTAGGGCCTGTAACCCTCAAGTGGGTGTATTGTAGTATAGCCCTTTGGTCAGGGCAGCCAAAAATTGGGAGGCTCCTCTTTGTCCCTGGATAGAGACGTGCAGGAGGGCCTGTAAACAAGAACTGGGTGTATTGTAGTATAGCCCTTTTGTCAGGGCAGACAAAAATTGGGAGGTTCAACATTGACCCATGCTTACAGACATGTAGTAGGGCCTGTAACCCTCAAGTGGGTGTATTATAGTATAGCCCTTTTGTCAGGGCAGCCAAAAATTGGTAGGTTCAACAATGACCCATGCTTACAGACATGTAGTAGGGCCTGTAACCCTCAAGTGGGTGTGTTGTAGTATAGCCCTTTTGTCAGGGCAGACAAAAATTGGGAGGTTCAACAATGACCCATGCTTACAGACATGTAGTAGGGCCTGTAACCCTCAAGTGGGTGTATTGTAGTATATCCCTTTTGTCAGGGCAGACAAAAATTGGGAGGTTCAACATTGACCCATGCTTACAGACATGTAGTAGGGCCTGTAACCCTCAAGTGGGTGTATTATAGTATAGCCCTTTTGTCAGGGCAGCCAAAAATTGGTAGGTTCAACAATGACCCATGCTTACAGACATGTAGTAGGGCCTGTAACCCTCAAGTGGGTGTATTGTAGTATAGCCCTTTTGTCAGGGCAGCCAAAAATTGGTAGGTTCAACAATGACCCATGCTTACAGACATGTAGTAGGGCCTGTAACCCTCAAGTGGGTGTATTGTAGTATAGCCCTTTTGTCAGGGCAGACAAAAATTGGGAGGTTCAACATTGACCCATGCTTACAGACATGTAGTAGGGCCTGTAACCCTCAAGTGGGTGTATTATAGTATAGCCCTTTTGTCAGGGCAGCCAAAAATTGGTAGGTTCAACAATGACCCATGCTTACAGACATGTAGTAGGGCCTGTAACCCTCAAGTGGGTGTATTGTAGTATAGCCCTTTTGTCAGGGCAGACAAAAATTGGGAGGTTCAACATTGACCCATGCTTACAGACATGTAGTAGGGCCTGTAACCCTCAAGTGGGTGTATTATAGTATAGCCCTTTTGTCAGGGCAGCCAAAAATTGGTAGGTTCAACAATGACCCATGCTTACAGACATGTAGTAGGGCCTGTAACCCTCAAGTGGGTGTATTATAGTATAGCCCTTTTGTCAGGGCAGCCAAAAATTGGTAGGTTCAACAATGACCCATGCTTACAGACATGTAGTAGGGCCTGTAACCCTCAAGTGGGTGTATTGTAGTATAGCCCTTTTGTCAGGGCAGACAAAAATTGGGAGGTTCAACATTGACCCATGCTTACAGACATGTAGTAGGGCCTGTAACCCTCAAGTGGGTGTATTATAGTATAGCCCTTTTGTCAGGGCAGCCAAAAATTGGTAGGTTCAACAATGACCCATGCTTACAGACATGTAGTAGGGCCTGTAACCCTCAAGTGGGTGTTATTGTAGTATAGCCCTTTTGTCAAGGCAGACAAAAATTGGGAGGTTCAACAATGACCTATGCTTACAGACATGTAGTAGGGCCCGTAACCCTCAAGTGGGTGTATTGTAGTATAGCCCTTTGGTCAGGGCAGCCAAAAATTGGTAGGTTTAACATTGACCCATGCTTACAGACATGTAGTAGGGCCTGTAACCCTCAAGTGGGTGTATTGTAGTATAGCCCTTTTGTCAGGGCAGACAAAAATTGGGAGGTTCAACATTGACCCATGCTTACAGACATGTAGTAGGGCCTGTAACCCTCAAGTGGGTGTATTGTAGTATAGCCCTTTTGTCAGGGCAGCCAAAAATTGGGAGGTTCAACAATGACCCATGCTTACAGACATGTAGTAGGGCCTGTAACCCTCAAGTGGGTGTATTGTAGTATAGTCCTTTTGTCAGGGCAGACAAAAATTGGGAGGTTCAACAATGACCCATGCTTACAGACATGTAGTAGGGCCTGTAACCCTCAAGTGGGTGTATTGTAGTATAGCCCTTTGGTCAGGGCAGCCAAAAATTGGGAGGCTCCACATTGTCCCTGGATAGAGACGTGCAGGAGGGCCTCAAAACATTTTTCACATTGAAAAGATGCGTGTATCCTGTCTTTGTAATGCCCATTCAAAAAGAATGGGCGTAAAAATTTCCCACTGGGGGTATACCTGAAACAACAGCCAAACTATTGTAACGGTCATCATGGTGGCACATGAGGAGAAGGAGGAGCAGTCCAGCGATTAGCCAAGGAATAGGAAGACGACGTGGTGGATGATCCAGTAGCTGACCCAACCTGGCAGGAGTATATGCAGAGCGAGGACAGCAGTGCACAGGGGGAGGGAGGCATAGCATCCCAACAGGCAGTACGAAGCAGGGTCGGGTACGCAGGCATAAGGCAGGCAACCGTTCCCCGGAACAACAACACGACACAAGGTGCCTGTGCAAATGTTAGGTCTTCCCGAGTCTGGCAGTATTTTCAGTTGGCTCCAGATGACTCTAAAAAGGCCATTTGCAACACCTGCCATGCCAGCATCAGCAGGGGTACGAAAAGTAGCAGCCTGACCACCACCAGCATGATCAGGCACATGTCAGCCAAGCACCCGACTTTGTGGAAAGTACAACAGAGTCGAGGAGCGGTGCTTGCTGATGTCACTGCTACGTCTTTGCCAGTTGTGCGTGCGAGCCAATCCCCTGTCCATGCTGGCCGCGAACAAGCCTCCGGCCCTGCACCTGAAGTTGCCCACGTACAAATTACACCACCATCAAGCATGTCCTTGTCCCAGCGCAGTGTTCAATTATCCATTCAGCAAACATTTGAACGCAGGCGCAAATACGCTGCCAACGCCCCACATGCCACAGTCCTGAATGATCACATTTCACGACTCATTGCGCTACAAATGTTGCCTTTCCGGCTGTTGTAGACGGAAGCATTCTGCGACCTGATGGCGGCTGCTGTCCCACGTCACTCGGTCCCCAGCCGCCACTATTTCTCCAGATGTGCCGTCCCCGCATTGCATAACCACGTGTCCAACAGCATCACACGTGCCCTGAACAACGCTGTTTGAGCCAAAGTCCACCTAAAATATAATAATAATAATACAGCTTTATTTATATAGCGCCAACATATTACGCAGCGCTTTACAATGTAGGGTTAGAGTACAGAAAATATAATACAGTAAGTAATTACAGTAGAGAACAAATATAGTAGAATATTTGGATACAAAACAATAGGCATAGAATCAATGTAAAAAAGAAAATACAAAAAATAAAGCAAGAAATGAAGGTGACCCTGCTCAAAAGAGCTTACAATCTACAACGGATAGGGGTTGCACAAGGTACAGGGGCTTATTGCACTGATGGTCCAGGCATCTCGAGGAAATGGGGCATAGAACTAAGCTTACATGGATGGTCATTATACAGTCTGTGTAGACCTTTTTGGTTTGGTGGAGTTTGTAGAAGAGTAATGTCCAGAGGGATAGCCCATTCACTGTCTACAGTACAAAGGACTTCTATTAGGGAGTATGATAGGCCGCCTTAAAAAGATGCGTTTTTAGGGATCATCTGAAGCCATGCAAGTTGTGGAGAGTCCTGATTTCTTTTGGTAAAGCATTCCAGAGGTTTGGTGCAGCTCTGGAGAAGTCTTGGAGCCGGGAGTGGGAGGATCGGATTATTACCAATGTTAGTCGAAGGTCATTTGAAGCTTTGGGAAAGGAAGGTGTACCACAGTCCGCGCTGCCAAAATCTTCCGCTTGTAAATAATGCAAGTAGCCGATGTCCAAATCAAACCTCTCTTTTATTTCTCCAACGCGTTTCAACGCCCTCCTGGCGTCTTCCTCAGGGATACCTCCACCCCACCAAACAGCTCTTATTTATACACACAACAATTGTCATGATTAATGGGTGTTCCCCTTCATGTGACGTGAAAAACGTCATCAGGGCTGGGAGGGTAATACATTTTGGCGCAAAAAATATCAAAGTCTTTATAAACACACAGAAATACAGGATAGATGCTATTTCATACATCTAAAAACTCAGTTAAATGTCAACATAAAAAACTTTCCTAAAAACCATGCGGAAAAGCTCCTAAATCCTGTCCTGTGTGTGTGTAATATGCAAAAATAAAAAATGAAAGCAGTGAAACATCAAATGTCACCCCTGAGACTCGAACTTATATTTTCAAAGTGGTCATTCGTGTGGGTAGGTTCTTTATGTGTTGAGCTATCAGTATTGACAACTGTCTGATCTTCGAGTTTCATTCAAAAAGGTAACATATATCTCTTTCTATTTTGCAGAAACGTTCAGGAGCACCAATCCCGAGGCAACTGTTTTGGATATAAAATTCATTCTTTTCTCCTTTAAAAATACCAATTTTATTCATGAAATAAGAATTAAAAAATTATTAATAAACTATAGAATGAATATTGAGATCATAGTCATTATTAAGCTGACTATTAAAAATGAATATTAAAAAATGACTATTAAAAATAGAAAAGTGAACGATAGATTTTAATATGAATGTGCCCATTTTTCCTATAATTTAATATGATTTAATAAAAGTTTAAAAAGATTTTTACATAAAAAATCCCTGAGGTTTCATACTTTGTGTGCAGAAATTAATACCCAATAAATGGGAGGACAGGGGCGACTAGCAAAGGGGGATCAAGATACATTTGCTCATCTCACCCTGTGTATTGTCCCCTCATAGAGGAGAGCAGAGAAATAAGTGCAAGCGCACAGAGTTCTATTCACATCCATTCAGGATCGAGAAAGTTGTCAATCAAGATATGGCTGGGTACAAAGCAATGTTCCACAATGCATGTCAACCTGTGGGCTCGCACAGTGGGACTTACAAGTTAATCATGATTTTACTGTGATGTGATGCCATTCCAAGATTAACCACTAGATGGCATCAGTGTGATGCTGCTGTCATAGTGATATGAGCGAGCAGTGAAGTTTGTACCATACTGTGAAGGCTCTAATTGTCCGCCAGTAGGGGCGCTCATTTGCGGCATACGAAGACAAGAGCCAGGATTTATATCACCCAGCAGAAGGGAAGACCTTTGACTTGTATCTGTGCCTAATGAAGAAACAGAGGACCTGCGACTCTTCTATCCAAACAAAAAGAATGTGTATACTAACAGTGAAGGGTGCAATGGAGTTCTTGTTTGTGCTCATAGTAAGTGACTGTGATATGTGTTTGTAAACTAGTGCCAGATTGTTAATAGTGAGTGTGATATCTCTTGCTGTGAGTGATGTAGAATAGTGGGACCAAACTCTATATTAGTTCTGATACTAGGTTGAGTCCCTTAGGCTTTAATGTGTCCAATTTAAAAATCCAGTATTTTTCTCTCTTTTGTAGCATTTCAAATCTGTTTGCAATATGTGCACCTATATGGTCTATGGGAGTGATTCTCAGTGAAGTGTGATCTCTATTATGGTGAGTGTCAAAATGAAAGGACACACCGTGTTTATACAGTGATGGATTACCTACGTGGGAGATTTGTGTCCAGGGAGAAATTGATACAACAATCAGTAGGAGTTATGAATTTGATTTCTGATGAGACTGAGACTGTTGATGTTTCACTTGATGAGAATGAGATAAAACTAATGAAGGATCTGCTACACAATTTGGATGATGCATTGCAGAAGGAAATCCAATACGGGATTGATGCCCGGTTCCTAACCATTTACATCCAGGAAAACATTTGCCCCAGGGGGCTAAGACTGGTTCTGAATTCACCATTTCCGGACGACAGTGCTTTCACTGAAAACTGGAAGTTTGTCCTCCAAAAATGTATGAACACACTACTCAGTATACTCTGCGACAAACGATCAAAACTGGCAGATGAGGCCACGAGTGAGATAAATGTGCTCACTGAGAAACTGACCAAATATAATTCATGTACTGAATTCAAAAGAATTTACTCTAATATTAGCACCAGCCTTATGCGACTAGAACAAGAAACTGTCACCAGGAAAAACAGGAAATTAAATAGGGATAGACAAGATTACACACAGGACAAGGCAAATACAGAAAGCAATACGTTCAAAAGAAACAGGATATCCTCATACAATAGGGAGCAGAATAGGAGGAGTTTTTCTAACAGCATGAGATATAACAAGAACAAGGAGAATGAGCCAACAATCAACCAGAAAGAAACAGTAGGGACAGGAGAGATAGAGGAAAATAAAACAGATAGGAAAACAACTCCCAAAAAAACAGAAACAAAGAACAATGGGAAATTGAATACAAAAAATATAGGGGTAAACATCATAGATAGCCCCATCCATAACAACAATGTAGTTAATAATATTGAGAATCTGGCTGAGATTGAGGTAGAAACCATAGAGGAGGAAGAGGAATATGATAGCATATTTGGAGATGAATACTTTGATGAAGAGGGTTACCCGATCGTACAGGATAACAATAAAAATGAGAAATCAGAGATACACACCAATACAATAAATAATGACCAAAACAAAATTATCACTACAGCACAGATACATAATATAATGGATGACACAATACAAATGAAAAGTGATGAAGAACACCTAAGAAACATCAAAGAGTTAATTGAGAAAATTAACAGAACAAAACCGCTCAGCCCCATTAAGCTACATAATGAGAGGAGAGAGAACAATGTAATTGTATCTAATATAGACAGTTCCCTAAGTGAAAATGTCGCTGCCATCAATAGCTCACAACCTGACCCAATAGGTAGAGAGGGGATTAATTCAATCAAGAGAGTAGTGCTGGATAATTCCAAAAACAACAATAATGGCATCGTGCCTTTTTTATCCGCGGCCAAACCATTGACACAAGACATTACAAATTTTTTCAGTCCCATCACAGGAAAAAGGAAAAAAGAGGTAGCAGAGGGAAGGGACAGAAAAAAGGTCCGGATAAGCTTCAAGGATTAAATGATAAATTAAGTAAAAACAACAATATCGTGAATCTGTCAGACTACACACTAACCAAAGAAGAGACCAGTCTACTCAACAAAGGGCTTTTATTCTGTCCGAACTCTGGACCGGAAGACTTCAGCCTATTCATAGATGTTCATCAATTTGTTAGGAGATTAACCCTTAAACGCCATTTTTTATTAGAATCCAATATGAAGGGAGACCCTGTAGAAAATATTGACACGCAGAAAAACAAAGACAATAAGAAATTAAAAACTAGGTCTACTTTTTACCCTCTGGAAAGTAAAGGCCATGCGTTAGAAACTTTCCAAGATCTACTACTCAATGACCTGAAAAAAGCCAGACTAGAACATAAAAGTAATAAAAAACAGGGTGTTCACGTCAATAAGAAAGACAACCTAACGAAAGGAGAGAGATTAGCCATAAAAAATTTGAGGGAAAATGATTCCATCACCATACGCGCAGCAGATAAAGGGGGAGCAATTGTAATACAGAATAGGGCAGACTATGTGGGAGAAGCTTTGAGATTACTCTCGGACAAAAAATATTATGAACAGGTTAAAACAAACCCCTATCCCGACTTAGTAAAAGACTACAATAATAAAATCAGCAGGGCACATGAAGAGGGGATCTTAACATTGGAAATGAAAAAATTCTTACTGAAAAGAGAACCGCCTATACCCTTCTTCTACCATCTCCCTAAAATACACAAGAATTTAACTAATCCCCCGGGACGCCCTATAATTTCAGGCATTGGAGCATTGAGTAGCAATTTGGCTGAATATGTAGATAAGGAATTACAGAAATATGTCCTCACATTAGACAGCTACACTAAAGACTCGACAGACATCATTAATATTGTGCAACACTTGACATGGAAGAAATCATACATCTTCCTCACCATGGATGTAAATTCGCTTTACACCAATATTGAACACAAATTAGGGCTACTGTGTATTGAGTACTTTTTGAAAAATGATCTATCAAAAGACACAGTTAATATTGACTTCATTCTTGACAGTTTGTCATTTATATTAGAGAATAACTACTTTACCTTTGATAAAACGATGTAGCACCAAAAGTTTGGCACGGCCATGGGGTCAAAAACGGCATGTTCTTATGCAAATCTAGTCATGGGACTCTTTGAGAAAATGTATATTTATGGGAACACACATAGGAATGGTCTGATTCTGTACAAGAGATACATAGACGACCTACTTTTCATTTGGGATAGAGCACAAGGTGAAATCTGTGAGTTCATAAAGGGAATAGAGAATAATAATTGGGGATTCAGTTTTGAATATGATATGAACGACACCTGTATTAATTTTCTAGACTTGGTTATTTTTGTGAACAACAATGTAGTACAGACCAAAACCTTTTTTAAACCTACAGATCGCAACTCGTATATTCATTATGACAGTGGGCACTACAAAAGATGGCTAAACAACATCCCAGCCAGTCAGTTTAGAAGGATAAAAAAGAACTGCTCATCCAGCAGCGATTACATGGAACAATCAAGAGTATTAGTGGAAAGGTTTGCTGAAAGGGGATATCCTAAGAAACTAACACACAGAGCACGGGAACACTTTAGAGATGTTCCACAAAAAGACCTACTGACACCTGCACTCAGAAAAAAGACAGATGGCACACAAGATTGCAATTTCATCACCACCTACAATAAAAATCATAGAGAAATAAGAGAATCTATAGTAAAACATTGGCACATTCTAAAAAACGATCCTGTCCTAAAAAGAACAATTCCAGAAGTCCCCAGAGTCACATTTAGAAGAGCCCCTAACATAAAAGGGAAAATAGCACCTAGCAGATTGAGACAGTTGTCACCTGTGATAGATGAAGAAACTTCACAAAAGGGAACAAAAAAGTGTGGGCGTAGAAGATGCATGTGTTGCAGAAATATACAACAGAGAACCTCCTTCACATCTTTTAGCAGTAAAGAAACATTCCAGATAAAGCATCAGATGACGTGCACCACAAGATATATTATTTATCTACTAGAATGTTCCTGTAATATGCAATACGTAGGAAGGACTATTAGACCCCTCCATGAGCGACTAAACAAACACCGCTCTAATATCAAGAATGGCTTTAAGAAACATGGTGTGTCCTTTCATTTTGACACTCACCATAATAGAGATCACACTTCACTGAGAATCACTCCCATAGACCATATAGGTGCACATATTGCAAACAGATTTGAAATGCTACAAAAGAGAGAAAAATACTGGATTTTTAAATTGGACACATTAAAGCCTAAGGGACTCAACCTAGTATCAGAACTAATATAGAGTTTGGTCCCACTATTCTACATCACTCACAGCAAGAGATATCACACTCACTATTAACAATCTGGCACTAGTTTACAAACACATATCACAGTCACTTACTATGAGCACAAACAAGAACTCCATTGCACCCTTCACTGTTAGTATACACATTCTTTTTGTTTGGATAGAAGAGTCGCAGGTCCTCTGTTTCTTCATTAGGCACAGATACAAGTCAAGGGTCTTCCCTTCTGCTGGGTGATATAAATCCTGGCTCTTGTCTTCGTATGCTGCAAACAAGTGCCCTTGCTAGCGGACAATTAGGCACAGAACGAGTCAAAAGTCTTCTCTTCTGCTGGAAGACATAAATCCTGGCTCTTGTCTTCGTATGCCGCAAATGAGCGCCCCTACTGGCGGACAATTAGAGCCTTCACAGTATGGTACAAACTTCACTGCTCGCTCATATCACTATGACAGCAGCATCACACTGATGCCATCTAGTGGTTAATCTTGGGAATGGCATCACATCACAGTAAAATCATGATTAACTTGTAAGTCCCACTGTGCGAGCCCACAGGTTGACATGCATTGTGGAACATTGCTTTGTACCCAGCCATATCTTGATTGACAACTGTCTCGATCCTGAATGGATGTGAATAGAACTCTGTGCGCTTGCACTTATTTCTCTGCTCTCCTCCATGAGGGGACAATACACAGGGAGAGATGAGCAAATGTATCTTGATCCCCCTTTGCTAGTCGCCCCTGTCCTCCCATTTATTGGGTATTAATTTCTGCACACAAAGTATGAAACCTCAGGGATTTTTTATGTAAAAATCTTTTTAAACTTTTATTAAATCATATTAAATTATAGGAAAAATGGGCACATTCATATTAAAATCTATCGTTCACTTTTCTATTTTTAATAGTCATTTTTTAATATTCATTTTTAATAGTCAGCTTAATAATGACTATGATCTCAATATTCATTCTATAGTTTATTAATAATTTTTTAATTCTTATTTCATGAATAAAATTGGTATTTTTAAAGGAGAAAAGAATGAATTTTATATCCAAAACAGTTGCCTCGGGATTGGTGCTCCTGAACGTTTCTGCAAAATAGAAAGAGATATATGTTACCTTTTTGAATGAAACTCGAAGATCAGACAGTTGTCAATACTGATAGCTCAACACATAAAGAACCTACCCACACGAATGACCACTTTGAAAATATAAGTTCGAGTCTCAGGGGTGACATTTGATGTTTCACTGCTTTCATTTTTTATTTTTGCATATTACACACACACAGGACAGGATTTAGGAGCTTTTCCGCATGGTTTTTAGGAAAGTTTTTTATGTTGACATTTAACTGAGTTTTTAGATGTATGAAATAGCATCTATCCTGTATTTCTGTGTGTTTATAAAGACTTTGATATTTTTTGCGCCAAAATGTATTACCCTCCCAGCCCTGATGACGTTTTTCACGTCACATGAAGGGGAACACCCATTAATCATGACAATTGTTGTGTGTATAAATAAGAGCTGTTTGGTGGGGTGGAGGTATCCCTGAGGAAGACGCCAGGAGGGCGTTGAAACGCGTTGGAGAAATAAAAGAGAGGTTTGATTTGGACATCGGCTACTTGCATTATTTACAAGCGGAAGATTTTGGCAGCGCGGACTGTGGTACACCTTCCTTTCCCAAAGCTTCAGATTTCGTCTACCCGTGTGGAGACCGGTGGAAGTCCAGCAGCAGCCATCAGGATACTCATCCTATCAGGTCTACTAACCAGTTGTGGGTGGCACAACTGGAATAGGTGAGTGACCATTCCTTACTCACCTGCTTTGATTTAGTGTCGAGTGATAAGGGCACTATTGCGCCTCTTGTCCCCCCCCCCCTTTCTTTTTGAAGGTCATTTGAGGAACATAGAGCGCGAGTGGGGTGATAGACAGAGATGAGGGAGGAGAGGTAGGGGGGTGCTGCACTGTGAATAGCTTTGTGGGTGATAAGAAGCAATTTGAATTTGATGCTGTAGTATACGGGCAGCCAGTGCAATGACTGGCACAGAGCAGAGGCATCTGAGTAACAATTGGCCAGATGGGTGATCCTGGCCGCTGCATTAAGGATGGACTGGAGAGGAGAAACTCTGGTGAGGGGGAGGCCGCTTAATAGAGAATTGCAATAGTCAAGGCGGTAATGGATTAGGGCCACGGTGAGTGTTTTTGTTGTTTACAGGGTGAGAAAGGGACGGACTCTGGAGATATTCTTCAAGTGTAAGTGACATGAGCGGACGAGACATTGTGTGTGGGAGGAGAAGGAGAGATCGGTGTCAAACATAACACCCAGACAACGAGCCTGCTGCCTAGGCATTATCGTGGTGCCACAAACTGAGAGAGAAATGTCCGATTTAGGGAGGTTAGTGGATGGGGGGAGCAGAAGAAGTTCAGTTTTGGAAAGGTTTAGTTTCAAATAGAGAGTGGACATGATATTGGAAACTGCAGCTAGACAGTCATTGCTGTTCTTTAATACCGCAGGGGTAAGGTCAGGGGCTGAAGTGTATAACCACAGACACGTGGACAAGTGCTTGTGGGCAAGGCCGCTACATCTCCTTGACAAAACACTGGGTTAATATTGTGGAGGCTCTGACACAGTCTGATCGAGGGACGGAACACGTCCTTCCCACACCAAGGATAGCAGGCCCTACCTCTGTCAGGGTTTCACCGACACTCTACAGCTCCGGAATGTCATGCTCTTCAGCCTCCTCCTCCTCCTGCTCATCCTCATCCACTGTACCCTCCACACCAGTCCCAAGCTGGAAGCACTGCAGCACTGCCTCTGCGAAGCGGCAACAGGCTGTGCTGAAGCTAGTCTGCATAGGTGACAAACCCCACAATGCAGAAGAGGTGTGGACAGCTCTGAAACAGCAGGCAGATCACTGGCTCACACCTCTGAACCTAAAGCCAGGAAAGGTAGTGTGTGAGAATGGACGGAACTTGGTGGCAGCTTAGAGGCGAGGCCAGCTGACGCATGTTCCATGCGTGGCCCACGTGCTCAACCTGGTGGTTCAGAGGTTTCTAAAGTCATACCCAGAGCTGTCTGAACTGCTGGTAAAAGTTCGCCGTCTGTCTGCACATTTTCGCAAGTCACCTGCTGCTTCAGCCGACCTTGGCGGATTTCAGCGCCGTTAGCGTCTTACGGAACACAGACTGGTGTGTGATGTCCCCACGCGTTGGAATTCAACTCTGCACATGTTGGTCAGGATATGTGAGCAGAAGAGGGCAGTTGTTGACTACCTGCATCACCTAAGCCGTCGGGAAATGGTTCAAACTCCACACATAACACCTGAGGAGTGGAGATGGATGTCCGACCTATGTACCGTCCTCCAAAACTTTGAGGACTCCACCCAGATGGTGAGCGGCGATGACGCCATTATTAGCGTCACCATACCACTACTCTGCCTTCTAAAACGGTCTCTGCTGAAAAACAAAGAGGATGCATTGCAGGCCGAGCGCGATGACTTTGAGCAAGAAACAGTAGTGGGTGTGGGTGAAAACACAGAGTCCAGCCTCATCTCATCACAACGTGCAGTGGAGGACTATGACGAGGAGGAGGAGGATGAAGACATGGAGCAACTCTCTGGCCAAATTGAGGATATGACATGCACACCAGTCATACCCTCGATTCAGCGTGGCTGGCCAGAGGACAGGGGAGATGAGGAGGAGGAGGAGGACAGCATGTTCAGTCATCGTGTTGGTCTGGATACTAAAGTGATGGCTGTTAAGAGTCTGGCGCACATGGCTGACTTTATGGTAAGCTGCCTGCCTCGTGACCCTCGCGTTCAGAACATCTTGGCCGACAATCTGTACTGGTTGGCAACACTGTTAGACCCACGGTACAAGGAGAACTTTATGTCTGTCATTCCTGAGGCGGAGAGGTCAGCCAACACGCAGCAGTTCCAGAAGGCCATAGTCACGGAAGTAGGCAAATCATTCCCCTCACAAAACGCTAGCGGCATAGGTCAGGAATCGGTCGACAACCAAGGCGTACAGCCGAGAGGGGCACAAGTCCAATCCGCCAAAGATAGGGGAACAGTCTTTACGAGGTGGGACAGTTTTCTCAGCCCCTCACGTACCACAGCCCCTGAGGTGCGGGGTAGTGACACAAGAAATGCTACGTTTGGTCAGATGCTGAAGGAGTACCTTGCCGATCGAACAACTGTACTGCGAGATTCCTCTGTGCCTTACAATTATTGGGTCTCCAAGCTGGACACGTGGCATGAATTGGCTCTCTACGCCTTGGAAGTCCTGGCCTGCACTGCCGCTAGCATTTTGTCACAGCGTGTTTTCAGTGCCGCAGGTGGAATCATTACTGATAAACGCAACCGCCTGTCAACTGAAAATGCTGAGAGGCTGACTGAGATCAAGATGAACAAGGGTTGGATTGGGCCAGACTTCACCACACCACCAACAAATGACAACTGAATTTAAATTTTGTAATGGGAATTTGCCATGTACCTCCACTGACCCATGGGTACACACTTCTGGACTTCCGAGTGTCCAAGTGTGGGATCAGTAATGTCCGTGGACGTGCACTCAGCCAGTTGGTAGGAAGGAGGATCAGGTTGGGAAATGTGCGCTGCAGTATCACGGCTACTGACAATTGACCGTGTGGAAGACGGTGTTTGTGGAGGTGCCAATCAGACTTGAAGCATTATCCGCTATCCAAATAACAAGCTGTTGACACTAGTGTTGGTTCAAGAGCGTAGTACTGCAGCGGGCCCCAACAATTTAGGACAGGACGTGTGAGCGAGTAGATGTGCCACTTTCTTGTTGCGAAATTAGTGCTTGCACACGACCTCGGCCTCTGCCTGCACCACCATCACGTTCACCTCCTTGTTCCTTGCCAACGCCCTTGCGCATTTTGCTTGTATACAGCGACAACAGTCACAGGAGAGGATTTTAGTCCCTAACCTGTATCAAGGTATGACGTACACCAGTCTGGTGACTGTTCAGATCACAAGAGATTAGGATTTTAGTTCCCTAACCTGTATCAAGGTATGACGTACAACAGTCTGGTGACTGAATGGTTTTAGGAGAGGATTTTAGTCCCTAACCTGTATCAAGGTATGACGTACAATAATCTGCTGACTTGATGTTTTAGGAGAGGATTTTTGTCCCTAACCTGTATCAAAGTATGACGTACAACATGTGGTGACTGTTGAGATGCCAAGAGTTAGGATTTTAGTTCCCTAACCTGAATAAAGGTATGACGTACAAACAGTGTGGTGACTGTTGAGATGCAAGAGTTAGGATTTTAGTTCCCTAACCTGAATAAAGGTATGACGTACAACAGTGTGGTGACTGTTGAGATGACAAGAGTTAGGATTTAGTTCCCTAACTGAAAAGGTATGACGTACAACAGTGTGGTGACTGTTGAGATGCAAGAGTTAGGATTTTAGTTCCCTAACCTGTAAAAGGTATGACGTACAACAGTGTGGTGACTGTTGAGATGCAAGAGTTAGGATTTTAGTTCCCTAACCTGATAAAGGTATGACGTACAACAGTGTGGTGACTGTTGAGATGCAAGAGTTAGGATTTTAGTTCCCTAACCTGAAAAGGTATGACGTACAACAGTGTGGTGACTGTTGAGATGACAAGAGTTAGGATTTTAGTTCCCTAACCTGAATAAAGGTATGACGTACAACAGTTGTGGTGACTGTTGAGATGACAAGAGTTAGGATTTTAGTTCCCTAACCTGAGAAAGGTATGAGTACAACAGTGTGGTGACTGTTGAGATGACAAGAGTTAGGATTTTAGTTCCCTAACCTGAATAAAGGTATGACGTACAACAGTGTGGTGACTGTTGAGATGACAAGAGTTAGGATTTTAGTTCCCTAACCTGATAAAGGTATGACGTACAACAGTGTGGTGACTGTTGAATGCAAGAGTTAGGATTTTAGTTCCCTAACCTGTAATAAGGTATGACGTACAACAGTGTGGTGACTGTTGAGATGCAAGAGTTAGGATTTTAGTTCCCTAACCTGTAGAAAGGGTATGACGTACAACAGTGTGGTGACTGTTGAGATGACAAGAGTTAGGATTTTAGTTCCCTAACCTGTAGAAAGGGTATGACGTACAACAGTGTGGTGACTGTTGAGATGACAAGAGTTAGGATTTTAGTTCCCTAACCTGTAGAAAGGTATGACGTACAACAGTGTGGTGACTGTTGAGATGACAAGAGTTAGGATTTTAGTTCCCTAACCTGAAAAGGGTATGACGTACAACAGTGTGGTGACTGTTGAGATGACCAAGAGTTAGGATTTTAGTTCCCTAACCTGAATAAAGGTATGACGTACAACAGTGTGGTGACTGTTGAGATGCCAAGAGTTAGGATTTTAGTTCCCTAACCTGAATAAAGGTATACGTACAACAGTGTGGTGACTGTTGAGATGACAAAGTTAGGATTTTAGTTCCCTAACCTGAATAAAGGTATGACGTACAACAGTGGGTGACGTTGAGATGCCAAGAGTTAGGATTTTAGTTCCCTAACCTGAATAAAGGTATGACGTACAACAGTGTGGTGACTGTTGAGATGACAAGAGTTAGGATTTTAGTTCCCTAACCTGTAATAAAGGTATGACGTACAACAGTGTGGTGACTGTTGAGATGACAAGAGTTAGGATTTTAGTTCCCTAACCTGTAAAAGGGTATGACGTACAACAGTGTGGTGACTGTTGAGAGACAAGAGTTAGGATTTTAGTTCCCTAACCTGTAGAAAGGTATGACGTACAACAGTGTGGTGACTGTTGAGATGACAAGAGTTAGGATTTAGTTCCCTAACCTGTAGAAAGGTATGACGTACAACAGTGTGGTGACTGTTGAGATGACAAGAGTTAGGATTTAGTCCCTAACCTGTATAAAGGTATGACGTACAACATGTGTGGTGACTGTTGAGATGCAAGAGTTAGGATTTTATTTCCCTAACCTGATAAAGGTATGACGTACAACAGTGTGGTGACTGTTGAGATGCAAGAGTTAGGATTTAGTTCCCTAACCTGAATAAAGGTATGACGTACAACAGTGTGGTGACTGTGAGATGCCAAGAGTTAGGATTTTAGTTCCCTAACCTGAATAAAGGTATGACGTACAACAGTTGGTGACTGTTGAGATGCCAAGAGTTAGGATTTAGTTCCCTAACCTGAATAAAGGTATGACGTACAACAGTGTGGTGACTGTTGAGATGCAAGAGTTAGGATTTTAGTTCCCTAACCTGTAGAAAGGTATGACGTACAACAGTGTGGTGACTGTTGAATGACAAGAGTAGGATTTTAGTTCCCTAACCTGTAATAAGGTATGACGTACAACAGTGTGGTGACTGTTTGATGACAAGAGTTAGGATTTTAGTCCCTAACCTGTAAAAGGTATACGTACACCTGTGGTGACTGTTGAATGAGGTTTAGGAGATTTTAGTTCCCTAACCTGTATAAAGGTATGACGTACAACATGTGTGGTGACTGTTGAGATGCAAGAGTAGATTTTAGTCCCTAACCTGAATAAGGTATGACGTACAACAGTTGGTGACTGTTGAGATTCAAGAGTAGGATTTTAGTTCCCTAACCTGTATAAGGTATACGTACAACAGTGTGGTGACTGTTGAGATGACAAGAGTTAGGATTTTAGTTCCCTAACCTGTAAAGGGTATGACGTACAACAGTGTGGTGACTGTTGAGATGCAAGAGTTAGGATTTAGTTCCCTAACCTGAATAAAGGTATGACGTACAACAGTGTGTGACTGTTGAGATGCAAGAGTTAGGATTTTAGTTCCCTAACCTGAATAAAGGTATGACGTACAACAGTGTGGTGACTGTTGAGATGCCAAGAGTTAGGATTTTAGTTCCTAACCTGATAAAGGTATGACGTACACATGTGGTGACTGTGAATGCAAGATTAGGATTTTAGTTCCCTAACCTGTATAAAGGTATACGTACACAGTTGGTGACTGTTGAGATGACAAGAGTTAGGATTTTAGTCCCTAACCTGTAAAGGTAGACGTACAACAGTTGGTGACTGTATGAGTGACAAGAGTTAGGATTTAGTCCCTAACCTGTAAAAGGTATGACGTACAACATGTACTGTGACATGAAAAGAGTTAGGATTTAGTTCCCTAACCTGTAAAAGGTATACGTACAACATGTGGTGACTGTTGAATACAAAGTTAGATTTTAGTTCCCTAACCTGTAGAAGGGTATACGTACAACAGTGTGGTGACTGTTGAGATGACAAGAGTTAGGATTTTAGTTCCCTAACCTGTAAAGGTATGACGTACAACAGTGTGGTGACTGTTGAGATGACAAGAGTTAGGATTTCAGTTCCCTAACCTGAATAAAGGTATGAGTACAACATGTGGTGACTGTTGAGATGCCAAGAGTTAGGATTTAGTTCCCTAACCTGAATAAAGGTATGACGTACAACAGTGTGGTGACTGTTGAGATGCCAAGAGTTAGGATTTTAGTTCCCTAACCTGAAAAAGGTATGACGTACAACAGTGTGGTGACTGTGAGATGCCAAGAGTTAGGATTTTAGTTCCCTAACCTGAATAAAGGTATGACGTACAACAGTGTGGTGACTGTTGAGATGACAAGAGTTAGGATTTTAGTTCCCTAACCTGTAGAAAGGGTATGACGTACAACATGTGGTGACTGTTGAGATGACAAGAGTTAGGATTTTAGTTCCCTAACCTGTAGAAAGGGTATGACGTACAACAGTGTGGTGACTGTTGAGATGACAAGAGTTAGGATTTTAGTTCCCTAACCTGTAGAAAGGGTATGACGTACAACAGTGTGGTGACTGTTGAGATGACAAGAGTTAGGATTTTAGTTCCCTAACCTGTAAAGGTATGACGTACAACAGTGTGGTGACTGTTGAGATGCAAGAGTTAGATTTAGTTCCCTAACCTGAATAAGGTATGACGTACAACAGTGTGGTGACTGTTGAGATGCCAAGAGTTAGGATTTTAGTTCCCTAACCTGAATAAAGTATGACGTACAACAGTGTGGTGACTGTTGAGATGCCAAGAGTTAGGATTTTAGTTCCCTAACTGAAAAGTATGACGTACAACAGTGTGGTGACTGTTGAGATGACAAGATTAGATTTAACCTGTAGAAAGGGTATGACGTACAACAGTGTGGTGACTGTTGAGATGACAAGAGTTAGGATTTTAGTTCCCTAACCTGTAGAAAGGTATGACGTACAACAGTGTGTGGTGACTGTTGAGATGACAAAGTTAGGATTTTAGTTCCCTAACCTGTAAAAAGGGTATGACGTACAACAGTGTGGTGACTGTTGAGATGACAAGAGTTAGGATTTTAGTTCCCTAACCTGTAGAAAGGGTATGACGTACAACAGTGTGGTGACTGTTGAGATGACAAGAGTTAGGATTTTAGTTCCCTAACCTGAATAAAGGTATGAGTACAACAGTGTGGTGACTGTTGAGATGCCAAGAGTTAGGATTTTAGTTCCCTAACCTGAATAAAGGTATGACGTACAACAGTGTGGTGACTGTTGAGATGCAAGAGTTAGGATTTTAGTTCCCTAACCTGAATAAAGGTATGACGTACAACAGTGTGGTGACTGTTGAGATGCCAAGAGTTAGGATTTTAGTTCCCTAACCTGAATAAAGGTATGACGTACAACAGTGTGGTGACTGTTGAGATGACAAGAGTTAGGATTTTAGTTCCCTAACCTGTAGAAAGGGTATGACGTACAACAGTGTGGTGACTGTTGAGATGACAAGAGTTAGGATTTTAGTTCCCTAACCTGTATAAAGGGTATGACGTACAACAGTGTGGTGACTGTTGAGATGCCAAGAGTTAGGATTTTAGTTCCCTAACCTGAATAAAGGTATGACGTACAACAGTGTGGTGACTGTTGAGATGACAAGAGTTAGGATTTTAGTTCCCTAACCTGTAGAAAGGGTATGACGTACAACAGTGTGGTGACTGTTGAGATGACAAGAGTTAGGATTTTAGTTCCCTAACCTGTAGAAAGGGTATGACGTACAACAGTGTGGTGACTGTTGAGATGACAAGAGTTAGGATTTTAGTTCCCTAACCTGTATAAAGGGTATGACGTACAACAGTGTGGTGACTGTTGAGATGACAAGAGTTAGGATTTTAGTTCCCTAACCTGTAGAAAGGGTATGACGTACAACAGTGTGGTGACTGTTTAGATGACAAGAGTTAGGATTTCAGTTCCCTAACCTGAATAAAGGTATGACGTACAACAGTGTGGTGACTGTTGAGATGCCAAGAGTTAGGATTTTAGTTCCCTAACCTGAATAAAGGTATGACGTACAACAGTGTGGTGACTGTTGAGATGCCAAGAGTTAGGATTTTAGTTCCCTAACCTGAATAAAGGTATGACGTACAACAGTGTGGTGACTGTTGAGATGCCAAGAGTTAGGATTTTAGTTCCCTAACCTGAATAAAGGTATGACGTACAACAGTGTGGTGACTGTTGAGATGACAAGAGTTAGGATTTTAGTTCCCTAACCTGTAGAAAGGGTATGACATACAACAGTGTGGTGACTGTTGAGATGACAAGAGTTAGGATTTTAGTTCCCTAACCTGAATAAAGGTATGACGTACAACAGTGTGGTGACTGTTTTGATGACAAGAGTTAGGATTTTAGTCCCTAACCTGTATTAAGGTAGTACGTACACCTGTCTGGTGACTGTAATGGTTTCAGGAGACGATTTTAGTCCTCAACCTCTATTAAGGTAGTACGTACACCTGTCTGGTGACTGTAATGGTTTCAGGAGACGATTTTAGTCCCTAACCTGTATTAAGGTAGTACGTACACCTGTCTGGTGACTGTAATGGTTTCAGGAGACGATTTTAGTCCCTAACCTGTATTAAGGTAGTACGTACACCTGTATGGTGACTGTTGAGATGACAAGAGTTAGGATTTTAGTTCCCTAACCTGTATTAAGGTAGTACGTACACCTGTCTGGTGACTGTAATGGTTTCAGGAGACGATTTTAGTCCCTAACCTGTATTAAGGTAGTAAGTACAAGAGTGTGGTGACTCTAATGGTCACAGAAAAGCTTGGATTCCAATCTGTATCACCCTGCCTATATCCTCCTAGATTAGTCCTGAGAAGGACTGTTCTGGTCACTGGAAAGCTTGGACTCCGATCTGGATCACCCTGCCTATATCCTCCTAGATTAGTCCTGAGAAGGACTGTTGTGGTCAGCAGCAGCAGTTTGCAGCCCTGCTCCGGATCTACCTGTAAGGGCCGCAAATCTGTCCCTAAGCAGCAGCAGACACTCTCCCTACACTCACTGTCTGGAAGGATGTGTGCCGAGCACAGCGAGCCGGGAGTTATAAAGGCTCGGTGACGCTGTGCAGGCCGGCCAATCACTGCTATGCCACAACTAAAAGGGCTGTGGCATTGCAGTGGTCTGCCAGCCAATCCCTGCACGTGGGCTGGCTCTCAAAAGAGCGCCAACATGCAGAGATGACGACCACGAGCACAGCACGAGTATCGCGAGATTACTCGGTGCTCGGCGAGTCGCCCGAGTACAGTGATACTCGTGCGAGTACCGAGTAGTGGCGAGCATGCTCGCTCATCACTAGGAATGATCCCTGTCAGGGTGATAGACGGTGATAACCGTCTTTAGAACCAGACTGAGGTCTGCAAGGGTCGGTGGGTGACGCCTTGAAGTTCTGGGGAAAACGTATGTGAATGTTCCTGTAATGTAATATCATATGGGAATGTCATATAATGCAATGTAAGGATATGCATATTATATGTGAAAATGGAAATACAGTGTTATGGTTTATGTGTTGAAAGCGGTTTATGACAGAAATTAATAAATCCGCTGGTTATGTTACGTTGAAATGTAGTCTCTGCTGTCATTTTCCCCGTGTCAAGCGGGATCCCCTGGGGCGCTACCTCACAGCGGCCATTGCGAGTCTCCCGCCTCGGCGACGACCGACGAAAGCCGAGACCCGTGGCCGAAAATAGAACCAAGGGCCCGGCTATACTTCGCTTGAAAAAACGCTATTATTCTCCATGGGAAGTGAGGCGCTATTCTGATTGGTCGCTGTGTGCTGGCGGCGACCAATCAGAATAGCGCCTCACTTCCCATAGAGATAGAATGGACGACTTTTGGTTTCAAATTTACCGCTGAAAGTGAGGCGCGACTCTGATTGGTCGCCGGCAGCACACAGCGACCAATCAGAAAGGCGCCTCACTTCCCATAGAGAATAATAGCGGTGTTTCAAGCGAAGTATAGCCGGGCCCTTAGTTCTATTTTCGGCCACGGGTCTCGGCTTTCGTCGGCTATCTATCTATGTATCTATTTCTTTCTATCTATCTATCTTTCTATCTATCTATCTATCTATCTATCTATCTATTTCTATCTATCTATCTATCTATGTATCTATTTCTATCTATCTATCTATCTATTTCTTTCTTTCTTTCTATCTATCTATCTATCTATCTATCAATATCTATCTATCTATCTATCTATCTATCTATCTATCTATTTCTATCTATCTATCTATCTATCTATCTATATCTATCTATCTATCTATTTCTATCTATCTATCTATCTATCTATCTATTTCTATCTATCTATCTATGTATTTATCTATGTATCTCTATATATCTATCTATCTATCTATCTATCTATCTATTTATTTCTATCTATCTGATAGATAGATAGATAATAGATAGATAGATAGATAGAAATAGATAGATAGATAGATAGATAGATAGAAATAGATACATAGATAGATAGATAGATAGATAGATAGATAGATAGATAGATAGATAGAAATAGATAGATAGAAATAGATGCATAGATAGATAGATAGATAGATAGATAGAGATAGATAGAGATAGATAGATAGATAAATAGATAGAGATAGATAGATAGATAGATAGATAGATAGATAAATAGATAGAGATAGATAGATAGATAGATAGATAAATAGATAGATAGATAGATAGATAGATAGAGAGATAAATAGATAGAGATAGATAGATAGAAAGAAATAGATACATAGATAGATAGAAAGAAATAGATACATAGATAGATAGATAGATAGATAGAAAGATAGATAGATACAAATAGATACATAGATAGATAGATAGATAGATAGATAGATAGATAGATAGATAGAAAGAAATAGATACATAGATAGATAGACAGAAATAGATAGATAGATAGATAGATAGATAGATAGATAGAAATAGATAGATAGATAGATAGATAGATAGATAGAAATAGATGCATAGATAGATAGAAAGAAATAGATACATAGATAGATAGCCGACGAAAGCCGAGACCCGTGGCCGAAAATAGAACCAAGGGCCCGGCTATAGTTCGCTTGAAACACCGCTATTATTCTCTATGGGAAGTGAGGCGCTATTCTGATTGGTCTCCAGCAGCACACAGCGACCAATCAGAATAGCGCCTCACTTCCCATAGAGAATAATAGCGGTGTTTCAAGCGAACTATAGCCGGGCCCTTGGTTCTATTTTCGGCCACGGGTCTCGGCTTTCGTCGGTCGTCGCCGGGGTGGGAGACTCGCAATCGCTTCGACTCGAGTCTCGAAGTCGAGTCGACTCGAGACTCGCAATCGCTTCGCGGCCATTGCGAGTCTCCCACCCCGGCGACGACCGACGAAAGCTGAGACTCGTGGCCGAAAATAGAACCAAGGGCCCGGCTATACTTCGCTTGAAAAACCGCTATTATTCTCTATGAGAAGTGAGGCGCTATTCTGAGTGGTCGCTGTGTGCTGGCGGCGACCAATCAGAATAGCGCCTCACTTCCCATAGAGATAGAATGGACGAAAAATCGTCCATTCTATCTCTATGGGAAGTGAGGCGCTATTCTGATTGGTCGCTGTGTGCTGGCGGCGACCAATCAGAATAGCGCCTCACTTCCCATAGAGATAGAATGGACGACTTTTGGTTTTAAATTTACCGCTGAAAGTGAGGCGCGATTCTGATTGGTCGCAGGCAGCACACAGCGACCAATCAGAATAGCGCCTCACTTGCCATAGAGATAGAATGGACGACTTTGAGTTTTAAATTTTGCGCTTAAGTGAGGCGCTATGCTGATTGGTCGGCGCAGCACACAGCGACCAATCAGAATAGCGCCTCACTTCCCATAGAGAATAATAGCGGTGTTTCGGCGAATTTATGGCCGGGCCCCTGGTTCTATTTTCGGCCACGGGGCTCGGCTGTGGTCGGTGGTTCTACGGGGCCGGAAACTCGCAGCCATTGCTTGCGCTCTGGCCGGGCCCCTGGTTCGATTTTCAGCCACGGGGCTCGGCTGTGGTCGTTGGTTGGACGGGGCCGGAGACTCGCAATGGCCGCTTCGCATTGGCCTCGCGGCCAATGCTCGCGCCTGCCAATGCTTCGTGGGTCGCGTGGCTGCGAGGCAGCCACGTCCACGACGACGGAAGTAGCGCCGAAACTTACGGAAGTGAGCTACGGCAATTATATATTAGATATATATATATGCATGCAAGAGACTAGTCAGACTAGTCAGCGGCACTCACCGTAGATCTTTGTGTGTAGAGCATCACTATAGTATATGGCGGTACATTATAGTACATGTATAGCAGCACTGTACTATATGGCGGTACATCTATAGCTGCACTATGCTATATGGCAGTACATTATAATGCATGTATAGCAGCACTGTACTATATGGCGGTACATAAATAGCAGCACTATACTATATGGCGGTACATTATAGTACATGTATAGCAGCACTGTAGTATATGGCGGTACAATATAGTACATGTATACCACCACTGTAATATATGGCGATACTCCGCTCCCCGCGCCCAACCGCTCCTATGCGGCCACACCACAGTTCCACAGTAAAAGTAAAAATAAACAAATACTTAGTAAGGATACTCACCCGTCCGCTGGCTTGCTACACGTTGCCTTGGAATCCGATAAGCTGATCTCTCACATGACTGCTAACTGCCGGGGGGAAAGGATGGAGCAGTGGGGCAGAATTGAGCAGGGGGGCATGATGGTGACGAGGGGGGAGGCGAGGAGGGAGGCGGCAGCTACTGTTGCCGGGGGTCGGCGCGGCTGTACGAATGTATCCTGGCGATAGCAAAGCATATGCGCCGCTGTCGCCATGTTACAGCTGCTATATAATCTTATAATTTTGAAATCGCGTGGCTTTTTGCATACACGGCGCTCATTGGTTGCCGCTGCTGACGGTAATCAATGAGCGCTTGCACGTGATTTACGTTATAGACAGAGAACATTAGACGATTATATAGTGGATATATATATATACAGTATATATACACATACACACATGTATGCATGAAAAAACAATACAGACATGCTAACATTCTACTATATAATTGTCTAAGGCGTCTGTTGGTCACAGAAATCGCACGCCAGACAGAGGCCGCTCATTGGTGCCTGCCGGAGGAATTCAAAGTTCGAATTCCCGCCAATTTGCAGCCCAGCTAGCCGGGATACACTGTCTCTCCTCACAGCCCCCCGTTCCTCCTGCCCGCGCTCCCTGCGGCCCCCCCGCTCTTCCTGCCCCCCTCAGCTACTCCTGCCGCTCCCCGCGGCCCCCCCCCACTCTTCCTGCCCCCCTCCGCTACTCCTGCCCACCTCAGCTACTCCTGTCGCTCCCCGCGGCCCCCCCCGCTCTTCCTGCCTCCCTCCGCTACTGCAAGGTAGGGGTTAAAAATAATGAACAATCTATTTTCACCTGTCCACGAGTACCCCGGTGTCTCCAGCACATCCTGCCTCTAAGGACCTGCCGTGATGTCACAGTCACATGTGACTGTGACATCACGCCAGGGACTAGGATCAGAAGATACAGCTGGAGACGCCGGGGGACTCGTGGACAGGTGAGAATAGATGGTTTATTATTTTTTATTCCGGAGGAGAGGGGAGAAGCGGGGAGCACCAGGGGAGAAGAGGAGGAAACACAGGGGAGAAGCGGGGAGAGCAGGGGAGAAGAGGGGTTAACACAGGGGAGAAGCGGGGAGAGCAGGGGAGAAGAGGGGTTAACACAGGGGAGAAGCGGGGAGAGCAGGGGAGAAGAGGGGTTAACACAGGGGAGAAGAGGGATTAACACAGGGGAGAAGCGGGATTAACACAGGGGAGAGGAGAGGTTAACACAGGGGAGAAGCGGGGTTAACACAGGGGAGAAGAGGGGTTAACACAGGGGAGAAGAGGGGTTAACGCAGGGGAGAAGAGAGGTTAACACAGGGGAGAAGAGGGGTTAACACAGGGTAGAAGAGGGGAGAACAGCTGACAGGTGACAGGAGGCAGAGAGGAACAGATGACAGGAGGAGCCGGCCAAACTGATCCTGCAAAATGTCGGGATCGGATGCCTATTTGGCATCCAATTGCAGGGATCAGTTTGGATCCGATGCTGTCCGATTTATATCGGACAGCATCGGATTTAAAAAAATCGTAGTGTGAAACCAGCCTAAGTATCCTCACTGAGGTTTTTTTATTTTTATTATCACCATGGGGGAGCGAGGGGGCCGCGGGGAGTGGAGGGGAAGAGGGAGGGGGACCGCGGGGAGCGGAGGAGGGGCAGGAGCAGCGGAGGGGGGCAGGAGGGGCGCTTCCATCCTGCCACTACCGTATCCATCCTGCCCCCCCACCACCATCCTGCCCCGCCGGCTCCATCCTGCCCCCCACCACCATCCTGATCCCCCCTGCCACCATCCCCCCCCCCCCCCCGTATCAGTCCTGCCCCGCCGGCTCCATCCTGCACCCCCACCACCATCCTGTTCCCCCCGCCACTATCCTGCCCCCGCCGGCTCCATCCTGCCCCGCTGGCTCCATCCTGCACCCCCACCACCATCCTGTTTCCCCCCGCCACCATCCTGCCCTGCCGGCTCCATCCTGCCCCCCCTCGCGCCATCATCCTGTCCCGCCAGCTCCATCCTGTCCCCCCCGCCACCATCCTGCCCCGCCAGCTCGATCCAGCCCCCCCCCCACCATCCTGCCCCACCGGCTCCATCCTGCCCCCTCCACTACCATCCTGCCCCCCCGCCACCATCCTGCCCCGCCGGCTCCATCCTGCCCCGCTTGCCACCATCCTGCCTCGCCGGCTCCATCCTGCCCCGCCGGTTTCATCCTGCACCCCCACCACCATCCTGCCCCCCCGCCACCATCCTGTAATGTACCGCCATATACTATAGTGCTGCTATACATGTACCACCATATACCATAGTGCTGCTATACATGTACTGTAAGGTACCGCCATATACTATAGTGCTGCTATACATGTGCTGTAATGTACCGAAATATACCATAGCGCTGCTATGCATGTAATGTAATGCACCACCATAAACCATAGCGCTGCTATACATGTAATGTAATGTACCACCATATACTATAGTGCTGCTATACATGTGCTGTAATGTACCACCATATACCATAGCGCTGCTATATATATATATATATATATATATATATATATATATATATGTATATATACAGTCATATGAAAAAGTTTGGGCATCCATCTTAATCTTACTCATTTTTTTTGTTTAAAATTGGGTTTTTGCAACAGCTATTTCAGTGTGATATATGTAATAACTGATGGACACCGTGATATTTCAGGATTGAAATGAGGTTTATTGTACTAACTGAAAATGTGAAATATGCATTATTTCAAAATTTGACAGGTGCAAAAGTATGGGCACCTCAACAGAAAAGTGACATTAATATTTAGTAGATCCACCTTTTCCAAAAATAACAGCCTCTAGTCGCTTCCTGTAGCTGTTAATGAGTTCCTGGATCCTGGATGAAGGTATTTTTGACCATTCCTCTTTACAAATCAATTCCAGTTCAGTTAAGTTTGATGGTCGCCGAGCATGGACAGCCCGCTTCAAAACATCCCACAGATGTTCAATGATATTAAGGTCTGGGGACTGGGATGGCCATTCCAGAACATTGTAATCTTTCCTCTGCATGAATGCCTGAGTAGATTTGGAGCGGTATTTTGGATCATTGTCTTGCTGAAAGATCCATCCCCGGCGTAACTTCAACTTTGACACTGATTCTTGAAGATTATTCTCAAGAATCTGCTGATACTGAGTGGAATCCATGCGACCCTCAACTTTAACAAGATTCCCGATGCCGAATCACAAAAAACAATCAGAAAAACGTGCAAAAATACTCTGTTATAAAAGACTAGCTGTGAGCCCGATTCTAAAGAATCGGGAGTCTAGAATCTGGAGAGAGAGAGGGAGAGAGAGAGAGGGAGAGGGAGAGGGAAAGGAAGAGAGAGAGAGAGAGAGGGAGAGGGAGAGAGAGAGAGAGAGAGAGAGAGAGAGATAGATAAATAGATATAGATATAGATAGATATAGATATAGATAGATAGATATAGATAGATACAGATAACTATCCTGTCTGAAAGCTTTACCAGAAGCCAGAAATAAAGGACTACTGATTTCACACAGGCTCGGTCTGGGCCGCCGGGTAACCGGTTAAAAGTAATGGTGGGCCCCCAGGCATTGTGGCCCCGCCCCCTTAGCCCCGCCCCCCAACGGGTCTGAATGGGTCCCCCTGGAGCAGCGGTGGAGAACGTCTGGCCGCCTCAGTGCACAGCGTTAGCTAGCAACAGGTAACTCTGTGCACTGCGATACTGCTCCCTTGGCAACCCGACGTTTACCTTGCCAACCGGCTCCATTCAATGCTCCCGGATGTATGCTTTAGGACAGTGCACAGGAAACGCGGTCTGCAGCGTTTCCTGTGCACTGTCCTAAAGCATACATCCGGGAGCATTGAATGGAGCCGGCCCGGTTGGCAAGGTACACGTGCATACCCCCCCCGGGCGCTGTAGGGGGGCCCGGACGCAAAGGGGGGGCCCACTGGTCCCCTGAGCATCCCCACATATCGTACTAGGGGGCCCCTGACCGCTGCCCCCGCACGCTATCCTCGGGGCCCCCTTACTGCTGCCTCCCCCCTCTCTCCATTACCGGCAGTCGCGCTGATCTGCCTGTCATGTGGGCTGTAGCCGGCGCCGCTCTAGTTCCTGTATCGCGCCGGCTGCAGCGTCACACTACATGACAGGCTGCGCTCGGCGCGACTGCCTGCAGGTAACGGAGAGCGGGGGGGATGCAGCACTAAAGGAGGCAGCGGTAAGGGGGCCCCGAGGATAGCTTGTGGGGGTCAACAGCCGTCAGGGACCCCCTTGAATGACGTGGGGGTGCTCAGGGGCCAGTTAGTGTGGGGGCAGCTCTCATGCCCCCCCCCCAGGATGAGTGTGGGGGCAGCTCTCATGGGCCCCCCCCCTCAGGATGAGTGTGGGGGAAGCTCTCAGCTCTCATGGGCCCCTGAGGCTGAGGTGTGGGGGCAGCTCTCAGGGGCCCCTGAGGTGTGGGGGCAGCACTCAGGGACCCACAAGAGCCCCCTGGTGGTGCTGGGCCCCCCTGGTGGTGCTGGGCTCCCCTGGTAGTGCTGGGCCCCTCTACTGGTCCTGGGCCCCTCTGGTGCTGCCGGGCCCCCATGGTGGTGCCTGGTGCTGCCAGGGTCCCCTGGTGCTGCCGGGTTCCCCTGGTGGTGTCTGGTGCTGCCGGGCCCCCCTGGTGGTGCCTGGTGCTGCCGGGCCCCCCTGGTGGTGCCGGGTCCCCCTGGTGCTGCCGGGCCCCCCTGGTGGTGCCGGCCCCCCTGGTGGTGCCTGGTGGTGCCGGGCCCCCCTGGTGGTGCCTGGTGCTGCCGGGCCCCCCTGGTGGTGCCTGGTGCTGCCGGGCCCCCCTGGTGGTGCCTGGTGCTGCCGGGCCCCCCTGGTGGTGCCTGGTGCTGCCGGGCCCCCCTGGTGGTGCCTGGTGCTACCGGGCCCCCCTGGTGGTGCCTGGTGCTGCCGGGCCCCCCTGGTGCTGCCGGGCCCCCCTGGTGGTGCCGGGCCCCCCTGGTGGTGCCT
Organism: Allobates femoralis; assembly: GCA_033576535.1. Classification (NCBI taxonomy): domain Eukaryota; kingdom Metazoa; phylum Chordata; class Amphibia; order Anura; family Aromobatidae; genus Allobates; species Allobates femoralis. The sequence continues at coordinate 421,756,043 of JARQOC010000001.1, forward strand.
GGTGCTGCCGGGCCCCCCTGGTGGTGCCTGGTGCTGCCGGGCCCCCCTGGTGCTGCCGGGCCCCCCTGGTGGTGCCTGGTGCTGCCGGGCCCCCCTGGTGGTGCCTGGTGCTGCCGGGCCCCCTGGTGGTGCCTGGTGCTGCCGGGCCCCCCTGGTGGTGTCTGGTGCTGCCAGGCCCCCCTGGTGGTGCCTGGTGGTGCCGGGCCCCCCTGGTGGTGCCGGGCCCCCCTGGTGGTGCCTGGTGCTGCCGGGCCCCCCTGGTGCTGCCGGGTCCCCCTGGTGGTGCCGGGTGCTGCCGGGCCCCCCTGGTGGTGCCTGGTGCTGCCGGGCCCCCCTGGTGGTGCCGGGTGCTGCCGGGCCCCCTGGTGGTGCCTGGTGCTGCCAGGCCCCCCTGGTGCTGCCGGGCCCCCCTGGTGGTGCCTGGTGCTGCCAGGCCCCCCTGGTGGTGCCTGGTGCTGCCGGGCCCCCCTGGTGGTGCCTGGTGCTGCCGGGCCCCCCTGGTGGTGCCTGGTGCTGCCGGGCCCCCCTGGTGGTGCCTGGTGCTGCTGGGCCCCCCTGGTGGTGCCTGGTGCTGCCGGGCCCCCCTGGTGGTGCCTGGTGCTACCGGGCCCCCCTGGTGGTGCCTGGTGCTGCCGGGCCCCCCTGGTGGTGCCGGTGCTACCGGGCCGCCCTGGTGGTGCCGGGCCGCCCTGGTGGTGCCGGGCCCCCCTGGTGGTGCCTGGTGGTGCGGGGCCCCCTGGTGGTGCCTGGTGCTGCCGGGCCCCCCTGGTGGTGCCTGGTGCTGCCGGGCCCCCCTGGTGGTGCCTGGTGCTGCCAGGCCCCCCTGGTGCTGCCGGGCCCCCCTGGTGGTGCCGGGCCCCCCCTGGTGGTGCCTGGTGCTGCCGGGCCCCCCTGGTGCTGCCGGGTCCCCCTGGTGGTGCCGGGTGCTGCCGGGCCCCCCTGGTGGTGCCTGGTGCTGCCGGGCCCCCCTGGTGGTGCCGGGTGCTGCCGGGCCCCCCTGGTGGTGCCTGGTGCTGCCGGGTCCCCCTGGTGGTGCCGGGCCCCCCTGGCTCAGTGTTCTCCCGCTGCCTGTCTGTGGTTATTGTGCCTCTTCTGGGATGTCCTCAGCTCCGTGCTGTGCACAGTGTACCACCATGTTCCCAGCTCCGTGCTGTGCACAGTGTAGCACCATGTCTTCATCTTCGTGCTGTGCACAGACAGTGTACCGTACACTGTCTGTGCACAGCACGGAGCTGGGGACTTGGTAGTACACTGTCTCCCGCCGCCTTAAAATCGGTCTGTTTCTCATCCAGGAGAGTCGGATGAGTGACATCCGTTTTTTGGTCTGTTTGGCAACTGCTGTGCGAGTGTCTGACATTTTTCTCAGATTCTCAGATCACATCCGTGTGCAATCAATCTGTTCTTTCCTCAGCAGCTATTACTGTATAATCATTTACAGGAACATTTTGCAGTGTTCTGAGCTATAGAATGATAATGTATCCGTGAAAAAAACAGATGCCTCTCGGATGGTCAGTGTGCTGTCCGTGATTTTGTCAGACCCATAGACTTGCATTAGTGAGTCTCGCGCGGGAATCACATACTTTTGCAGCATGTTGCAACTTTTTTCTCATCCTGAATCTGGATGAGAAAAAAGCGTCCGACACTCACCAATCTGCTCTCAGAGATTGATTGCAATGTGAGAAAATCACACATTGCACTCATCAGAGTTTCACCCCAGTGTGTCCGTACCCTAATACTAAAATCCATATAGTAATCCTACTGGTATGGGGAGGGTTTATGGCTCAGTACACACTCCATACTTCTTGTTATTAACCAGTTAATGCTCTCTTGTCCACCACACTGCAGTGTCAAAAGAGGACGACAGCGAGACAGACAGCAACATGGCATCAGAGAGCCCCTGACCTCCAAATCGAAGATTATCAGATCCCGGTATTGTGACATAATATTAAGAATAAAGGTTTTTTGCATTTATATTGCATTATGAACTCCACAGCATGGCGGCGAAAATTGCTCCGGCCCCGGGCCCTTCCTTCACTCCTGCTTGTTGCCATACACTGGGGTTGTGCAGAGATGGCAATTGCACCCCTTCTCTTTTTGTTTTAGTATAGTAGTCATATTCTTGTATATAGGGGCAGACAGTGTATACTATGTACACTTCCAGATTATCAACAACCAAAGTGGCGGCAAATTTTACGACCGCCCCGGGCGCCACAAACAGTTGCTACGCCGCTGGCTGTGCTGCACACCCGCGGCACTATTCTGGCACTGAGTTCCAGGAGGGGGGGGGGCCAAAAAATTTCTTGCACCATGGCCCACTACAGTCTGGGTCCGCCCCTGGCACAGCGTTACCTGCTGCTAACGCTGTGCACTGAGGAAGACATGTCTAAGCTTAGTGGAGAACCTGCCTAACTGCTGCCTGTACTCTGCCTTTACTAGGGAACCTGCCTGACTACTGCCTGTACTGTCTATACTGGGGAACATGCCTGACTGCTGCCTGCCTGTACTGTACTGGGGAACGTGCCTGACTGCTACCATTGCTGGGGAACCTGCCTGACTGCTGCCTGTGCTGGGGAACCTGCCTGACTGCTGCCTGTGCTGGGGAAAGTGCCTGCTGCCTGTGCTACCTGACTGCTGCCTGTGGCTACTGCCTGTGCTGCCTGACTGCTGCCTGTGCTGGGGAAAGTGCCTGCTGCCTGTGCTGCCTGACTGCTGCCTGTGGCTACTGCCTGTGCTGCCTGACTGCTGTATGTGGCTACTGCCTGTGCTGCCTGACTGCTGCCTGTGGCTACTGCCTGTGCTGCCTGACTGCTACGTGTACTGGCTACCTGCTGCCTCTGAGCACTGCCTGACTGCTGCCTGTCACTACTGCCTGTGCTGCCTAAGCTTCCTGACTGTTGTGTGACTACTGCCTGTGCTGGCTGCCTGTGAATGCCACCTATACTGCCTGACTGCTACATGTGACTATTACCTGTGCTGCTTGACTACTACATGTGACTATTACCTGTGCTGCCTGACTGCTACATGTGATTACTGCCTGTGCTGGCTGCCTGACTGCCTGTGCTGCATGTGAATGCCGCCTAAACTGCTTGACTGTACTACATGTGACTACTGCCTGTGCTGCCTGACTGCTACATGTGACTATTGACTGTGCTGCCTGACTGCTACATGTGACTACTGCCTGTGCTGGCTTCGAGACTGCTGCCTATAACTACTGCCTGTGCTGGCTCACTGCTACATGTGACTACTGCCTGTGCTGGCTTCGAGACTGCTGCCTATAACTACTGCCTGTGCTGGCTCACTGCTACATGTGACTACTGCCTGTGCTGGCTTCGAGACTGCTGCCTATAACTACTGCCTGTGCTGGTTCACTGCTACATGTGACTACTGCCTGTGCTGGCTTCGAGACTGCTGCCTATAACTACTGCCTGTGCTGGCTCACTGCTACATGTGACTACTGCCTGTGCTGGCTTCGAGACTGCTGCCTATAACTACTGCCTGTGCTGGCTCACTGCTACATGTGACTACTGCCTGTGCTGGCTGCCTGTGTTGCCTATGACTACTGCCTGTGCTGCCTGACTGCTACATGTGACTATTGAATGTGCTGGCTGGCTGACTGACTGCCTGTGACTGCTGCCTGACTGCTTCATGTGACTGTTGCCTATGCTACCTGATTGCTGACTGTGACCACTGCCTGATTGCTGCCTGTCACTACTGCCTGTGCTTTATGACTTGCTACATGTGACTGCTGCCTGTGCTGGCTGCCTGACTGCCTGTGACTGCTGCCTGACTGCTACATGGGACTACTCTCTGTGCTGCTGCCTGATTGCTGCCTGTGACGGCTGCCTGACTGCTGCCTGTGACTACTGCCTGTGATGCCTGACTGCTGCCTGTGACTTCTTCCTGACTGCTTCCTATGTTGCCTGTGCTGCCTGACTGCTACATGTGACTACTGTCTCTGCTAGCTAACTGCTGCCTGTGCTGCCAGACTGCTACATGTGACTACTGCCTGTGACTGCTGCCTGTGCTGCTTGACTTCTACCAGTGACTGCTGCCTCTGCTGCCTGACTGCTGCCTGTCTGGGACTTATCTTCTCCTCCTCTTCCTCACTCTCTGCTCAGCTCCGCTGTTCACAACACCATGCAGGGCTGACGACAGATTTTTGTGGGCCCCGGGCGAAAGAGTCTCAGTGGGCCCCTTTAACACTCACACACAGCACTGCTACATGCCCAATACATGCACATACAGATACGCAAAGCTCTGCTACATGAACTCTACATACCCAGGTCTGCTACATGTACAATACATGCACATACAAACACACACAAAGCTCTGTTACATGCACATACAAATACCCAGCTTTGCTCACATGTACAATACATGCAAATACAAACACACAGCTCTGTTACATGCACATACAGATACACACAGCTTTGTTACATGCAAACACAGATACACAGCTCTGCTACTCGTACACTATATACTCAGCTCTGCTACATGTACAATACATGCACATGAAAACGCACACATCTCTGTTACATGCACAATACATGCACATTGTCACGGTCGCGCTCGCGACCCATGAGGTAAGGGGAATGTGGACCCACTGGACCACAGGGGGGACCCGGGCCTGCCCAGACTAGGGAAGAACAGCAACCGGGTTCTGTGGCAGCTGAGCATGTGGGCTAGGTGGTAACCTGCAGGACAAGACGACACCGCACACTTCAGGTATAGCAAAAGTAACGTTTACTGAACAAGAACACACATCACGGACACCAGGCGGGAACCTCAGGGTCATCTCGGACACCAGGCGGGAACCTCAGGGTCATCTCGGACACCAGGCGCTCGGGTTGAAAAACCTCAGGGTCATCTCGGACACCAGGCGGGAACCTCAGGGTCATCTCGGACACCAGGCGGGAACCTCAGGGTCATCTCGGACACCAGGCGGGAACCTCAGGGTCATCTCGGACACCAGGCGGGAACCTCAGGGTCATCTCGGACACCAGGCGGGAACCTCAGGGTCATCTCGGACACCAGGCGGGAACCTCAGGGTCATCTCGGACACCAGGCGGGAACCTCAGGGTCATCTCGGACACCAGGCGGGAACCTCAGGGTCATCTCGGACACCAGGCGGGAACCTCAGGGTCATCTCGGACACCAGGCGGGAACCTCAGGGTCATCTCGGACACCAGGCGGGAACCTCAGGGTCATCTCGGACACCAGGCGGGAACCTCAGGGTCATCTCGGACACCAGGCGGGAACCTCAGGGTCATCTCGGACACCAGGCGGGAACCTCAGGGTCATCTCGGACACCAGGCGGGAACCTCAGGGTCATCTCGGACACACAGGCGGAACACTCAGGGTCATCTCGGACACCAGGCGGGAACCTCAGGGTCATCTCGGACACCAGGCGGGAACCTCGGGGTCATCTCGGACACCAGGCGGGAACCTCGGGGTCATCTCGGACACCAGGCGGGAACCTCGGGTCATCTCGGACACCAGGCGGGAACCTCGGGTCATCTCGGACACCAGGCGGGAACCTCGGGTCATCTCGGACACCAGGCGGGAACCTCAGGGTCATCTCGGACACCAGGCGGAAACGCCTCGGATCATCTCGGACACCAGGCACGGACACCAGGCAGAACCTCAGGTCCATCTGGACACAGACAGTCAGGACGTCTGGACTCCATGCAACGGACACGGCTCCAGACCGGGAACAGCAAGACACAAGGAGGAACAAGACAAGGACGTTGGCACCAACACAGACAAGACGGTCCAGGGACACAGACATCAGCTTTCCCCGAACTGGTAGCAGGCAGAACAGGAGCTGTAGACAAGGCAGACCAGGAGCAGCATGTTGGACCAACCACACAGGGCTAGGTTAAGAAACCTAATGCGAGGCTCTGGCGACGCCCAACAGGGAAGAGGAACTTTAAATAGGAGCTGACCCTCAGCTATAGGCTGGGGACAGCAATTCAAGCGCACACCCTCCATCTTACTAAACTGGGGAAGGTGTGGCGGCGCGCACCCTAGGCACAGTCAGAACCCATACAGCATAGCCAGCACAGGAACCGATGCCCAGAGCACCTGGCAGCGGCTGCAAGCCTAGACACACGTGGAAAGTCATGCACCAGCTGCAGAGGACCCCACAACCCGCGGATAGCTTCCACAGCGGGAGCCAGGGTCCACACATGAGAGGTAAACAGCGGAGCACTGACAATACAACATGTGCAGCTACGCAGCGGAGCTGGGAACTGAGCAGAATCCTATCCAGGTAACATACTACAGTCTCCCAGCTGGACAGGGGGGGAAGGAGCATTGGGTGAAAGCGCAGTAACGCCGAGGGAACCAAGACACCAGACCACCGGCGTTACACACATACAGATACACATACAGATATACGCATAGACATACACACACAGATATACACATACATACAGATAGACACACACACACACACACACATATACAGATATACACACAGGCACAGATACCTACAGATATACACACACACATACAGATATACACACACATACAGATATACTGACATACATACAGATATACACATACATACAGTTATACACACACATACAGATATACAGACACATACAGATATACACACACAGATATACACATACATACAGATATAAACACACATACAGATATACACACACATATACAGATATACAGACATAGATACAGATATAAACATACATACACATATACACACATACAGATATACACACATATACAGATATACACATACATACACATATACAGATATACACACACACATACAGAAATTCACACACATACAGATATATACACACACAGATATACACACACATACATACAGATATACACACACATACAGCTATACACACACATACAGATATATACACACACAGATATACACACACATACATACAGATATACACACACATACAGCTATACACACACATACAGATATACACACATACAGATTATAATTGTACATCGCAGTTCTGCTGAGCGCAGAGTGATGTGCGGGAGCCGCCAATATAATGGGTATAATAACAGCTACCAGGTATTTACATATAGCTGGAGGGTGGGTGGGCCCCTGGAATCAATTTCCCTGGTGGGCCCCAGACACCCCAGTCCGACCCTGATTTCACACCAAGGAGTGCTGCAGTGAAACTTTGTTAAACTGTATGTATAGAGGCTGTGAAGTAAGCCGAACTGCCTTGCACCCTGAAAGCAAGTTTGCTGCTTAAAAAGTTTATTGACTTTATATCTATTTGTTTTGAGCTTGCAAGCTAGTGAGATAAGATGGATGCAGGAGGGTTTATACACCATTGAAGATGAAGAGAGAATCTTACAGGGCGTAGAAGATAATGTTGATTTCTTAAGTATACCTTCTATCAATAATCTAAAAAGAAAATTGTTTCAATGGAAATGCATTTGATAATGCTAGGACAATATTACAAAAATAAGCGTGTTCCAAGGGGATTAAGATCCACTATTAGACCCATGTTGTTTATGGACAATGCACAATATTGTGAGAAGTTCAAAACTGTGTCAGATAAATATGCTATGGATCTTATGTTAGTCAACATGGAATACTTGCAGGAGGAGTTGGCAAATACAGCAAAGGAAAACATAGAAATGGAAACAGAGATCAAAGGATTGCTGAAATTGGAGGATTTCACTAAATTTAAAGAGACAGTACATATAAAATTGGAAAAAATGAAAAAAGATTTGGAGGAAACCAAACGACAGAAATGGGCAAGAGACATGGAGGATTATAAAAGTGGTTTTGTATACAATTGACAGAATATTAAACAAGCCAAATGGGACAAAAAAGGTGGTTATGGACATAAAGAACTGAAATTAAGCAAATGTAATATTGTTTATAAACCATATTTTTCTAACAGACAAAAGCAACCCAGTAGGAGAAGAAGAGGAGGCAGCCGGTGGAACAGAGCCAAGAAAACAAAGGAACAAAAAGCAGAATCAGAAACAGCTCAAAAGGAGAGATCAAGTTTAGTGGTGAATATTTCTAAGAAAAATTTAACTGTTGCACAAAATGATTTATTGAACAAGGGTTTGAATTATAATATAGCTTGTCATGTTAATTGGTTTGATATTGAAGTAGATATGTTCAGATTTTTTAGAAACATTAAACTAAAAAATTGGTTCAGTAAAAAAACAAGTGGCTTGAAAATTAAAACGAGTGAGATAACACTTAATGATTTAAAGGGAACCAACCACCTCTGATGACCCTCATACATTGTTTATATGTTCCCCTGCAGCCTAGTAAACCATTAGCAGCACTGTTGTTGTGTGCAAAGTGGCTGCAGTAGAAGTGAGATAATGATTTTAGACACTTACATGCCTGCGCACTTGAGGGCGTCTCCCTGTGTGTGCTGGCACTTGTGGGCTGTGCTCATCATGTCTGCTCTCCCCCTCCCTTATGCACGCCCCCTCTCAGCCTGCTATAGTGATGTGAGGCTGATTGCGTCATAAAGGGGCGGGGCTACCGGAATGCCGCGATTTAGCCCCGCCCCTTTATGACGAGATCAGCCTCACATCACTATAGCAGGCTGAGAGGGGGCGTGCATAAGGGAGGGGGAGAGCAGACATGATGAGCACAGCCCACAAGTGCCAGCACACACAGGGAGACGCCCTCAAGTGCGCAGGCATGTAAGTGTATAAAATCATTATCTCACTTCTACTGCAGCCACTTTTCACACAAAAACAGTGCTGCTAATGGTTTACTAGGCTGCAGGGGCACATATTAACAGTGTATGAGGGTCATCCGAGGTGGTTGGTTCCCTTTAACCCCTTCCCGACCCTTGGCCCTACGTTTGGGCCATGAAAACAAAGTCATTCCCGACCCTTGGCCCTAGGGGTGGGCCATGGAATGATCGGGCTCCTGCAGGCCGAGTGAGGGTCTCACTGACCTGTCACTCGGCCTGCAGGTACATGGGGAGTTGTACTACACCCCAGGGGGGGTCGATTTGCCCCCACCCCTACCCCCCCGGCTACAGTCGCGGTGATTGGCGCTCAAAAGTGAAAGTGAAAATCACCGCGCCTGTAATGTTTCCCTGCCTGCCGCTGCTCTCCCTACCCTCTGATCTGCTCCCTGTCATCCTCTAACTGCCCCCTGTCCCCCACCTCTCTTTCCTGCCCCCCCTTCATCTTTCTACCCCCCCCTTCCTGTCCCTGCCGCCCGCTTCCTGTCCCTGCCTCCCGCTTCCTCTTCCTGCCGCCCGCCTCCTCCTGACTGCCCCCGCTTCCTCCTAGTCCTAAGTGCCCCCTGCCACATCTACTGCCAGCCCCCCCACTGCCCCCTTCCTGCCCCCCGATCACCGGAGCGGCGATCGGCCTCTCCCACTCACCTCTCCGGCGGCCCGGCTGTCAGCGCTGCGTCCCGCTCCTCCTCCTCTTCTGCTGTAAGTATCGCCGCCTCCGATCTGAGCTCTGTGCTGGAGCTGCCAGATCACTTATACAGCTGGATCCTGAGGATCTAGCTGCAGGAAGTGATCTGACAGATCCAGCACAGTGATCCACAGTGACCATTTTGTGATCACTGTCGATCACTGTGCTGGAGCTGCCAGATCACTTCTACAGCTGGATCCTGAGGATCTAGCTGCAGGAAGTGATCTGACAGATCCAGCACAGTGATCCACAGTGACCATTATGTGATCACTGTCGATCACTGTGCTGGAGCTGCCAGATCACTTCTACAGCTGGATCAAATTGGTCCGTAATAATGAAAAAAGAAAATTTTTGTGGAAAAAAAAGTGCTTTTCATTTTTATGGATGAATTTGTGAAGCACCTGGGGGTTGAAAGTGCTCACTATGCATCTACATACGTTCCTTTGGGGGTCTAGTTTCCAAAATGGGGTCACTTGTGGGGGACCTCCTATGTGGAGACGCACAGGGGCTCTCCAAATGCAACATGGTGTCCGCTAACAATTTGAGCTCATTTTGCATTCAAATTGTTAGCGGACACCATGTCGTGTTTGGAGAGCCCCTGTGTGTCTCCACATTGGAGCTCCCCCACAAGTGACCCCATTTTGGAAACTAGCCCCCCCAGGGAACATATCTAGCTGCATAGTGAGCACTTTGAACCCCCAGGTGCTTCACAAATTGATCCGTAATAATGAAAAAAGAAAATGTTTGTGGAAAAAAAAGTGCTTTTTCATTTTTATGGATGAATTTGTGAAGCACCTGGGGTTCAAAGTACTCACTATGAATCTAGATACGTTCCCTGGGTGGTCTAGTTTCCAAAATGGGGTCACTTGTTGCGGAGCCCCAATGTTTAGGCACACAGGGGCTCACCAAACGCAACATGGTGACAGCTAACAATTTGAGCTGATTTTTATTCAAATTGTTAGCGGACACCATGTCGCTTTTGGAGAGCCCCTGTGTGCCTAAACATTGGAGCTCCCCCACAAGTGACCCCATTTTGGAAACTAGACCCCCCAGGGAACATATCTAGATGGGTAGTGAGCATATTGAACCCCCAGGTGCTTTACAAATTGATCTGTGAAAATGAAATAGTACTTTTTTTTTCACAAAAATTTTCTTTTAGCCTAAATTTTTTCGTTTTCACATGACAACAGCATAAAATTCATCCTAAAATTTGTTGGGCAATTTCTCCTGAGTACACCGATACCTTATATGTGGTCATAAACCACTGTTTGGGCACACAGCAGGGCTCAGAAGGGAAGGAGCGCCATTTCACTTTTTGGATGTAAAATTAGCTCCAAAATTCAAATTGCGCTCCTTCCCTTCTGAGCCCTGCCGTGCGCCCAAACAGTGGTTTATGACCATATATGAGGTATCTGTGTACTCGGGAGAATTTGCACAACACATTTTAAGATCCATTTTATCCTGTTGCCCATGTGAAAATGAAAGAATTGAGGCTAAAATAACATTTTTGATAAAAAAATTAAAATATCCATTTTTTGTTTCCACTTTGCCTTAGGTCCTGTGAAGCACCTGAAGGGTTAATCATCTTCTTGAATATAGTTTTGAATAGCTTGAGGGGTACAGTTTTTGGAATGGTGTCACTTTTGGGTGTTTTCTGTCATGTACACCCTTCAAAAGGACTTCAAAAGTGATGTGGTCACTAAAAAAAATGGTTTTGTAAATTTTGGTTAATAAATGAAAAATTGCTCATGAACTTTGAACCCTTATAACGTCCTACCAAAAAAAATTTTTTCTTCCAAAATTGTGCTGATGTGAAGTAGACATGTGGGAAATATTATTTAATAACTTTTTTCTGTCACATATCTCTCTGGTTTATCAGAAAAAAAAATTAAAAATGTGAAAATTGTGAAATTTTCAAAATTTTTGCCATATTTTTGATTTTTTCACAAATAAACACAAAAATTATCGACTTAAATTTAATACTAGCATGAAGCCCAATGTGTCACGAAAAAACAATCTCAGAATCGCTAGGATCGGTTGAAGCGTTCCAGAGATATAACCTCATAAAGGGACACTGGTCAGAATTGCAAAAAATGCCAAGGTCTTTAGGGTCAAAATAGGCTGGGTCCTGAAGGGGTTAAATTTAAGAAAAAAAAGTGATTTTATACCAAAAGAATCAAGCTCAGCTATAGAGACGTTTATAACATCCATTAAAAGAGAAATAGAAGAATTAAAATTAAATACATCCACTCAGCTGAAAAAACCCAATATAACTACACAAGAATGCAAAGCACTAAAGGAGCTGGTCCATGACGATGACCTGGTCATCAAACCAGCTGATAAAGGTGGAGCGGTCGTCCTCATGGACCGGTCCCAATATGTACAAGAGGCCAAAAGACAATTAAACGACATAGAGGTCTATAAAAAATTAAACAAGGATCCAAAATTTGATATCCAAAACATGTTTAAAAATTTATTGGGTAAAGTGGTGAAAGGGGGAATTATTGACCAAGATACCTTCGATTATTTAATAGTCAAATATTCCAAAACTCCCGTTCTTTATTTGGTCCCGAAAATTCTTAAATCATTAGAATCTCCTTCGAGGCGACCTATCGTCGCAGGAATAGATTCGGTTTTCAACAATGTAGGGATTTTTTTAGAACATATATTATCCCCGCTAGCTATAAAAGCCCAATCATATGTGAGAGACACTAGACATTTTTTGGAAAGAATAGCTGATCTTAATTTACAGGATAATGACATACACGAACACAAGTCACCAGGCTGCTTCCTTATCGGTGGCTATAATGTCAGTCTTCACGGACTGCAGACAAGCGCCTCTACTGACGAAATACTCTGATACAAACCCGGGTCATAAGTTTCTCTGGGAGAAGAAACTCCCGACTCCTTTCTTCACACACTGCGAATGAGCGCCCCTGCTGGCGGACAATTAGAGCCTTTGGCAGACTGGTACACATCTCATTACATTGTTATGGCAACAGCATCATTGTTGTTGCCACCTAGTGGTTAAACTTGGTAATGACACTACAATATCAGTGTAACTATGATTGAATGAATAGCCTCACTTTTGCGAGCCCACATATTGACATATTGGATATTATATTACACTGAGCCATAACATTGTTGACACCCGTTTCAATCTGACATCGATATGAATGTAACTCTAATCGCCTGTACAATTCCTCTACTCTGTTTTGAGGTGGTATACCTCATAGTGAAGAGATGGACTAATGTATACTGACCCCCTATCTTTATAAGTTTTCCCTCATGCCCCAACCCTCGGTTGTCTCGCATATAAATAATCGAATTCTTTTTAAAGAAGAATATTGTTGGGATCTTTTCCATTGGAGATATCTTTGAACCAGATGCAATAAAAACATATTTAGCCTCCATTGACGGGTATTGAGACACGAACCTGGATAATAAGCCGCCCTTTTGGAAAGAAAAAGCTCCTGATATCTTTCCTCACAGGCTGCGAGTGAGTGAGACTGTAATTGTACTTGTAACCCCTCAGCTCTTTTCTGAGGTAGGGTTCCCCACAGTGGAGAGATGAACCAATACATCTTGACCCCCCATCCTTATAAGTCCCTCCTATATTCCAATCCTTGGGATTCATTTGTCTCGCATACAAATAATAAGACTCTATGAATTCTTTTTAATGAAGAATTTTTTATTGAGATATTTTTTGAGATATATTTTATATTTTATATATTTTTTATTTAGATATATTTAATCATATGTAACAAAGATGCATTTATATTAAAATCAATATTCAGATTCTAATTTCCTTTATCTATTAATTCGTTTAATATACTCAGTTTTAATCATGTTTCCAATAATGATCATAGTCCTAAAAATTCTCTATAATTTATTATAAATTTAATAATAATTTAATAATAATTTAATAAGCTTTTAATTTTTATTTGAATAAAGTTATTTTAAAAAAGAGGGAAAGAACAAAATTCATATCCGGATCAAATTCTCCTATGGCAGTTTCCTCTGGAGGGTGGTGCCTGCAAAATAAAGAGAGATACATGTCACCTGATGCAAAAAATCAGAAGCTGAAATAGTTGCCAACACTGATGGCTCAGAGCATAATGAATTTACCCATAAGAATGATTGTTGTGCAGACACAAGTTCGAAACTCAGAGGCGACAATTGATGCTCCACCATTACTTTTACTCATTATACATTTTTTTACACAATGCACGTACACAGGACAGGCTTTTGGGTGATTTTCCGCTTGATTTTTAGGAAGGATTTTTATGTTAACATTTTACTGAATTTTTAGATATATGTGATGATATGTAACCTGCATTTTGATATATGTATAAAGTTGTTTTACATTTTTGCGCCAAAATGTAACACCCGCCCAGCCATGATGACGTTTTTGACGTCACATGATGGGGAACACCCACTTGTTATGGTAATTGCTATGTGTATAAATATGAGTTGTTTGGTGGGGGAGGGACATCCCTGAGGAAGACGCCAGGAGGGCGTTGAAACGCGTTGGATGAATAAAGAGGATAAATGTGGATACTGACTACTAGCGTTATTACGAGCGGATTTCTTGGCAGCGCGGACTGTGACACACCTTCCTTTCCCAAAACTTCAAGTTTGTCTACCCGAGTGGAGACCGGTGGAAGTCCAGCAGCAGCCATCAGGACACTTAACATATCAGGCCTTTTAACCAGTTGTGGGTGGCACAACTGGACTAGGTGAGTGAACCTTTTCTCACCTGCTTTGTTTAGTGTCTAGTGATAAGGGCACTATTGCGCCTCTTGTCCCCCCCCCTCTCTTTTCTTGTAATGACATACTAGTGTCGTTTGATGTAACGGCCCTATATACATCTATACAACATGGAATAGGAATAGCTGCAGTTAAAGAAAAATTGAAAACAACAAATTTTACTGCTGAGTGTAAGGAACTAATAATTAACCTATTAGAAATTTGTTTACGTGAAAATTATTTTTTATTTGAAGATACGTTTTATAAACAAGAAGTGGGGACCGCCATGGGTGCGCACATGGCGTGTTCCTACGCAAATATAACAATGATGGTGATTGAAGAAAAATATATATACGTCAGTGCATTATGAGAAAGTTATTAAATGGAGTCGATATATAGATGACACATTTTTTATTTGGAGGGGTCCTTTAGACCAACTAGAGGCATTTCACAAGTATTTAAATGAAGTGGATCGCACCATAAAATTTACTAAGGTATACTCACAAAAAGAAATACAATTTTTGGACGTACATATTGAGAGAAAAGGGAACAAGTTAGTAACTAAATTACATGTTAAACCAACAGATCGTAATAAACTATTACATTTCAAAAGTAATCATCCATTTCAGAACATAAAAGCTATTCCCTTGGGTCAAATAACTAGGGTGCAGAGAATTGTCAGTGAGGAAGAGGAAAAAGATAAAACCATAGATGAATTAATAGTTAAATTTGAACAGAGAGGTTACCCAAAAAATATTCTATTACAACAGAAAAAAAGAGCTAAAAAAATAGAACCAAAAGAATATAAAGAAAAAAGAATGAATAGAGTATCTCTAATAATGGAATATGGGGAAGAATCAATTGAAATTGAAAAAATTGTTAAAAAACACTGGATAGGATTAAAAAATGCCCATCCAGAGGTGAAAGAGTTCCAACTACCTCCCCTTATAACTTATAGGAAAGGGAATACGTTGAAAAAGCAACTAACAAGGGCTGATATAGGAAGTGCGAAAAAAACTATACAGTCCACTATAACTGGGAAAAAGAGGGTTGGTTGCTTCCCATGTATAGGTTGTTTAGCGTGCCAGCAAATTCTGAAAGGAGACCATTTTATACACCATGCCACTGGGGTTAGATATGAGATAAAGCAGTTTGTAACATGTTCATCTAGCTTTGTAATATACCTACTCGAATGTCCCTGCAAGTTATATTACGTTGGGGAAACAACGTTAGAATTAAAAATAAGACTTACACAACATAGATATAGTCAGGGCCGCACAGTCCATTGGACAGTGTGAGTCCTGTCATTCAGGCGGCAGCAGGCAGGGGGAGCGGCAGTGCAGAAGGGGGCGGCTCCTCATGCACACAGCCTCCCCCTGTCATGGCGCCGGCCGCTCACCCCGCGCACCGCAGGTAAGCGGCGACCCGCCGAGGGACAAGATTAGAAGGGGCGGCAGCGCTGGGCTTCACCAGCACCACCCCCCCCCCCCGCCCCCCGTACTCACGGCCGCGGCCGGCAATCACTGCCGCGGCTTAGGTGGCAGTAGCGATGCAGAAGGGGCGGCAGTGCTGGGCTCCACTAGCACCCCGTGCCCCCCCCCCCCCCCGTAATCGGTCCCGCGGCTCAGGCGGCAGTGGGGCTTGGTGCACCCCTGGATATAGTATCCGGCAACAATTAAAAGGATTAGCAGTCTCCAAGCATTGGACGGACAAAGAACATGAGGAAGGTGATTTGAAATGGAGAATAATAGATGCAGTTCCAAATATACGTAGAGGGGGTGATAGGGAAAAATTATTAAAGGAAAAGGAACTAAAATGGATTAAAGAGTTAAACACATTGAGACCATTTGGTTTAAACGTTGATTATAA